>KZ538008.1:192179-273737 GCA_000934665.2 Catajapyx aquilonaris
CCCCCCCCCCCCCCCAAAATATGACCACTCTTAAAATAATTTAAATGTGCGGTCATTTCATATTCGATAGCCACTAATATTTGGTTATCACGTTTCAATATTTGATTTTGCCTTCAGGTGTCAAAGCTCGTTCCGTCATGTCCCGCACGTCCATTTCATGCCCATTTCATGCCCGCAAATTACAGGTCTGATATTACTTCACTTAAAAGTTATGGCGGTTTCCAATAAAATTTGTAATGGACGCAGTTAACACGGAAGAATTCTTTTGTGGAAACGGCTTCATGTTTGTGTTACGTAACACGCTTCACGCAAGAAAGGTCCATAAATCGTGCCAACGAAGTTTTTACTGTGACCTGGAAGGACAACCCAAACTGTCAAATCTGCACTTACTTGTACAACAAGGGTTTACTTTTTTTTTTTTTTGGAACTAGCTCTTTGCTCCGGGCAGACTCTTGTAGGCGTCAGTAACAATCCCCTGAAGTTATGTTAATGCTGCATAAAGATTGATGCCGTAAGGGTTTTTCCAATTTTACAGGGTGATTCACTCGCTCCAAACTACAACACTATACTGAAATAGTTGCTGTAACTATTAATATAAATTGTGAATAACTACTTTTTATTACAGTTATTCTAATTCATTCCAAGTAACATTGGGGCAAAGACCCTGCAACAAAACATATGTAGGCTACAAATACACTTTTGACACACTGGCATGTAAACAACAATTCGAACACAGAAACCTTAACAATAGTCTCATTGCAAAGTCATGAGCAACAAGCATCTGCGCTTCAATAATGTATCTGGCAAACATTGCAACACCTTCAGCCCTTTTGTCTGCAGGACAGGCGACAGAGTTAAGCTTCTGCCAGATAATCCGATACCACTCTGTCGCCAAAATTATTCCAAAAATGTGTCAGCCCCCTTTCTGACGCCAAATGACTTACCTATTTTCTAGTCGGTTCTGGAACGGGGATTACTATATGCCAGACAGTATGGTAATGCGCCTACATTTCATAACTCATATTACTCCAGGTGGTAGAATTGAGCAGATATACAATGCACATCCACATGCTCATATTTTGTGACGCAATAACAGCTGATCTAATTAAGCCACGATATATAAATAATGCAGCAGTTGGCCACTTTTCGGGTTTACGCTTGGACAAACATTTCCTGTACGCGTTCTATTTTGGATATACCTGTGCACCGCATATTAACGTAACGAATGTTAATTTCGACCAAACTTTCGACAATAGTACGTGCAATGAATGAAGTGGCTTGTAGATAGCTCATATTTCATGATTTACCACAATTGCTCACATATGATGACGTCTATAAAGTGCGTTTGGGATATACACGTGCATGTTTCGCATGCGGAACACTGTATAACCGGCTGTCATCCAATGCAAATAATCCGAGCCGAAAACAATGGGACACATAGGATGCCACGCTTTGTCCGCTTTCTGAAAAAACACAGTCGACACTAATAAATACCATTATAGTACGGGTGATCATCATGCGCACCAACGAATCATACGCTGTCATATACCAAATTCGTTCAATCTGACGGGACATGCATCAAATTAGATACAGGGCGGGGTAAGGGTAGGGAAAAGACGTAAGCACTTAAATGCAGCGAACTTGAACGCAAGTCATACAGTCCCCCTGATATTATCCAAGTTGCAAAAAAGTCGCGAACAGGTTATTTCAAGGGCTGAAAACTCGAGCGTGACATTCGATGACTACTGCACTACCTTCCGTGAACCATTATATGTGACTAATAGCATAAAATACGTACAGTAACGGGCTTTTCACATACGCGACGAAACATACGACCAAATACACAAGAAAACATATGTCAGCTCGAAACTGGAACAACCCTGACGTCACTGGTAACACGTATGCACTTATATATGCCTGCATATGAAGACATGCATAGTTTTTGTGTGCATCTATTGTGCTTACACTTTAATGATGACAATCTAACGTCACGTAACATATTGTCCTGGTTCACACCAGTGCAATCCTTCCCAACACTAGAAACTGCAGCACAAAATGTCATTACAACTGCGGTCCATGTCCCTATTACCCCTCATTGTACATTTTCAGCCCTCCATAAACTCCAACTCTGCATACATACCAAATTGACATTTGCGCATAATCCATCCAGTTTTTTTTTTCTATTTTCACGTAACACACTGCCTGTCACAAATTCGAACCGAAACGAACATACAGGAAGGCGGAATTGTGCAGTAACTATCAGGTTTCTACTTCACTGCCACACCAGCAGATGGTGGCCAATAAAGAAAGAGCTAACAGCTCGCAGGCGCCACAAGTGCTGTTGATGACAACAGCTGAAAGTGCATATGTGCACTGGATTTCAAAACGATTGGAGTAAAAAAAAAAACTGTTAGTACAGTGTACGGAAAAAATAATATTTTGACACCGCCACTTCCTGTTTTTTTTTTAAATAAAAAAAGTGCGAAAATGCTGATCCTGCGAATCGAAACTTGAGTTTGGGCCAGCCACCAAAAAAATGTTCCGGAAAGAGTAGTGTTATGGACTTGTTTTCTCTACGTGATATGGAATCAACATCCAGAATCGGAGGGGTCGATGGATCGAATTTTTATCCACTTCAGGCGAAATGGAGAATGCTGCACAAACACAATTATACTGTATGCCAGTTGCCGCCTAGCATCCAATGTGGGCACTTAAAATAACACAAGGTTTAATCAGATTATACTGTGCATGCTCCTGCGGTAGTGTCAGGTACTCAGTGTTAATGCCTCATGTAACAATGGAAAGAAATATACGTTTTTCTCACATTTCGTTAGCCCCGTCTAATCGTATGTTACACTTACAATTATGAAACACCCTGTATGCATATAGGAAGAAGCATGACGGAATGTGAACTTTGTGGAGGAAAATCAACACGCCGTATTTGCCACGCAAAACGCCACCTCGTTTGAAGCTCGATCAATGATTCATAGCTTTTCTATGCTGAAGTGCATATTGCGCTTCTCGTTATTTTGGCGTTTGATCTGTGCGATATTTTATTTTATGTTTCTTCTTACCGTGAGAGTAATTAGTCGGTAATGGAATGACGGACGCAGGTAATGTTATGCCTGACAAATATGTTCAATGTGACGAAAGGTCAGGGAGAGTAGTATCGATCATGCCTGCTGGTGTTAGTGATCGGAGAAAACATTTAGCCAGCACAACGCTGATTGGCTTTCGGTCGAGGCCCATTTTTTTGATTAGTTTAGTGCACTGATTGTATTGTCGGGGACGTCCACAGGCAACAATGCAGACCAGAGGAGTAATAATCACGATGAGTGCACATGGACCTGATTGCTACTTCACACTTATTGAACTGTGTACCACCCTGTATTTGGCAGTGCTTTTGTTATACACTGTGGTATAATCTGCGTGGTAATTAATTTACATACAAGTCAATATGTAATTAAGCTAAATGACGGCCTCATTTTGAAGCAGACAAGAATTTATATGGCTAATAAATAGTATAATCTATCTAACTATCGATATGCGGCCTACGATTGCATAATATAATAATTTGTGCATATTTTGGCTTATGCATATTAGCATATGTGCAACAAGTGAATGATTTTAACTGCAATTTTAACTGACATTTTTAGCTAAACCTAATAAATTGTAACAATGTGATTGGATCGCATGCGACAGTTATTGCTCAGAGAGAATTGATTTTTTGAACCCCTTTTTGGACAAACTGTCATACAGTGTATGATAGCAACGTTTAATGTTACGCAAACATTCTCCCATACAGTTCCACAAAGTACCTCTGGTCAACATCAGATCAAAATATTTACAGTACGATAAATCATGCTGCCATGTTACACCTGAACACCTTCACAATACCTGACCAGACAATTTGCCAAGAGGTAACCCCCCCATTAATCAGCCGGCAGCCACGAAAAATAATGACTCCAGAATACGGTAGCTGCTGATAAGACCTGTCAGGAAAATCCTAATTGGAAGGAATCACTGATCCTTCCCAACCTAAATAGGTTTGGTGTAGTATTGTCGCTCGGGGAGAGGTGAAAGCGATGGGAGATTAACGATCGCCTGCAACCGGAGGCCCCTCTCTTCATTTAAGTCTGTGAGAACCGGAGGGAAGGTGCACTTTGGGAAAACGGCAGAAGTTGCCAGGAGCCAGTCGCAGACAATAATGATCTCGCAAAAGATCCCTCAGGGGCATCTGCTTCCATGTCTTCCAGAGGTGTCTAATGGCACCCTAGAACTAATCATGGCGGAGGTAGATCATTGCAGTTTTATTGCGGAACACTTTGCATTTTTTTTTTTTGCCAGGACTGGAAATGAATAATTCAAAACGTGCGATCTGCTAAAAGTGTTGATGTACTTGGAAATAATTATTCGGGCAATGTTAAGCACTTTTTTGCAGGATTTTTGCGAATTAGTGAGTGCGAAGCTGGAATATAACAAATGAATTATTGAAAGCAGAGTCCTCCGGACAGGTTGTCCTTGACCAACCTGGTGCTGGGTACATCTATAGTACATGAACAGTTAGGTTGAACAAGGTGCTCGGTTGGGCTTCTATTGGTAATTTATCCCCTAGGAACCGCCGATAAAATATTACAGCATGCACTACGGCGCGGTGATTTGTGGCCTCTAATAAAGCGGTGCGACACGGGGTGTCAAGTGCAATCCATTAGAAATGACAGATTTCCGTGTTTCTCCGCCGGGTGATGAAGTACTTGTAAAGTCATTTTCTGCCCCGGAACAATCACTAACAGTGGTCCTCCTTCGCCTATTAAATCACTTCATTACATTAAGAGAGAGACTTGTCGCAACTGGTCATGTTTGTTCATGAGTATTTGTCAACAGAGGTACTTTGTCACAGTAAGCCTAGGCATAAAATTTGAACTCACCCTATGGGCCACATGTGGGCTTGCCAATTTTTTGGATACGTATAAGACAGGCATGTGTGTACATGCAAAAATTGCATACTTCATTTCGTATTACGTCAATATAAGGATGAAGCACTTCTGGTCAACAGTACGTCTCAACCTGGCGTCATCAACTGAGCCTGTTTGAATGATTTCACGCTCTCAACACACCTTGCAGCTATGCTTAACATTGCAGTCACACTGACGCAAGTGCCATTGGCACGTTGCACTGTAAAGGGTCGGAATAAACACGACTCCCATAGGTCTCCTGCATTCAATTAGAGGCCTATATACGCAGCGAGAACGACTTAGCTCAACTGCACGTAGGAATCCCCAACCTCGGTTTCGGACACGTGTCGTCAAACCCGGAAGGTATCTCTTACAAGATGAAGAGGATCGACTTGAACCAGTGGCTCCTTCTCTAAAAGTGCAGAAAACGACTTTCTCCCGCGTCGAAATTGAATGGAATGGAGTCATGGTGGCGGCTATCGATTGCACCAGGGAGTGGGAGAAGCGCAGCCTCTACTCTTCAGTCGCAGCGCTTCTCTGCTTCTCTCCGGACGCGTTGCCCCATCCGGGGACACCCATCGCGGAATATCCCGTCCCGAAGCTCCTCCCACCGGAGCTTACCCATCGCGCCGTCAGAGCGTCACTAGTCTCGCGGTAACATTCGGGGATCCCCCGTGTGAGTCTCCCAACTTCCTTATCCTCCCGTCAGAGCGTCGCTAGCAACGTCTGTAGTTCTCCAGTCCCGGATATTAGTCCCAATCATCGGGGATCAGAGAAGATGAGGTGGCCGTGATGTTAGAGTCGGTTCGGCTGTTGGTGGCCGCGACCGTGGCCGTGGTGGTGGCGGTGGCCGCGCCCTCGATTGCTGTCCACGTGGCTTTGGTCATTCCAGAAGTCTGCTTGGGACAGACTGATGACCTCAGGGTGCGGTTGGAAGAAACAGGGAGGCAGGCCATTCAGTTGTCGGGATCCAGGCTGACTGTCAAGATACATCTGAGCTTTTTGACGCGGGCAGGTGAGTTTTTTCACTTACTCTTTATTAGTAAAATACAATTATATTACTATTATATTATACAAGTATATTGCAGGTGACAGGCTTCTTGTAGTCTGTCCTGACATAAGAAATTGAAATAATAAATAAAGGAGGTTTAACTTTCTTTTTCACTTGAGGAAGTACTTTACAAGACAAGCAATATATTGGTGTCAGTCAATGACTATTGTTTCGAAATAATATAGTAACAGTCAGTCGTATCATAATGTCATCGGTATAGTGTTCTGGATCTCCGATATCATGTGACGATAGTAAAATTATTCCCAACATTGCATTGGTCACGATACGTTCACTCAGTCACACGATTGGTTGAGTGACATGTTGATATTATTCCGAGAGCCAAAAAGATCTGATAAGCGACAGAAAAGACTATAGGTTATGTTACAAAATAATATAATTCAGCTATATATGTTATAGAGTAAAATTCATTTCTTCACTGGAGCCTCACGCAGTCTCTCGAGCTATTCGCACCGTAATCCCCTGAATCGACCACAAAATAACAGTCTATCGATACACCTGTAACATACGGATCTAAGTCAGTCGGACATCATATCAATAAATTATTACAGAATTATTGTACAAACCACCCCATCGATCCGGTAAGAAATTCTAATAATAACTGGCGGAATCAATGAGGTCTTTCGATATCATTACTTCATTAAAAATACCTACCTCCGACCTCAAACTATACCCTGAAGGTCAGTTGGCCACACGAAAGGAAAGGAGGTTACCTTACTTATTCATTCATTTCCTGTTGGTTCCTTCTGCTTCGGACAAGTTCACCTGGTTTAATTAAAATGATAACTCCAGGCTATTTTATACGTCTTTTTTTCTCTTCTTAAGGGAACAAAGAGACGCAGCGGAAATTTGATTTGCGCTGGTTTTCATTTTCATACACTTTGGGATTATACCTGTCCGGATACAGTGTGGCCTACATTGTCTTGTTTCTGTACAGTGCACTTGCACTGCTTGTCAGTCATTAATGGTGCTGCATACAACGTTGATGTTTGTTTATCATGACACTCACAATTATGCGGGTTTGCACGTTGCGATATTTACTGTGCCGGGCACATAGTATTCTAAACACTGGCTGGTGACACTCTATATAGGCGTACAAAAGATAAAGAACATTGGTACACTCAGAAATATGTAGTTTGATGTTCACTTTCCAGCATGAAGTTGACGCCTCTCTTGAAAGAAAGGAACGCATAATGTAAATTTTAAATACTGCAGTAAAAAAGTAATAACCATGTCTCTCACACGTATCATTACACCAAACCGCAACGTTATGGGCTGATTAAAGAGACATGTATATCACTGACGCCGGACATAAAGTTTTCATGCTCAAATGTTGAAAAATGTGTGGTACCTGACCTTTACTGCCTGCCATCCGTAATTTGTATCCGCGCAGAAAAAAAAACCTGCTCTGAATGATACGTTCTTTGCAGAATATGGCATGCACAAACATGCATACCGGTTCTATTGTTGTTGTATTTATTTACTATTTCTCGCCTAATTATTAACGAATTTAGATGAAACAGAAAATTAAAGCACTTTCATAAAAAAATATCGTCCTGTCACACTCAGAACTTACTCGGAACATCAGAGGTGGAAGAATTCTGGTTTAAACCACTACCATCATATAAATTCATAGGCATGTACTGTTAGTTCACGTAATGATTAGAGTGCTAAAGGGGGAAGCGCCAAATGGAAAAATCACCCATCGTAGATAAATAACGTCAATAGAACCTCCCACAATCGCCCCTCAAAAAAACAGTGATATTGGGACGTGATATTCTGCCTTTGACCTACACATCAATATTCATGTGGACGCCCGTGGAAGTAACGCAATATCAAGCAGTCTCCGGTGCGTTGACGGTGCACAGAAATGTCGTTATTTTCACATCTCCTTCAGATTTCCCATTGAGTGCTGTATGCAAATTCGAGAGACCTACACAAATTTTCTACCATGGAATTTTCCCAAGTGGATGCACCATACATTTTCATATATATTGGATTTGGAAATTCCAGCGCATTTTTCTGATGGAATTGGCAAGCTTGAACATCAATATTTGTGAAGCATACATCCATAAAAAAATGGGAGTAGTTACCTATATAGGGCGCATCCAATTAATGTACACCCACTTGTTGCATCAGATTCATCGTCTTTCGACCCAAGTGGTCATCTATGTCCTGAAGTGTCGCAGGGTGCAAGGTTGCTCCGGATAGGAATAAAGTCTTGGCCGCATTGGCATGTAGGGCACATCCCGACGAGTCCTGGGTCCGGATTTAGGAGTTTGGCGACCCAAAATGCTTTTCGCCAGACGGGCGTCGCTGATGAAAGGAGCACCCGACGGCGCCGACGGACTTTTCTAGCAATAGACTCGGGTAGACGTACCACAAACCGCGCTTTTCAGTAACTTGTTCCAACTTAGGGGCGTTTGTGTGGGTCCTAACCACCAACCAGATCAACCGGTTGGCGGTTTTTTCTTCTTCTGCAAGTAAAACTAACTTCTGAATGACAGGGCGAAAATGGCGGATATCAACCTTGTGGAATTTTCATAGGTCAGGGGTACGGTGATGACATTGGAGGTGGGGTGACAGTGTCGCTCTTTTGTTTCGAATCATGCCATGTCATGACATGATAGTATTTCATCCGGGTTACTAAATCCACCATTGCCAATAATACTACACCGCCTATGATTTCTATTCCTACACATACTGATCATGACAGTTCACTCCTGTCACCTCAAGCAGCTATTAGCAATATTTTAAAAATCGACATTCTCCAATATGTACATCCAATTTCCTGATCGTTTTCGATATATTTGAGAGTCCATTTTTTTGCACCTGACACAACAAGGATGTGCACAGCCCCAGGTAAGTCAATACGTCAGGTAGTGTAAAATGTGCTGTCACAAACAAAATTCTGAACACCAGACAGGCAGTAAAATAAGCATGGCATATTCATTGCCGCCCATAGCGTGCATGTCCAGAGTTTTGACGCCGCTTTTAAATTTTTTAGAAGCTTTAATGACAGCATGTGAAAAGATTGGTTTAATAATAAGCACCCTTCGCTTTTTAAAATAGATTCTCCGATAATTGCCCACTTTGCAAACTGGATGATGAATGCAACCTACACATTTTTAGATTGGAATATTCCTGCACTAATTAGTCGGTTTCAGCAAATTTATCGTCGAGCGAAACAATGCTTTCTGATGCAATTGAAATATAGAAAACTCATTATTATATACTGAATATATTTCTGGGCCTAACTCTTCAAAGTTCCATCCGCATGTCGCTCTGATTGCACAATTCCAAGATGGCCACATGCAATTAATGTAGTTTAATTTGTGCATCAAGTACTTCAGCATAAACAATCAACGCACTGCATATATCCTGAGACAGAACACTGAACATCTCTCCCGAGCAGACATTTTGGAATTATTGCGATAACCTGGGTTAGACGACGATCGATACAATTTTATCGCTTCACCAGGAACAGTGAAGAAAATATCGACCTGCATTCTTTCATCACTTCTTCAATTATGATGCCTCCTAGAATTGCAAATGCCCTCCCATTTTGGCGATAAACATATAGTCATGGCTCCCCTGCGCTTCTAATTAGTCCATATACAGCTTGTCTAATTTAGTGCACATCAGAGGACAACTATATAAAATCAAACCCTTTGGAAAATGTTCCACCTGGTAAAGCATAATCATCATTTCAACTTTATAATTAACTTACATTCACATGAAAAAACGATCCAATGCATATTACATTTCATGACCCTTTGAACTCTGCGTTCTGAGATTTAATTATTCAACTTCTGCTAATTTAAAAACTACTTTGCAAAAAGTAATTTTTCTGTATAGAGAGCCAAATAGGACCTTACGTAACGCAAACCCTATACCGTCACACAGGCCATTCCCCTACAGTTCGCCTTGATCTTTTTCTCCCAGTATATGGCCTCATTTATGATTCTGGCAACAACCCGAAGGCAAATCACTTTTGTAAACTTAGCCTTATGTAATTTGCAGTGGATACCGAGGAGTGCTGGCGGTGATTTCGGAATCGAACTAGTCCGTCGGCACCCAGAAAAGGGCTAACAGTGTTTTCCTTTGCCGACGGAAGTGGCGTGCTAACATGGGAGGTATCAATTATTTGCCTGCGCTAATTTTATCGCGCCGGAGATTTGATGACAAAGCGATAGATTAACAAAAGAGTGTAATCAAGGTGGGGATATTGTTTCGCTGGGGCGAGGCGGTCCATGTTGGTCGAACACTGCATGGGAAGTTTAATATTCCGGTACCCAAGTGTGATTTATGTTTAATTTTGGTCAGTGCACACTTTTCAAATAAATCAGCGACACCCGCCCCACTAGATGGCGGGGGTGTCTGGTTGTGGAGGCTTGTAGTTGAAGATAGTTGTGAGACAGCCTGGAGCGAGGCATCAAAAAGTACGGTAGCCATTTTCCTAATTTATTCTAATACATATTTCTCGACGTATATCTGTCTGTCTGTCCCCTTCTTGTGACCTCATCAGATCCATACGGAGGCCTCCACATATGCCCCAGGGGTATCACTAGGGGTAGTTTTTTACTGGGAAGGTTTTAAGCACATTGGAATTGACCTCCGAGGTCATCCGTGGCCACAGGAGGCGGAAAGGACTTTGGGACATTGGCCCCCTGTTCTAATAATCCGCATTTTGGTATAAACAACCCCTGTTCAGTTGCCGAGCAACGCCGGATATCCTGCTAGTATTTTATAAGCTAACCAGACTACCTCTTACTGAACATGCGGTAATGAAAATGTGCGCTGTAGACTGTAAGCAAACCTTTCCACGACAGCAACGTCATGCGAAACGTGAGCAAAGTACACTTATAAAGGCTTTCCCCATGAGACCAGCAGTAACATCGGCCAGCACAAGCGATTAATCTCTCCTCTGGTAAAACAAATGTTCCCCCAGCTTTTATGAGCTACCTGTTGGTCACCCATCTGCCTACCTGTGAAATCGGTGGATGATTACATGTTTACCAATGTTATAAACCGAACACAAATCCGGGCGGAAAAAAGCTCAGCAGACCCTAAATAAATGACCAGAAAACACAGGTCCAATCGATAAGTTTGGCTGGGATTTTTCTGGTCCACTGCTAGACTCCAATTGCTTCGGTTAAAAGGGAAGTTTATTAATTAAAAGTTTGGACACCGGACGGGGGCAATGCATCACGTTCAACATACAAGCACGCATTCTAGTTCCAACTTTCCTCAATTTTCGAGGAGGGGTTTTGGGATGCGGTGTCTGGCACACTCTACAATGATTTATACCAAGATGCGACTATTGTAGAGAGGATTGCGGAGATAGATTCTATTAGACTTTGGCGGAGTGCCTGGATACCTTTTGTAATCGCACGACTCACTTCTATTTTGCTTCAGCTCTCCAAGACATCGGGGGATTACTTGGCTTCCCTAAATTAGATTTCAAAGGGCCAGGAAGGACGTATAGCTATAGAGTTTCATCGGATTAATTTGTGAACTGTACCCACTCAGCCATCAGATACCATTTTCTGGTCGTGATCTGCATGTCGGAATATCCTGAGTCTGCAAAAAAAAAATTGGGGGCACCAGCGGTTCCAAGCCCTACCGCGGATAAGTGAAATCTGCGATATTTTTGAAACAGTAAAGCACATGTCACAGATTTATTACGATTTGCGGTACAGATACGACAGCGATTATCTTTTATGATACAGGGTACGGTAAATTTGATCGTCACGACACATAAATCATGCGAAAAATTCCGGCGGTTGCTTATTCTGCGCATGATAACGACTACACTAGCGCGATGAATGATAGTTTCAGTCACTTTGCCTCAGTTTATTATCACTTTGCTTATACCAATGATGGGCATATCTGTCGACGTTATTTATTGCTGTCTCTGCTCCCATGTTGATACGTTTTGCTCATCAACAGTGGACGTGGCTGTCACCCAATGTACTATTTGATAAAAGAGTTTGTACCCTAGCGACCAGCCAATTTGGCCTGTCCCCAACTTTTTGTCGGAAGCACTACTTAGTTCTCAGCACATATTTGAAAAAGTGCGATTGCCCGGAGCCATGGAAGATTTTGTTCACTGAAGTCGAAAATTATAAATTATCCAGCCTTCAAAACACAACTTTTCTCTTACAGTGGCAGAACAAAATAAAAGAATCGTGGTCCTAAAAAAGTGCTGTCCTTGACGACAAGTTTTATTGGAAGTGAGAGCCCAGTTTTTCGAGCTTTTCGCCTTGAAGAGTGAGCTTTAATGCTGAAGAGGAGAGGATTTATCGCATTGGGCCTTCCATTTTCCATCTTGGATAAGAACCATCGCCAATTCGTTGATAATAAACACAGGGTTTACTACCATCGTCAAGTATACAGGGGTTGGTGGGGTTAAATGACCCCCTAATGCAACAATAAGGTCAAACCATATGATAGTTGCCTTTCTGCTGTTTTAAACTGTTGTCCATCAAAATATTCCAAATAAACTGTCGTTGCAATATGATTTATTAGTTAGCTGACATTAGCTGTAATTCACTGAAATATTACTAGTAGTGTTCCCATTACTACACGGCAATTCATTGCACTTTAGATCCCCCACTTTTTGGCAAATGTTTACAAGCCGCAATTCAGTGCGCGGCATCAGCCGACATGAATGTTTCAGCACCTCATCAACACCTACAGAAAATGAACGTATATCCTGCCTCTCATGCTGTGAAATAATTATGCGCATTTGCCAAAGAGAAGTGCAAATATTGGCACATTTCGCAACTTCACACAATGTGCTTTCCCGCAGCGGCCATTTTTATGTGCATCCATATAACCCTGGACTAGACAGTACTCGTTAATATAACCTAGACTGCTGTGCCATTAGATAACGAACATATGCCAGGGGGTAATTTTTTAAAAAAAAAAATACTAGAAAAAAGAGAGCAAATGAACCTTAATTTTAAGCCAGCAAGGGGTGTAATTAGCAGTAAAAGATGTGCCCACATCTCTTGGTAAGAACATTGGCCCTTAGGGGTCTGTAGCAAGCAGAAAAAAATGGCAGATGCTGTTGCTACCAGGAAATGAGGTGCACTTGTTGAATCCCTCGAAACACGACATCAGGAAATGAACAGCCACTCAACAAGTAGACACTATTCGAAGAAATCGTAGTAGTTCTGAAGGCATTAAAGCGATTTCTTATCAACGTTCTAGCTTCGTTAAGGATTTTGTTTAACTAACGTAGCAAGTGCTGAATATTTCCTAGCACGAATAAATCATTTATCAACATTCTTATACAGTATACACCCACATCATAATGTAACTTCTCTGAATAGACGTCATATTCCGTGCCAAACAAATCCGTTTGGCAATTGTAATACTGTGTCATTTTGACAAATAACTGGACCCTGAAAACACTAACTTGATCAACACGTCGATAATTTTGTAATTGTTTGAACTTTGAAAATGAAGTGGTTAGGATCATGACAAGTGATGCTCGCTAAATTAATCCTGGCATCAGGTTACTGATTCTGACGTGCAAAATTTACGCCATGGCAGTTTCGCTAAAGGGGAGCTATTTGGTATTAAACTATCTCAATATTTAACTTTGTATTAGACTAGCCCAATTTTGACATCAAATTATATATGTAACATACTGTTCCGCATCTATTGATATGTGTCATGCTTTTAGTCTACGCAGCCTCTTTCTTGATCAATGACTTCCCCTTGTATAGGAAATGATGTTGTTGACGTTACTAAATATAGCATATCGTCACAGTGACAGATCCAGCGGCGTCAGTCACGTTGTCATGACTGACGCAACGGATGACAAATTCAACCGAACTTCACTTTCACGCTTCGACGCAAATAACCGATTTTTCTCCCTGGCACCTACAACCCATATTGCACCGAAACCCCTTAATTATGCGCAACCTTGTTACCCCTTCACCTCATAATAATCAGCGCATATGAAATGAGCTAAATCTCATTACACACCAACCAAAAATACTAAAGGAATAATTAACATCCATGCAGGTGCAGCTCCCTTCCCCATCTTCTGTTACCTAATCTAAACCCATTACATTCTAATAGAACCCAGACTATTTCAACTCATCCCATCCGCACGTGCCAAATAACCTCCCTTTAATTGCGCTCCCATCCGCATCTAGATGGCGCCTACAGGTATTGATTCGAACGGCGCCAACCTGAGGATGGTTCGTATATTATGCACAAACAGTATTTAATCGCGGTAAACTGGCAGTGGGCGCCTCCAGCATCCATGGGAATGGTAACCCTTGTAAATTACGACCTGTTTCGCAAGCTGGGCTTAGCCATTTATTTACTGCTTGGAACGTTTTTCCTGACGTGATTGTTTTTTAACGCTTCTACAGATTGGCAGCATTGTATAGTATACCAGTATACCATGTTATCAAATTTTTTATTTTAAAAAAATAGCTAATATTTGCCTGACTTTGTCATGTTTGTAGTGTAAACCACATGATGTGCCCAGGGATCCGTGAGGTTGGGATAAGGGAAAGGACCGTAGGCAATGCTAACACCATAACAACAGGGGGCCAGCTAGTGGACCTGTCTGCATCCCAAACAGTAGCTGTAGCGGTTGTTACCTGCTCCTCAAACTTATCGATCCCAACAATAGTACTCCCTCTGAGGGTTGGTCGCAGGCACAAAATTCACTCGGCTCGTTTCCACCTGTGTGACCATGCATTTGAAAAGGTTTGTGGTTCACTCAATTTTTTTTGAATGTATAGGTTGTCATTGTAGGGTTCATTAAACGGATTCTATTAAAAATGGGATTACACAAGTGCTGTAAATGTGGATGAGTGGACATTAAACAAAGAGTATCAATTGAAAAGTTTAAATGGTAATATCGCAACCATTGACCATTTTTGAATGGGTTGCGGTTTTTTTTTGAAACCATTAGCTGCATAGACAATGGGCGGAATATTTTTCGATGGAAAACCAGCTGGGAAAAGATTTAAAGTCAGTTCCCATAGCTCAAACTGTCAATATTTGAGATTTTATTAAAGTTCAGGAAGCAGTTTGGCCCCAGTCATAGCCAGTGCATACACTATAGTTGCCAATACTTTTCAAAAAAGGTGTCTGACTTTTTCTGCCAGGCACAAAAACCTACCACTGGCCCAAAATTGCAACGAGCTCCTGCAAAACTACAGTATATAGCTACGTGGCTATATTATGAAACGTTGTTTGTTAACATCTCTCTCGTCTGCCATATTGTACGTATGCTATCAAAAAAATGTGAAAAGCCCTCATAGTACTGTACACCTTGTTCAAAAAAAATGAGCGCAAATTATCCCACTCCAGTAGCTGGATATGCCAGCATACATTATCCTGTACGCAATAAGGTGTTTCATAATGCTTTTCCTGACGTGCTTGTCAGTCGCCTTTTTAAAATCAAACAAAGCGCGTAAAATAAATCTCACGGAAATGTAGGATTATATAAACTTCACATCTTGCATTCGGTCTGAAGTGAGTTTTTTGAGTGGAAAAAAAGAACTAACGAGAAAACTTCGAAGGTGTGGAGCAAAACTACTGTATATCGAGGGGTGGGTGGAAAAGTGGTGAGCATGACAAACTTAAGACAGGATTTCACCGGTGGAAAAGTAACAAGCAGGCGAAGGTGAGATGTATACGTCCAGAACAACCCTGGAACTGACAGATATTTTTTTTGTCGAGTCTTGGAATAGCTTTACACAACGTCTGTGCTTCAACGGAGCGGACGAGATGGAACCTCCGCGTAAGCTGCCGGCGGCGGAGAAGCTCTCACAAAAGATGTCTATTCCTAGTGTCAACTAGTACAAACTCCTAACTTTTGGACTTAACTAGAACCGACGTTGATTTACCTGAGTTCTCAAAAAAATTAAGCAGCAAAATGCTACAGTATGTTCAAATGAAACTGAACAGGTAGCGATTTTTCATAACTGCTAAACGTAACAGTACGAAACAAGCTATAGGAACATTTCAAATGTAATTAAATTATCATTAACACTGTAAAGTATACTGTGCATGAGTATCACGTATATCCCTGTCCATATAGATATTAGCAAGGCATGGTCTGAATTCCTGTAACTCTGGATTTCGAATGGGTCTGGTGCATACCTGATGAAGCTGGTGTCCTTCTGGGAGTATATTGTGTTTATTATGACAATTAGAAGTGACAGGCCCAAGACTGGGCAAGTATACCTTCATTATGCAATTCCGGTGTGGATTGCATAACTTCCGAAATTTTTTCTGCTATGACGTAACATCAAGGGTTTGCTGTTGTTTAGACTAACAATACGCTCGATAGTGAAGAATGCAAAATTCCAACCCACTCAATACCACAACTTAATTTTGTGCCAATGAGTAAAAAATTACTCAAATGGATGTAAATTAAGGATTAATTAATTAAATCAATATTTTTACTGCAGAATGAGTGAACGGAGCAAAAAATAACCATGAACGTTAATAGTGCACTTATGTCAAGCAGCGCACCTATACTCACCCTATGAAATACGTTTCATACATTATCCTCATAAAAATAAATGTGTCCCATTTAAAAAACCCACAACCACAATTTTCCACCTCCATTTAAAAAAATTAGCTCGTCCAAACCTCCCACAAATAAAACAAAAAATAAAAATAAAAATTCCTCCTCGCTTTTTAAGGGTCCCCCCACATTCCTGCAAGTGTGGCCCGCGTTGTTCAGTGATGTTCCCTCCCCAGTTTTGGGAAACGAGATGAAAGTCATCCCAGCCAGTAGCATGGACGGAAGAGCAATTTCCATGCTCGGTTATGAATCGTGGCTGCTGCAATATTGGCGGCATTCGCAGGCTGGCTGGTGAATAGCACTCAAACCGGACTCTGGTTACGCCCCTCAGGGCGTTCATGTCCGATTCTCATCAGCAACATTCCGTATCCAACGGGAAACTTTTGGAGACAATACTTGAGTTTTAGCTCACTCCTTTTTTTTTAATGTTTAATGAAACTGGTTCGATCTTTTTTCCAATGTCTGTCGTGAAGGAAGAGGTGGATTGGAATCAGAAGAGCTGTTCCTGCGGTAGAATAAAACCAGGGTTTAGGAGCTGACGTTGACGTAAGGTGCGCAGTTGAAATGAATTGAAAATCGGGCTCCTGTGGGACACTCGATATTTACCATGCAGTAAAACCGTCGGTCAAGTCTGAATTTAGTGCAGGAAAGGAAATAAACTTTACCAGTGAGCTATATATATAGCCAGTGGAAAAAAAAACCCAAATCGTTTGGTGTTACAAATAGATAAATCACAATACAAAAAAGTGGTGCCGATATTAGAGGTTAATTCGTTTAACACTTTCATTTAGTGGCAACTGCCGGATATTTTCCCCTCATAAACCTAATTACGGCTAATTCAATCGCAGGCTCATCCATCTCAAAACTTTGCCACAGCTAAAATCAATGGGAAGAAATGTTGAGCGAGACCTGATTACCGCATCTAGCTTACACTGCATTCAATTAGTTCTCTAAGAGCAGAAATTCGCGAAATGTCCCCCCCCCCCCTACAAAAAAACCTTTAGTTTCCGAAACTTTAAATGGAACATTCCTTTTTAGAGAAATGCGCGTCGTAAAACCGCGCGAGGTCTGATTCTGACAGATTCTGAAGTCGTGATATTTTGGACACCAGGTGTTGCCCCAGCCATGTTAAGCCGAAATTCGATATACACAGGGTGGTCGTAAATAACGTAGAATTTTTCTCTAGGACGAAATAGCAGTTAGAATATTCGCGCTTTCATGTTCATTCTTGCACAGATCGGAACAAACCGGTTTTCAAGTATTATGAACATGTGTCGCTGCAGTAAACATGGTTTCATTACGTGCTCCATATATGCTGAATTTCAGATGTACCCTGTACATCTGCCGGCAGCAGTGTTGATCAAAATGCTGCAAGTCTAGCACTTGAGACTGAAAATCCCCGATGAAATCTGCCTGGGATCCCAAGGGATTTTCCTGATGCGATGATATCAGAGTTTCAGCGAGTCTCCTCAGATTTGGTCTAAGGGCGACACATACTTTTCAAGGGCCATCTGTTTTGCTGAGTGAGCCAGGCCGTAACTGGAGCGGCATAATAGAACTTTTCGAGACTCTATTGATGCGTGAGAGGCTTCTTTCTACCAAGTTGGAGTACGACAAAGAAATGTCGGATCGGTGCAACGCATCGCAGTCACCACCTATAGTAAAGTACTAGGCTCCGGTAGACGGAACCAAACAAAGCTGTACTGTAGAACATCAACGGTCTTGAACCGCCCGAGTAAACACTTCATATATCTACCCATCGCTGGTAATAATTTAGTTTGGCCAATCTCTTTGCTGCTTGATCTGGGGAAGCAAAAGCTGACTGGTGCTTCAAAGTTGTTATACTGTAGGTTGAAATACCGCAATTCATTGGTGAGGGGGCTCAAATTTCATGGCCCTCGAGCTAGCTTTTTACTAGCTCTCAAGTAAAATAATTTGATCCCTCATAAAATATTCAAAGCTTCACTAAATGTTGTTGTTGAAGCCTGAGGTGTTTTAATGGCTTTTCCTTGAGATATGTGCTGCATTAACCTGATGGAGTTGTACAATTTTGCACAAATTCCTGAAGGTGAAGCAGCTTCAAAATTGTTGTTATAGAGGAGGCTCGTTATTTGTTATATGACCGAAGGTATACTGTAAGCCTATTTACATATAACTGACTTTACACAGTATACGTACATCAAATAGCGTGGTCAAATTCGGAAGTCTGGAAATGCCTGTGTGATGCCTTTGAACTATACAGCATACTTTCCATAGTTCAGGGTACGTGCTTGTTAACTAGATCCGCAAGACTCCCTTCAACAATTTTCAATAACTAGAAACCATGCACGTCAAACAAGTTTACATTGCAAGAAGCAAGTAATTAATTGTGATTTTATTAGATATTTTCATCCTAACTGCCTCCAAAGCACCACAGCAACCTAAAGTTTCTAATGATTATCATGCTGTTTGATTTACCTTGTTGAAACTTCGGGGTTTGGGTTGCATTGAACACTTATAAATTCAAAAATAACATGTCAGCTCAAAATCAAAATTTCAGGTTGCAGTTCAGATAAAACAGGCTGGCACATGATCAAAGAGTGTTTCAGTTTCAGACCTAGTATAATGTATTCATTAAAGGAGCAATCATGTGTCAAGCGGTGCACAGGTGGGGATACTCCACTTTGTTAGAGCCACTGATGTCAGGGCTACCAAACATTATTAAAGTTTCTAAATGAGTCCAGAGAAACTGCAATGTGATTTTCTCCTCGCGTCACGCCATGTCCAACAGTCATCAAGTCTGCAATATTGCATTATGAGAAGTTGAAAAGCCCCAGATGAAAGCCATATTGACGTTGGCTTAGCAATCATGAATGTAGCAATGCATTTTATTAAAACACTCTGAATTTCTCTTATTCGCAGACAATACTTCATTCAATTAATTCGATGCTTGTAATATTACCGCCTACTAGATTTAAGTGCATTGTTGTTGATGACCGAGGCAAGATGGCTCGCAGTCACGAAAAACCCACCACTTTTACATCCTTTTTTTCTTGATAATGGAAATGAAACAGAAGACAATGGCTCTACAAAAATCCCGTTAAAAGGCAATTTCTTCTGCCCCCGAGGCATTCTGAATATATTTATCGCCAGCATTTGCCGTTAACTGGAAGATATAGACAAGGGGTATTAAAGTAACAGGCTGCTGCACAAGGATGACTCCGGCCTTGATAGTCTCCATATATGAAATAACGATTATAGTGTGCAGAAGGTAGCCTGCAATTCAGTGAGATTATAGCGTGCTATTTATAACGGTGAATCGTTTGGTTGTCAACAGCAAGGAATCGAATATATTTCAAAGCCCTGAGGTCGGAGTAAAGCCAACCTTTAGAAGCTCGACTGAAACATTTCCGCACAGACGACTTTCCGCTATTTTCAATCTGAAAAACTGAAGGCGCAACTCTAACACAGTATCCTGTAATTAAATTTCGTAGGATACACGACAGGTCTAGAGGAATATTCTATCAGACCAGGTCACAGCAAATCCACTTTGAAAACAGCAGACAAAGTAATCGAATTCCAAGAGTACTTCACATTACTTGCTTTTTTGTGCAAATGCACATGAAAGTCAACTAGGTATTCTTTGTAGTCATATGAAAATTCAATTGACCAAGATTTCTGTGACCCTATATAGTGAGGAGCTTTTTCCTCACCAGGGCCACCTTACGCTTCTTATTCTCAATACATGTTACAGAAAACACATTTAGCAACATGGGAAGCAATTCAGACACAAATGTAATTGTGAAGTCAATAATCATAGTATGAGGTGATAACCATGAAGATAAACTAAGACTCGAGCTTTTCTCTTTAAATTGAAAGAGATTACCATTGCCTCGCTGCATCCAAATTCAACAGGGCAGGCCCTACGTGGCTTTATCGGACGAGTCTCATTTTGAAGCGATCCTTATTTGCATTTGAAATCTGCTGGGAAAGTAGTGGACTAAAATGATTCTGCCGGAGGGAACAGGGGTTATTTTCGCCCACTGCTGTGTCAGAGTATCAGATAGGACCGCTGGGGGGGAGGAAAAAAATAGAGACCGGAAAAAAACAACGATGATTCTACTGCAGCTAGAATATCAGCAAGGCAAATTACTTCAACAGTCGTCCTTTTTTGCGCGGATTTTTAACCCTCTAATTTTCGATAAAGCTCGCAGCCCGTGTGATTCAATTTGCTCATGATTTTGCTCTGTGTAATGTGGTGCAAGTGCAACCACATCAAAAATAATTTATAGCTTCATAACTGGATATGCAACATTCAAAGTTTGCGATTTATTCACATGAAATAGCATCTGAAATCATTACAGATGAAAAATGATGCTAATTAGTTCTTTTATGAAATCGTAATTTTACACCTGAGTCAACGCGATATTTACACAGTGGGTCTCTAAAGTCGTATTGTTTTCAAAATTGCAAGGGGCGATGGAGTTCTAGGAAACTCTGTCTCCTGTCATCGATCTAGGCTACCCCCGAGACTCCTGCAACATCTGGCTGTATAGCACATTTACTGCCATAAAGTAGCTGGAAAAGAAGTCACAAAATCCACTGGAGTGCCCGGCAGCAACAAAAAACACCCAAAAATCTTGTGCACCGGTGAATGAGGCAAATGTGGCCTTGGACTAATTTTAATCTATGACTTGGCACATTCCAACATTAATGTTAATTTAACTTAATTTTAAAACAGCTAGAAGGCGGTAAATCTGTACGCAGTATACATATTCTAATATTGGCACAGATTTGGGCCAGCGTGCTCCACTTTTTTATAGCTCCGCATTCGCGATAACAGTGCTGATGCCATTGGTCCTTGACTCCAGAAAAAGGAGGCTACGAAGATAGACGAAAACGGGAAAAACATTGGCAGGTCACGAGATATCCTAGATTGATGGCGACACTCGCTTCGCCGATCGACATTCAGGACACAGAAACACTTTGACAATGCCAATGTCCCAGAGGACAAAAAAAAAGCTTTACCCAATTACCACGAAAAACGCCAACTCAAATCCAGCCTGGTCCACTCAGCTTGTTGTAACTTTACACCACAGCCCCATCCTCAAACAATGCCCATTAATAACAATCCTTCGCAAGATCCCCCTGAAAATAGCGGTTTACAGCCATGGGTCCATTCAAAAACGAGGACTAATGCTTACTTCCCGGAAGAAGAGAAACTTTAGTGACACTTTTATTACCCAGTTCCATAAAGAGATGGAAACTTAAGGGTATCAGCTGGGGCATCTTCCGGACACCAACCCCGCAGGGCGTAGATGCTCCTTTTTTTTCTACCATCTCCTTTTCTTTCTCTTTCCTTTTCCTTGGCCCCTCCCCTTCCACAGTCTCTTCTCTCCAGCCCAAAGAAATCTCATTGCTGGAGTCAGCGAACATTTCCACCCAACGCCGAAGAAAACTGGTCCGCCATTCTATCTGGCCCGAGACTCTAAAATGTGCTATTTTCTTTCGAAGGTGTCCACCCGGATAGTTGGTCTGGCTTAGAAAGATGCTGCTAGAGAATGAATTGCTCCTTCCGTGTACATACAAAACCCAGACTATTTCGGAATGTGATACAAAGTAGTTTGTCTGCACTGTATAAGACGATAGAGTCAAAAAAAAAGGCTACAGTTCTTTAAACCAAAGAACGATCTGACGTCACACCAGTGAGGATAATTCCAGGATAATTCCGGGGTCGCTTCCGTACAATAGGCCACAGCCGCTTCCTTCCTTTCCTATCCTTGGCCACATCTATGTGAAGAAAAACCTAATGGAGAGCAGATTCTCCCAAATAATATAAATATAAATAAATAAATAATAAAAATTTTAAATTAAATATTCATCCTCCATATGTAAAAATCCTAAACCACATCAGTTGTGTAAATTACATGCTTTTTTCATTTGATTCTGGTCTCATATTGCATTTCCTAGATTAAATCCGGCTCATCCGATTCCATTTCCACTCTGGTCGTGCAGGGCACGCATACAAAAGGTTGTAATCCGCGGAAAGTAACATGCAGGAGGTAACTTCATTAGTCATTTGCACCTGTTTCGCCTGCAAGGCTCAAACCCACACTGGCTATTGCTGACGTAACTGCGCCATATCCGCCTACATAACTTTTTTCGTAAAAAAACTAACAAAAACATGCACTCAAAAATAAATGTTATGGAAGAATCAGCTGAGAATGGGCTAACTTAAGCATCATCCATAAATCTGAGAACTAGGTTTTCCCTCCGTAGAGAAGTTCCTCTCCACAGAGTTTAAATTATGCAGAGAGTACTTTGCAAAAATCGATGCGGCCTCTTAGCTTTATTTCGCCCTGTCATTAAAAATGATAATAGCTCGTCGTGTAAGGCCACGTTAGTTAGTCATGAAGTCTGCCGAAACGCATTTCGCGACCAACTAATCACTGCGTCTTTCATGCGGAATATCAGCCTACTGTTTATGTGACATGAAAAAACATACACAATGAAAATACGTCAAAACGTCAAAAAAACCGCACATTGACCCTAAAAGTCACCACGATAGGCAAACATAGCGACACTCCCCTCCAATCGAGTGGACAGATTGACAAATAATAGGAAATCAATAAGTCATTGGAATCACCTCTATTAACAAGGTTTAATTTGCATGCGGTATCGATGCTCGGTTCCAGTCAGACGTCACACGAAACTGGAATTAATTTTCCAATTGAGCAAAAGTTTGTGCCCAAAGTTTTCCATACCAGATGTCAAATTCTCTCTGCAAAGAGGTAAACTATGCGAAAATGGAAAGGTAGAGATTGTTAAAGGAAGGGAATATATTAAACGAAAATGTACATGTAAAATTCATTCCATCATCGCCAAAGGAAAAAAGGCTTTTCTGAAAATCGCTTGCTTCTCCATGTATGATAATTTGCTTTTCCATTCACTTTTTGGGGGGTTTGCCTTGAAAGAAATGTATCGCCAAAAGGAGGTTATTGCACCGGAAATCCAATATTTGAAGCAATGTGTGGTAAGAGTCTAGCGATCGGAGAGATTAAGGTGGAAACAGCTTGCCCTCGATACAGTCAAGTAAAAAAACTCCATAAATCTGAGCGACTGTGATTTATTGACCCTTTTTTTGCCATCTATTTCGGACATGCGGCTTTTTATGTGAGCAGCCACCCAAAAAATGTGTCCTGAAATAGCAAATTCATTGACCGATTTGAGTTCAATGGTGCACAATTTTAACCACAAATGTAATCGAAATTGGTTTTAAACGCAACGAAAATTACTCGAGAACAATCACCCATAACCTGAATAAAGGCCAAAATATTGGGTGAAAATCGCTCAAAATGGAAAAAAAAGTGCAATTTAAAGAAAAGCCTCAGAAATAAATGAGTTTTTTTTGGCCCTGACACGGAATTCAATATTGTCTCAATATTTCTGAGTGATACAGTACACACAATATTTTAGAGTGTACGGAACAAGTACACTCAAGTTGTTTCAGTATACAATACCTTGTTTCAATTTTCATTCCAGAAGTGTGTGATTCCAGACCTGAAGGCTTGGAAGCAGCCTTGTCTGCCATTTCGACCCCAGAAGTGGACGTGGTGGTGGCATCCATTCCATCTGAAGGATGCGAAGCTGCCGGAGCATTAGCCAGGTCAAAGGCCAAGCCATTTCTGACCTGGTCTTGCGGGGCGAAATCAGTTAGCGGCTCAGGCTGGATCCAGATGGCGCCTAGGGTTTCCGACACAGCTGAAGCACTTCTGAACCTCTTTACCCACTTCAAATGGGTCTCGGGCGCTATCGTTGCTGAAGGTAAATGCCAAAAACCGGTTCGTCAGCTGTCGACTGGAAAGTATAACCAATCAGATTAACTGGGTTTTTTTTTCGCCATTTTGAGCTGACTGCAATTTCCCGCTCCAGGGCCCAAAAATGGCGCCGAGCGCTGCTGAGGAAAGCTCTTTGATCTCGGTCGACTCATATTATAGACACTTGCCGTGATTGTAAATCAGTGTCGGAAACAAAGTTCCTTGCAGCTTTGACAATAATGGAATGTTCGGGTTTGAAAAAGCTTCATGTCAATTTGGACGAAATGAACTTCCATCCGCCCAACAACTACCTAAAGTGTCCTGGTGTTTAATCTTTAAAAAATTTTCAAATATGGTAGCCAAATTGTTATTCTAATGACTGCTAGTCCATTGGAGAATACCAACCACAGCCATCATAAACTTAATGTGGATTTCTCATTATGCAATTAATTTAAAGCTATCAGATGAAACATGATCCATGTTTACAGATAGGGATGAAAGCGAAACCTTGACCTGATGCACTGAGGAGTTGCTCATAAACACGTCGCCATAGTTATGGGTTCAAGTGGACGGAATAATGTAACCACAGGGAGAGCTTTGTGTGACACCTAATGTTTAACATTGCTAATCAGTTAAGCTAGATTCGAATGTGAGCCTATACCTACCTCAAATAGACAATAAAACTAGTCAAAAACATTGCGGACAAGCGACAGGGCATACTCAAAATTACAGCTTGTTAGTTAGTTGTGCAAAAGTTAAAATGAAAACATGTCACAAATGACCTACATTTGGATAGCAACGGACAGAAAATCGTTTTATTCAACATCTGTTATCGACTACCGTATACCGACATTTAAAAACGCAATGTTTCGCACTCGCACAGCCGTAAGCAATGAGCAATTACGTTTAAAACCTCAACTGTTTCCATATTAGTCCTCCACTGCGTACAGCTTGAATTTCACCAAAGCAAAGCACTATACCTAAATCCACATTTGGGGTTCTTTCGCGAAACTAACCCTTTCACCGACATTAGGCTCCGAAACGAAAGCAATGTACGCGAAAATGAAACTATAAACAACCTAAAATGGCGCATAGTCTCCGAGCCAAAATATTTCATTGTAATTTTTGTCTCTCCAAATTCTTTCGCGTCACCTTCATAAATCCAACGTAATGAATTAAGAGTTATATTGCTTGAGGTCGCACTCTCACCACACGTTTATGAAATCTGACTTTTAATGGAGGAAGATACTAAAAGTGTGCCAGGGAGCAACCAGAGCATTTTCACACATAAATATGGAACATTACTTGTGCAATACCAGGTGGTGGGTAACTCCAGTAAATAGCATTAATTATCAAATGGGATATCGAAATGATCACGGGGGCCAATATGCCGGGGGCGAAAAGTCCGAGACCCACTGTACGTATGGCACAATAACAATGGAATGAAAGTTGACGTCATTCCGAATTCGAAAATATCGCAGTGTAAACAAGTTCTCTCGGACAGTTAGCCAAATTCGAGCATTACGGCGACTTCGAACATTAGCGTTGGAAAATGCTGGCTTGAAAAATTGCGCATGCCATGTCAGAATGTAATTTGGCAAGTGAAATCAGGAAGCATTATTAGCTCGCTGAGGATGAATCGGGAAATTAGCGTCCAATTTTACCCGCCCGTGTAGCTCTGCAAAAGGCTCACATGAAATCCACCGGACAAAAAAAAAACCCTGACCATTGTGTGATTGATGCTTGTTAGTTTCGCGCATTGAGTGCAGCAATTGAATAATCATTTTTTTCAGGCTACCTTTTTTGAGTACGGTAATAGAAGTATGGCATTGAGTCTGTGAAATAATAAGCAATGTGTTTTAAACTTCCCTTTTATGCATAACGCAAATCCAATTATGAATGAGGAGTGTTTTAATGATTAAAATCGCATTATCCACTCTACAGTCTAACAACTCTAATGGTTCAAAATTGTTTAAAGTAGGAAGTTCGAACAATATAATTTTTACAGCTAAAGCAATTAATTCGGCAACAACACAAATAATTGTACACAATCATTAAAATCAAGACGATAATAACCCGATGCCCAAGTCTTACATTTAGTTTTGTAGAATAATGAATTTGAAACAAGTAAGGTAAAACATGACATCGCATTGTCATTTAATAAATAATAAGCCGCATCTCCCAAAAACAAACATGACACTTGGATATCCTGTCATTTTGTTCATTTGAACAATTAACTTGTGAACTTCATAAGTTATAAATAGGGTTCGTTAAAATGATTCCGCAATTTTGAATAAACCCACTCTCTCAAACTCCGCAAATAAATTTACTGTACATTATAATGAATAACATTTTTTAATTACGTGATTGCCTAATGTCCCAATCCCTAATGTACTGTATATTCAAAATTGAGGAAATGTATGCTGTACTCTATTTCAGTTCTAGGAATATTACTGCAACAGCATCCAAATTTGATGCTTGCATTTCGCATTGTACTATGGCGTAGTAGAGAGGCACAAAGCCATTGTTAATGCCCTTTGCATTTGTTAACATTACGCATATTGTATAATTAAACTTCACCGACTTTCTTCCACAATGGCTCATAGCAGAATCTGAGTTTGCTGGTTGTATTGCTTTGTGCCAAACTTCCTCCATTGTTTAGTGTACTCGACCCCCTCATTAGGCAACGCTCCTAACCTTACTGTCCCTGAATATATCAATTAAAATTTTGAGGCTTGTTCGGAGCAGACGAGCGCAAATGAACTTAACTTTCCTCATGCAGGGAGCTTTTTTTTACCTTAAGTTGGGTCTTTGCCTTGTCCTTAATTTTAAACAAAAACTCGAGCTGTAGACTGCAAGAGTTACATCAATGTCAAAGCTAAACCAACACTGCCTCTTGGAATACATTATTTGTCGATACTCGCCAGATATAGTTCTAAAAGAGTGACGTTTTGAATAAACTGTTGTGACCTTATAGCTATATGAAATCAAATTTTTAGCCTGTCACTTCCTGACATTCATGACGCCTGCTTCAAAATGACAGGTTTCGACTAATATAAATTTAGTTCAGGTCACTAGCAATGCATACGAACCTATCTATTCTGAAAAGTGCTTCACCTGTATATATGAAATTTCCTTATAGATTCTGCTTGGGGCCGAGAAGTGTGCTGGCAACTGGAACTGGCGTTACGGAGGCAAGAAAAATTGTTGGAAGCTTCAGTGTGGATCAAAGAGGGAAGTAGTGCATCAGAAGTTGAAGCTAGCTTTCATAAATTGAGTAACACCGCTGCTTCAGGTAAGACCTTGTCACATGCTATAGTAAGCAGAGTTTGAACATTGGTATAAGAGTGGAACGTCAATGGTCGGTGTTGTATGCATTTCATATATTATTAATTCTAGTCTCATGATAATACCATGTGACCATAACGGTAATAAAATCTTGAATAAGTTCTTATGGCCTTAGGAGCTATTAGAAGCTGCCGAAACTATAACGACTAAAATATGCCTATTATACTAAAATAGCACAGTAAAAGTTCCTTACCTCATAATTAGAACAGTTTGTGCAAAGTGTTCAGAGAATTGCATGCTTTTATCAGCCAAAAGGCTTACATGGTCATGAGACTATGATGCTGGATATGCAGATATACAGTAAGTTCTTCCCAAAAAGCACTGAGGCAAAGCACACTCAGCAGTTTCTTCTTACGGAACTTAGAAGCCAGAGAAACCCGAGGGAGAAACATATGCTATGAAAACAGTAATGCATGCCATCTTTGCACAAAAGAGCGCTATTAAAACACAGGTAATGCAAAAGTTCAAACCATCCGGTATACGGTATATTTTCCATGTAGTTAGCAATTTTAGTCGACTGAATGTACCCGCACGTTTCCCTTGGGTTTCCCTTAAATAAATCACCCATCTCGTACTCCGTATATTTTTGTTCATAAAATATTGCAGTTTACCAGGTGGTGTATACTGTCCAAATCTCCAATTCAAGGGGTGTGCAGGTGACAAGTTATCATTCAAAGCCACAATCGCGACTAGTGCAATGTGGCCCCATCTTTCTTATTCCACTTGGCTGCTTCTCTTTAAATTGGTTGTTGTGGTAAACAACCTATAACTTGAACTGGTAACTTTGATGATCATGATTATGATGATGAAGAACAGGGAGAAACATCACAAATGAATTTCGCTCAAATCTCAGCAACATCACCGCTCACATCAAAACAACTAGTAAAAATACACCAAATTAAAATTTCGTTATTGCATCTGCATCTGCCAGATACACAAAAAATGTAGGCTCAGCTCAACAAAGCAGTACGCGCACTGCATGCCCTAGGCAACATTAGGCCCAGTTTTAAAAATAAACCGCCTTCCTCTGCACTGTGCTGCATCAAAATTCTAATATCCACCCGCCAAATAGACTCGCCATTTTGGTTAGAAAAATTGTCTCCTAGACTGAATTGGGCGAATCTTCAGGGCGGGGAATGGACGTGGGGGTTGATCGACGTTCGAATGTCGGAACAAATCCTTCCATCAGAGCAAGTCTGAATGATCGCACTTGGCCGTCTCCCTGAGTCTCCGAATCCAATTACAGCCGGCGGCGCCTTGATAATCGTTATGTCTGCGATGAGAATAGAGAAAGTCGCTGGGCTAGAGATAAGAGATTGCTGGCTGACGCTGAATGCTTGGGGAAGGGTATTTTGTGCTGACCTAGGCTGCCTGGATGCACATCACATGCACCAGATGCTACCAGGGAGCCTCTCGTGGCCATGCCAGATTGCGGAGGCCTTGAGTCCAGATTAAACCTATATCGCCGTTTGCTATGTAAATTGGCGGCACCTTCTCAGAACCAGATGCTCATTTGTATAGTGGAAAGAAACGCAGGGTCTGCTTTGCATTGTTGATGCGAATGAGGGCGTTAGGGCAATCATGGCGTAACAGGGCAGAATAATGTGGTGGGTATGCATTGACAGTGAATGAGGGATGAAAGGGATTGCATAAAATATTTGCTCCGATGTGAGTGAAAAATTCATCAAAATTAATGTTACTATAAACTAACAAATTATCACACGTTCATATCTAAACATATTATGTACTCTTTCCTTTTCTTTAAGCCAATTAGTTCCATTCAGTAAGTACATTAAGTCTGTTAACTACTGAGCTGGACTACAAAGACAACGAGTAAACTTTCGGTTAATCGCATCAGGGAACTGAGTAGAATTATTTCCCTCGAGCGTGAGTTTCCTTCTCTTATCGGAAGAAATCACATGGGGCCGAGTCTTTTCTTCTGGTTGGAACGAAAACAGATATGGCAAAGAATATTAATCTTACATCTAGTACTGTCAAGAGCTAATAACTTGGTACTGTACATAACTGACAATATAGGGAGTGGGGTATAGCATTGCTTTCATCTTTTAAATGCTATGCCTGCTGCACACTATACTCCTTCGTGCATGACGTAGTTAGTTTCGCTTTATCTACAAAGGAAGTCAGACACTTCAAAAGGAAGCTCAAAATGAATATTTACTCATAATTCAGAACTCTTGTAGGATGGCTACTTAACTTAATTTGAATGTTAAGAATCATTAGGAAGCTGGTTCTCTAACTTCAGGCATATCTATTTACTAAAGCATGGTCCTATATAGTAGGCCTACCTGACAACCCACTTTAAAACTTTAAATTAAATGTAGCAATTTCACCAATGTTGAACAAACGCGATTCCCTCTTTTCATCAACACTAAATCATCACAATCCCCAATAATAACAAAACAGAGATGATCGCTTATTATTATTATTATGCAGTTATCAGCAAAATATTTTTTGCGAGGTAAATTTACTGGGGCCCCATTAAACTATTCATTGAATGTATACACATAATTAATAGTCTATCAAAATCCAGAATCTCCCACACTGTAATGTTTGACATGATTAGCATGCGTTTAATGACTGAATATCCGACATTATCGCACAATACGACAGCACTGCCCAAATAAACAAGCACGACATAACAAGTGAACAAACTACATTATTGCATTTCTATTGTCCTTGATATTCGTTTTTATCCGGTAGTACACACACACGGCAAAGCAGCGTCACACAAATATTTATCTTCCTCGTGGGCATCCTTATATTGCTGATTTCTACACGGGATGCGCAATTTCTAGCAAAATCACTAAAATAAAGGCCAAGAATGTAAAGAGACGACAGTTGATGTGCAAATACCACTCTGTATTTAATAATATGTAAACCGCCAACATTCGCTATAATAGGCCATGTAGAGTTGCAGGAAACTAATATTTGACGTTGCTAATGATGCATCTCGCAAAGCCAGAAACGTCAAGTTGATTTAAATTCGCGGCTTTNNNNCCCCCCCCCCCCCTTCCCCCCAAAAAACTCCAGCTTTTTCCCAATACCTACGTGATTGCGCTAATTTATCCGAACACAAAATAATTTCTCTTACCCCTCGGTCAAGCTAAATTAATTTCCATTAGCAGTATTTGTTTTGGTATGCAAAGCGACAGCAGAATTTCGTCTCATTACAGGGATTCACTCATCCGCGAATAGTGCAAAAGCGCAAGTGCCAATTTACAGCTGAATTCTCGCCTTATAATACTATTGACATACAAGGTCAATTTTAATTATAGTTCCAAATATACCATTACACGATGTTAACTTTGTGGACAGTGCGGTTTACAAAAAAGTGAAAGCTTTGCACTACGGCTAAACTGGTAAACAGTTCCATCCACATAATTACCTTTGACATATATAACCGTGCAGTATAAGTAAGCGTATAGATAACATTTGGGCCATTATATTGACAGTGGCTTAACGACACTAACTGTTCACCTCTCACACCAAATGTTTTGCTATTAGCGTAGTTTAACATCCGCATTGCATGATACATGTTTAATTTGTCATTCGATACCTCGTGATAGATCTGTGGCCATATTTTATTCAATATAACTGATTTTGCCTCATGAATTCTTAATTTTTAGTTCAATCCCGTCAGCTGCTGTTAAGCTTGTTGATCAAAGTCTCTTTGCAATAGTCACGAGAGATTTCGAAATGAAAGCCTGTTAAATCCCCCTTCTCACTTCGCAGGTATAGTCCCTGCTTTCACGTAATTACAGGCTACAACCTGCAACCTAGAAACACTTCTGCCACATTCAAATAACGGTTCAAAAGAGCCGCCTTTCGAAATCGACTTCTGCACCACCCCAATTAGTCTCCTAACCAATCCCCTACTCTCCAAGTGTCCTTCAATTTCCTTTGTGAAATCAGGCTACCGTTATGACTTCCTTTAAGAGTGTCCTCAAAAGTTCTAAGGTAATTACTTCCAAGAATCACCGATAGTAATTATTGTGCCTGGATGCACCCATCCCCACCCATATGAAGGTAATATTTCACACCACTTTGCATGTTTTATCCAAAGGAGAGGAATCAACTCGCAGAAAAGCCGAGCTCCGCGGTTTTGTCGATATCGGTGGCTCTCGTTTCCCCTTGCCTCTACGAACATCCTGATCCATTATTCGCAAATGAGAGTACCCCCAACCTGCGCAGCACCCTACCCCCTTGCCCCTACCAAATCGAGCTCTCATTTACAGCTCTCATCCCAGTAGGTCCGGGTTTTTTTCTTCTTCTATGCCATACTCGCATTAACCTCTGGAATTAAAATAGCTCTCACAATTTCCTGGGCTTAAACCAACGTCTGTCTATGCTGCGGAAATATAAGCCTGAGGGAATAACAGGGATCATATTGCAGGGGATGACGAGTGAAGTAATTAGTGAAAAGCGGAGTAAATGGTGTAGTTTTATGTGTGATGAAGCGGAATTTGGAGGGTGTGGATCATTTTTTGGAACCAGAAGGTGACTTATGCTATGGCGAAAAATGCGTCAAATGGGCCATGAATGTGTCAGTTTTGTGGCTTTCGGACTGTCCAGGGAAATTAAAAGTTACTACTGTGGCTGTGCTTGTAGCTTATATTAATCTGGTTGGAAAATGCATTTATTATAACTCCCTTTTCCTGCACTTCAGAGCAATATACTGCTTGTCAAATTTTTTCAACCAAACATATCCTGGCATCTAGGTAACATGCTTATCATTAGTGTCAGATCCTGAAGATAACGTACGTTACAATTTGTACAAAAAAAGTGAAGTAAAACCCTTGCGAGTAGAGAGTTTAAATTTTGCATATGTGAAGCTGTAATCTGCATGAAGCGAAGAGATTCTTAATGCAGATCTAGGGGTCGGTTCGCCATGTTTGGAATGTTAACGCGCCTTTATTCATGATTTATAGCCCAATGTGGGAATAGAGGGCAAAGAGAATGGAGGTCAAATAAAATAGGATCCGGCCAAGCGTCCTCCCTGGAGCCAAGGAAATAGCGTTGTGTGTATTTAACCCTTACAACGCCGGATCTCCTCCCAAGACACATTGCCACTGGAAAGGGTTTCTGAACCTTCCCATTTCCTCTTTCCCAATCAACAGTATAGTGTCGTCCTCTGGTCACTGACGTTGCCTTTTGTGGATTCTCCAGAATCCTTACATGGGCTCAGACATTACGAGCCGAAAGGCGACGTGAGAGAAGTTCTTCCTTTTACGTCTTTGCTCCCATTACATAAAAGAGTTAGTGGAGGTTGCCCTTCGACTGAATTTTCAATTTTCTCCAATCCTTTGATAAATTTATTAGGTTTCTCAAGTCTTTTCTTAGTAGCACGTCGCATATTCAACATTTCCTCCATGAGGCCCTAATAGACATGGAATCAATTTCCACGTCTATCAAGTGATAACAACATCGACCAGCTATATTAACATTCCTGACGGAAAAGTCCCAATTTCCTTTTTCTACCCGACTCTCACTTTCCCGGGAATTGCCAACGCCGCCATTTTTCGCTCAATTAACCGATATGGCGGCTTCAAAATGTAGGGTCGCCTCCAAAAATGCACATTCAGTAGTTTACCGCCATACTGGACCAACCTGTCCCTAAAAATTTGGCATGGACCTGGTCCAGCTAGTCACGAAATGGAATCCTGATTTCACGCTCCGTAAGAGATGTGTTTCCGGTTGATCGACCCTGTTCGGTTGGGAAGGGCATAATACCAACCAGTCATCTAACCATCTCTTTTATCTTCCACTCCAGTGCTGGTGCTATGCCTGCCCCTGTACTCATCCAGCCTGAAGCTCCTTCTGGCCGCAGCCAAGAAGAGCCAACAAAAGCAGCCTCCGGACAAGCATAAGCCCCTACTAGCCATCAATCTGGACACCCGCCCTGTGTCTTCTTGGCCCTCGGAAGCCCTTCGGAATTCACCAGTCTCCTTACTACTGTTAGCTCCATCCGAGGCTACGGATACTCTCAACAAGTCCTTTAAGGTAAATCACTTGCGGACCTCGTCAAGGCGGGCTACGTGGAAAGCATCAGTTGCGGAGCCCCCAGAAATTGATCGTAGAAATGTAACACCTAACTGGGACGGGGTTGAGGTAGGGAAGGATAAATAGGGGCTGATAAGGACTGTGGAGGGAACAGTGTTGCGGTCGGCCTTGCACCGTGTTTATAGCGGAGATTGTCGAGAAACTGCGGGGAAACCGGATGCTGGAAACGTCGTTATATTCTGTTGGCAGATGCCGACTCCACTCCGCCAATCACAGGCTGGGGATACACCTATACTAGCAGCAGGTTTCGCAGAGCGGCTGCCAAGAATTGCTTGTGCTTTGTTTCAACGTCTTGCTATCTGCAGGTTTAATTGTTAGCTATCGTGTGTGTGGTTTAGGTAAACAGAATGTATAATTCGACATAATTTGATAGTTACCCCTTAATTTGTGTTGGTACAACGGATCCTAATTAACCGTGTGTGTTGGACGTAGGTTCGTCCCATCCCTGTATTTTAAATAATTTTAAGGTTTATTTAGGTCCTTTTTACACAAAAAGACTGATTTATCCGAAATATCATTTAGTGGCTGCCTCAGTTTCATGTGTACCGCATTTGGGCCATTAGCTTCGACTTAGAAGATCCATAGTTCCGCAAGGTAGCTTTCATAGGAGCAAGGAAGTTACAATTTAGTCATAGAGCGATGAAGAATTAATTCTCCCTTCACCGCTTAGGAAGCATAAAACATGAAACGCCATCTTGGCTCCTGCGGAAGGCCTAATTCGAGCTGCTCAACAAGCTACAGCTTCTGAAGCTTTAAATGTGGAACTCTATAATTATAGAATAGAACAGTATACTAGAGCTGTATTCAATTCTCTGGACTACAGATATAACTTAATAAATGGTTTCTTTAAAGGCTTTTAAGAGCCCTCTAATTATAGTAACGGTACACCTACATCCAGATTTGTCAGGCATATTTAAACCGCTGTGACAAAATGCAATGTCATTTTAGGACTCAAAAGCGACAATTCGCGGTGGCATGCACTGCTCCTGGACAGCAAAAGTACAAACATCTGTTTTATTTACAGGCAAGACCATCAAAGCAACATGCAGTACAAAATTCACCAACAAGGTCGCGTTTTAGGGATACAGTTGTTTGAGTGAGGTAGAAGGGCCAAAGGGGCAACCTCAGTGGAAGTAGCACGACTACATCATGTCCGCCCACAAAACCGACCTGACTTTGCAGTGTGGAAGAGTATTGATCATCAATCTGCAACTTTAATCCCGTGCACGAAGGTTCTTGTAAAGCTTCCCTGTAAGATGATTACGTTGTGTCAGGACTTAACGACCTGTCACCGACAAATATCATAAATAACTTTGAATTACACGGTATCGGCCAACCACGAGTAGGCTTAGGATGAGAACGTAATTTATATCTCCAACATAATACTACATCTTCTGCGTTCAAGTAGCAATACAAAAGTGGCTATAAATATCTGTTGCAATGTTATACAACAACCACAATAATAACAATAAATGACAAACCAACCAGTGAATGTGAGGAGATAGCATCATTCCATCAATTTTATTCAATAACTGCTCTGTTGATAAAATTTTGTACTGATAAAACTGATAAAATTCTTCCCTATTGAAGTATTACAATTCGTGAATAAGATATTCAGCATTTAGCGATACGCTAACCCAACACAGTTTATTGTGCTCAAGAGTTAAGTTAATAATTAAGACATGAGTAATGACGTCACAGAATTTAAACTATTATGAAGATTCCCTGGCATTTTCCACTCCCACGTTCAGTCAGCACACTGCTTCTCGTTATTCAGCAGTTACTCCAAACACTTTTCAGCAAGAAGCGCTTGAAAAACAATTAGCGCTTTATTGAGGGAGAAAAAAATGCGATAGCGCAGACGCTTTTCCTCATCAGCGTCTCCTGTTACCCTCATTAAAATCAAGCGATGCTGAAGAAATCTGCAGTAAATTAAAATCCCCGCCAGTGTTCCGGCACCATTCCAATCAGGATAAAAAAGTTGACATTATGGTTCCAATTTCAAATGTCAATGCAGGCTTTAATGAAACAAATAATAGGAATGGAGCAATAACAGAATATTCATTCAATACGATGAGATGGGAAGAGATAGTGTAATATGAACTAAGCGTCCAACACAACTACACATAATAATTTATCACATTCTTATACTAATATAAAATTATATCGGCATTAGTTATTTCTGAGTGTGTTTTACAGTAACAAAAAATGTGAACCTGTAAATTTCAGTTTGTGCTGAAACATTGCCAAAGGTTATAAAAATTGTTATTTCCCTCTGATGATCTTGCAAAGTTTTAATTAATTTTTCCCCTCTATGCAACTATAGGGTTGCAGAAAATGAAATTCTGACGCATAGGCCTGCAGGGGCTGTCCCTATATTGCATAATGCACTTATGGGGAAATAGAAAATCAACCCAGTTGTAACAGTTGCTGCGATAGGTAAAGAGGGAGGGGGAGACCTCGTTACTGGCTGATATTCTCTGCTTCAACATGGTCCGCTGGATATATGTCGAGAGTGCAATACAGTACAGTACATATTCATGGGATATGCCACGCTTGAGAGTATATGGAATAATTCACTTTCAGAGTACAGTACATCGAGATTTAGGGTAGGTTGTAAGAACACAAGTTATCAACAATTTTAAATGATTTATAATTGCCTTTAATTTGCCTCGATACAACCCGGTATAGGTGAAACCTGTTTCTATATTTTTTTGCATTTTGAATATTTTGCATTTTGTTGTTCTTTATTATTACATTTACATTTACTTTTTAAGGGCCAGAAAACAATGTGTAACATGAGTATAGGTACAGCACGTGCAGTGCATCTATTTTCTATCAGGCGCATATACTCACTCTGTAATCCAGGTGGCATTATTCATACTAATTTAAAATATTAATGAAGTAATCACTGTCAGTTGCCTATGTACAGTGCATAATGAAAACTTTATCTGGAATTCTATCCTAAATAACTGAGCCAACTTGCATTGTATTTTTCCTAAAACTAATAACTACTGTACAATCCAGCATCCCAATAGCGAATAACATAATTAAATAAAAATGCCGAACATTGAGCGTATATTTTGTTGCAAAGTATAATATTTGTATAGACCTACACTCCGCAGGACCTCGAACTAAAATCGACTCCATTATATCAAGGTTATAACATGGGTTTAACGTATACGCGGCACCGACTTTATTATAAACGGCCTGCACTGAGAAATAAACCTCCCCCGCCTCAATATCCGTGGTTTCTTCAAAAAGAATGCGCATTTCCTATGAAAATATATGGAATATATGATGACCAAAATCAGATTGTAATGATTTCAAGACTTGAAGGTGTGCAATTATTTGAAGACGGCATCATCCTACAATGGGTCACTTATTCTCCAACATTTGAAGGGTCGCCCCGATGTAAGTGATTATTGTAACCCATGTCACTTACAACATTATTCGGGGCGACACTTCATTTCTCTACGGATCTGATCAGGCCAACAGAAGGTCCTCTTCAACGCCTATGCCTGACTTAATTTCGACCAAAATGTGAAATAATAGTGCAGTCTAATGTTAAGCATGACGGAAACATGTAAGTGTCGACAATTTGGACACAGTAGAACTATTATTATGGCGGGATGCATAAAGATTGTCGTCCTCCCTGGTACGAATGACGTATTGACCCGCAGCATAATAAGCCAATTCCTGCAGTGAAAGATTTTCTTCAAGCTGGCAATAGCACAGCCTTCGTGAACCTGCTCATTCGCAGCAGATAACTTGCATTATGTAAATATGTCTGAGCATTCCCTTTGCAAATGGCGCCTCCTTTGTCTCTTCCCCACGCAGCCCCAGTCGGTGGAGGAGCGAGTGTTCGACAGCGTATCGCTCCTGTCCCGCAGCATCCAAACAACCCTGGACTCCACGGACGACAACAACAACACGTCGTCCTTGCTGGGCCTCCTCTCCTCCTCCGCCATCCTCTCCTTCAGAGACTCCCGTGGGCGGGAAGGCCAGCTTCTCAACGGCCAGAGACGAAGCCACGCCGTCCTCTGGCGATGGAACCCCTCCACCTCCCGGATGGACCACGAACTAGACTTAGGGCCAGGAAACGAACCGGAAGCGGAGTCCCCGTCCCTAGTCCCGCCCCTGGTTCCGGGCGACTCCCTGTGTCAACCCCGACACGACTGCGAAGCCACCAATGGAGGTAGGGGGTTTTGTGCATGCCCTAATTGAATTCGGTTCTCTTTTGTCGGGCCTCCGGGAACCTAATTGAGAGCTTCAGCGACTGGGGGAGCCCTTGTCGACAGGGGTCCAAATGCCCACCGTCTTCCATTACCGCTATTAAAGTGTTCCGGGATACTGGCGTTTGGCATTAAAAAAGGTGGTCGCATGTTGATGTGTGCGGCCACAAGTACGACCCGAGTCAACGTTTCAGCGAGGGCATAAACTTAAGTCCTTTTACTGGCAGAGCCGTTTCGTTTCTTTACTGCTTTCTCTTGTGCCACTTAAGACGTTAGGTCTGCTGGAGGGGCAAGGCGGGGACCTGAATTCCAGGACAATTTGGCCTTTAACTACGGGAAGTGGTTTCACGTTACATGAAGGTTTTGGACCGAGGGGTTAGTACCTACACGGGGGTTTAAGCCGCGTTCAAAGAGGGAGAGAGCTGCAAAACTTCGTAGATTAAGTACCGTCCTACAGTTCTGTGTAATTAACTTCCTCTACGGAGATGTAAAGATTCGTATTGATCATGGCTATACAGATGGAGATGTCAAGTAGGGTACACCAAGTTATGTTACAAGGGTTTAATGGGAGTGTTAGTGTGTAAAAGCGAAAGTTTCGTACGATAAGTGGTAAAGGGCCCACTTCAAAAGTTTTACCGTTAAATACGAGCCTACAGTGATGTATGCTTAACTCTCTAGAAAGTGCTTCAGGGATATGATTAAGCCTAAAGCTGGAGTCCTTATAGTCTGGAGATTTTACAGAACATAATAAGGACATATTTTTAAAATTTTCAGACTTACCATCGTAGACGTTCGCTCTAGAGGGCCCCATACATATTTTAACGGCAAAAACCGTATGATTATTATAATATGAATACAAAAACTTGTAACACTCAGCACGGTATAACTACCTGTCTATTATTACAAAAACAAAATTCCAACAATATTTTTATAACTTTGCTCGTATGCTTCCCAAAAATTAATAAAAAGCGTTTGACCATAATTGCAAACAATTCTTTACGTAAAAAGCGGCCCCACACTGCTAGCACTGCTCCCTTGACAAACGATTATTGCAGCTAATTAGTTTAACAATGCCTCGACGCGTCGTTATAAGTTTTTGAACATAGTAATATAGCTCCAGCGATGGCTAGACTTTCCGGGAGAGAGAGAGAGTGGAAGCCAGACCGTAATTGCACCTTCCTGGTCGTGTCGTGCAAGAGTTTGAGGAAGAGAAGGGTTGACGACTTTGAAACTTTGCAAATAAGGTCGCTCCCCTGTTGTGCTCATGACAGGAATAAAAGAAGACGATATCGAGTCTCTCATTATCCTTCCAAGGGCACGCAAGGCGAGACAGTTGACACTCGGAGATGAGAAATTTGAGCGATGAAACGAATGCTACAGCTTTTAAATTACCTCTAGTTTCCAGAAATTTCAACTTGCCCAACCGTATACGATTCGATTACGGCTCCAGTTTAAGCAGTTGGCAGAAATGGGAAAGGAGATTAGATCAGGAGGAGGGAATGTGATCATCTGCGGCCTTGAAGTGGCTCAGGTATTATCATCATGCGAGTGGTTGAGTTTGCGCCAGACACTTCTTCAGGGTGAACAGACGTTCAAAGGCAAGGCAGTGCCACCATAAGCGGCTTCAGTGTGAATTACATGCCACCAGCTCCTTATTCCAACCCAAGGTCTGAGGCGCCTCCTCAATAATTATGTGTCCTCAAAAGCAAGCTTTGCCAGCTTAAAAGCGAAGAATACAATACGAGAAGCATCTACATGGGAAAGTATCCGCTGCAGATTCGTCATTCAAAAAAGGAGTCGCGAAGACCATGATGAAAGGACCAGACTTGTAAATGAGATATGGAGGATGAACTTGTTGCTATCTGTGGCGCAGCTCGGACTCGCTCTTTCTCACAAAGCCCACTCTTCTGCCATTGTGCGAACTCAATGGCAGCACCTGATCCGAGTGGAAAAGATGAGCAAAGAATAGCGACGGTGAGCAAAAGGGAACCGGCCCAGCATTCCGCTTCTATATATATTCCAATCGATCAGATAGGAACATCACTATACAGTATTTTCTCCGTCAGGTGGCAGCTTGCCAGTCGCAATTGAAAGCGCCCGGATTCGAATGGAAATTGTTGCGAATTTGTTCGGGCGAGAATAATATTTTTTGGAAAAGGCTCTCGCATGTTCAATTCCGAGAGTCCTTTTCGACGTCTTCCGTGAATTTCCACTTATATTGGTGGCTGTATCGTGGTTTCATTCGGAATATGATGGGTGAATGTCATGCAGGGTGAGGCATATTGTATACTATTGTAGGTAAATCCGCTTATTCTGCGTATAGTACGATTCAAATTAGTGACCGGATGCATAATTTTTCATGACTATCGATATAATATGCTTATCATATTATAATAACCCGTACATTCACGGCTATCTACTACCGGTCTCAATTAGTTTCGCCCACTTTATCATGATCTTGAAGTAACTCTTCGCACAGGTCTGTGTGAGGAGGTGTGTGTGTGTGTTCTTCAAGACCAGGATAAAGTGGCCGAAACTAATTGAGACCGATAGCACCTATTATGTTTAACAATCTTCCATGCATGATATATTGTTACTGCTAATATGTAACGCTACCTTCATAGAATTAATACTGCATGCAGGATTAGCATATTACTCACTGTATGCGTGTACTGTACAGTATCTGCCTATTGATGTGGACGTTGCAGCTATCAATTTTTGGTATGATCATGTTTATTTTAAACAGTATAAATAACGTTATCAAATGTGAATGTCTAACACTTAGGCAAGTATTAGGTTCAGTATAAACTCCATAGGCACTAAATTGCTGTGAATATCCTAGCTTGACATTGAGGGTCACCTATGCTGACCCTTTGGCACATGAGACTAAACCTATTTCCCCCGGCCGATATAGTATCGACCTTCCCACAATTCTCTACAGTACAATGCAGTATTTCACTAATATCAGCAGCGAACATTTCTGACTGGTGCTTAAATCGAATGTTCTAATAAATCTAATATAACTGCTTAATAACAAGCAGCCTTATTTGTCCACTAAGTTGTTCATTATTTAGTAGTTATTTTAGTCAATTTATTAATTCACATTGACTCTTGAACTGTATCCTAAAATCTAAATACTATTTTTCGAATAGCCTACAGCCACATCATTTCTAGACAGTGACATCCACACGTACGAAAATACACGTCCAAGTCACTTAAACTTATTGATGGGACAGTATCATCCTACATAAACAATTTTACTCCTCTTGAGAGCACCAATTTCCCACACTTACGCCACAACGACTGCAGAACACCCAGCGGTTTACGTGGACGTGAGAGAATTGCTCCAGCCACCTCGGTTATTTTTATAGATTTTTCTCGCCCTCCCTGGAACCAAAAGCTTCTCTTTTGCTGCCAAAGCGATACTTCTCTCCGCAATAACCGTGACTTCGTGCAGCATTAACGATCGGCCCATTAGAACCTGATTGGAGATCTGCTCTGGTGAAGCACAGAATCTCGCATTTCGGAGGCTTAGATCGAATTTGGCGCAGCTGCTGCGACCCATTCTCAAAAACCAGTGTATTCTAAACGCATATGGCGCATATCCTTACTTCTTATGGTGCAAGGCTACGTCTAAGAGCGGTTATAATTCGATAATAAAGCGCTGCAGGCCCTGATTTCTTTTCCCGGAAAGAATAGGGTTTGTGTCATAAATATTAATGGCGGTAATGGAAATGCAAAGTATCAGGAAATGAGGGAATAATTGCTGCAAGAATGGCCAAGCAGGAGCATGCAGTCATCTTACTCGACAATATTACAGTATTACAAGTGGGAGTTACTTAGCCCCTGGCAAGCATGCTTCCCGGCGAACGGAAAAGACACTTGGGTTGCTCTGGTGAGTCAGGATAATCAACAGAATTACTGTAGATCCCAAGAAATATTTTCCTGCACTTTTATACCCAAAAAATATTTCCTGGCAGCGATGCAACCGGCCTTTAATGGTGATAACGGAATTTGTAATGTGTCACCCTCACATATGTCGTGCCTCAGTTTCCACTCTCATAATTTATTCCATACCTCTTTCCCCTCAAAACAATGTATGCGGCAGGTTGGTCACATTGTAATCTGGGAGAGGACCAACGGTTGCATTATTTTTAAATTACATTTTTGCTACCAGTTTCCGCTCCCGACCAATAAAATCGCCGCTTTTCAGTCTATTTCCGGCTTACAATTTGGCTGGGAACATTAAAAGAAGATTGAAATGCATATGCCACTGGCAAAGTACAAATGATCTGAGTGTGAGCCTACAAGTAATGGCCATGCAATTTTTGAGCGCAACCACCTCAGGCAGCAATAATGCGAAAATTTTGATTATCCGCATTCGGCGGTCATGGGCCCTAATGAGTCTAGTAATGAACCCAGCAATAATGAAGGCCCACTTTTCCACGTATTGTGTTCATTTACGACGACAAGTGTTACTGCTGGCGCTCCGAGTTGTCATCACTGGCTACTGCAACGCGTTGCATTCGGATCGAATTATTAATGAAGCTTTCAGCACAGGCGTGCAGCCTGCCAAATTAACACTTTCAACGTGGCAGGTACACCTGTAACATCTGTAGTTTTTTTTTTTTGGCCTCACTCCGCAGCAGTTGCCACTAACGGCTTGTTTTCCGTTAACGGGGGGCCTACATTTTCGTTGCAGAGGCACATGGAAATATGGCTTACCTGGTGGCGATTCTCTTGGGAGCTGGTGTCTTGGCTTCGGTGTCATTCTTCGGCGTCGCATGGGTCAGGTGAGTATCCCTGTAAAAAAGAAATTAATTTATAATCAGCATGCTTCATGGTGTTAAAAAGTTGTTTAAAAACATGTCCTGGTAGCCAATTGCGAAAGTCGTAGATTCCACTGTAGTACTTTCACAAATATTTAGCCACTGAGGGAATGCGAGTAAGCAACTGTAATGCTGCTGTTAATGATAATAATTATCTTATCCCTAGCAAAACAGCGTTTGAACCTTACAGCTTCAGAATTATCATATCACACTCAAAGTTCCTTGTTAATTAGCCTCAGCACCCACAAAGATTATTGCAATTGAGCACTTCAGCCGCAACAACAATAATGGCCGAATCCTCAGTGGTCCGATAGCGTCCCATGCCGATGCCGGTGCGGATTAAATTGGGTGTAAATTCCGTAGAATTGTTCATTCACGTCACGGTGCATACCCCAACCCGAATTTCACCGCCTAAATATCAAATGGCTACCAATACACATGTATACTTGCCACCACCGAGCGTTAATTGCTCGTCCGGGAACACTGATCCGGACGCTCAATATTAAACCACACGAGGGAAAAATATAGGGCAAACCCTTAAAATACCCCGTGTTGCTAAGTGTGGCAACGTCCGTAAATTTAACTTTAATATAATCTTGTCTCATTAACGTGCGATTACTTCGCCTCATGACGCCCACAATTCCTCCAGGCAACACGTGACATTTGCAAACTAGTTAAGAGACAGGTCTTTGGAACGCGTGGTGTATCAAATGAAGACCTCAACTCAAGGATTTCGCTCATTAGCATAACTTGTCAGCTGAATTTAAAGTTAGAAATAATAAAGCCGTGCAGCTAATAACTGCCAAAAGAGATTAGTCTGCCACAGAGAGGCTTGCATGAAGACCTGTCCGTATAATGTTTTTTTGTGTGTAATATTATACGCAACTGATGACCTTTGATATGACCCTTCCAGGAGACAGCTCAGTTGGCGCCATGTGCCCAAGGCCCAAAACAAGATTCTGCTGAAGGTGGCCGACCTGGCATGGGCCATGCCATCCGAGAGCAAGCGCGTGAGTGGGGAAAGGCTTTTCAGCCCCTGTGAAGCCTTTAGCCTGTCCACCGGACTGGAGGTTTCTCTACACGTACGCATGCTAAGAGCAAATTGGAACTTACAGTTAGACTTACTACGCAAGCACTAGGCATATTAGGCCCAAGCATGTCTTCTCGGCTCTTGCACTCCAGAGAGTTCAGAATCGAATATCTTTAAATTCTTCTGTTGTAATCATCCAAAGTTGCCTTTGATGTGTGCTCAAAAGGACCGGTGTCCAGGTGATTGAAACCCATTTGGTTTCACTTGGCTGTGTCGCATCTCTATTGACCCTGCGCGGGAGCAAACTCGATTTGGTTTTTCCGAGAAAAGAGAAGCTTGAATAGATTTTAAGTGAGATCAAAGGCCTTATCGATGCAGGGCTCGTGCTCCGCGGGAAAAGTTTCGGTAATCACAGAGGGGAGATAAAGGAGACAAAGCGCTGCCTCTTCTATGGCCGATAGTCTCAGCGACGAAGCTGTTACAGTCGCCTAATCGGGGACCTTTACTTTCCAAGTAACAGATTTAGAAACGTCTCTTTCACTCGCTTTTTCCTCCATTTGAATTTTATCCAGCAGCAGACAAGTTGGCTGTCGCCTGGACTGTCTGCCGGGAATTGGAATTGAAAAAGTGGAAAACCGGAAGGATCGGGAGTGACACCGTGACGGAATATCCGGGCATGAAAACTAAGGAGCGTGAACTTTTAAAAGTGGAAGCCCCGACCATTATTCGCGCCAGGAAAAGTGCGAAGAGGAGCGAAACATTATTGGGATAGGCCATGTATTGAACATATTTTGCCAAAACATAGAACACTGGAATTGGCAACTTTTACATGAACAGTGACCGACAGGAGTATGTGTCCCTCTAATAAGACCGAGGGTCTCATCATGGAATAATAAAATAAATAAATAAATAAATAACTAAACCAGTGGTCTACAAAAGAAATATTGTGCCACTAAAACACTTTTCCACAAGTAGCGTAATCCCATCATACTTGCGGTATTCGAGTCTCGTGTTTTTTCAACAAAATCCTAGTGACGTCAGATTTTTATCCGGCAGATAAAACATCTTGGAGCGGAATAAACGATAAGGCGGGAGCCGACGAAACTCAAAATTATCCTGACGTCTTTTTCGGTGTGGAATCCAATAACTTCCTCCAGCTGGTTTTGCCATTGTAATTAGGAACTTTCATGGTGCTTAATGCTGTTATGTCCTTCCTCCTCAATAATTAACTCCCAACAAACTGAATCAGCAGAAAGTGCAACTAATCCTCGGCGGAGGATGAAACAAGTTTCGATTCTGTACTCTGGGATCCGAGGACGCTAACTCGCAGAAAAGCTTTTCTTTTTTCTCTCTATTTTTCAGTAATATATAGCTAGCATGTCATTTTAGTCGAATCTCATAGCATGCGACACTGTAGAATAACGGTCTTCAAACCAAGCGGCCTTGGACACAAGTTATCATTGGCAAAAATACATTTTCTGGCAGCTACTGGTAAAATGGCTGAATCACGTCGGGCCTGCCTGTTTTCTGCCCTTTCTACTGTAAGGCCTAAAGGTCCTGTGTAATCCAGGGCAATTTTACCATCTGTCAGTATGAATTGCTCAACATACAATCATATGCAACAATGTAGAATTGTCCACCAGGCCTGGATGGTTTGAAGACCACTAGAGTAATACTTCCCATATATCATTTAGGACCCTAGTTACAAGTATTACCCTCCGAGTCATAGCGAAACGAGGCACTTGAATGTCTCGTATTTTCGAAGCCAATTTGAAGTGCAGAGAGAGACTAATGGGCTCTTTCGCACTTTATGCTCGTTGTTGGCGTGACTCGTCTCAGCCCTTCATCAAAGGCCCTTCTCTTTTGCTCTTGGTGATGACTTGGAGAGCAGCCATTGTGCCAACTTTGATGAGCTGAGAGGGCACTCTCAGAACGAGTGGCACCCTCTTGAGAGTCGCACTGTGCGTACGCCCGCAAGCACCGTGCATTTTGTCTATGTGCAAGCGGTGGCAAGTGGCCGAATGGGACCCATTCAGGGTCCAGTGGAGCGGATTTGGTGCCGTGTGCAGTCATGTGTGTCTCTTTGATCCTTCCAATCTATTTCAACTTGTTCCGCTTCGCCTCGTTGCTGGGAGGGGAGCTCTCAGGTTCTTGTCGCGGGGGTATGTTATATTCTAATTGGTAGTAGAGCTGGTTGAAAACTGGGAGAAATTTTGTTGCCTCACGGGATATGTAAACTGTAATCATTCGGCGTGTGGGCGTACTCTCAGGTCCACAATTTACAAAAGCGCTGAGGTGCATTAAGGGGCAGATATTAATAGCACGTATCTCCAAGGTATGGGAAAAGGTCATAGAGAGGGCATTCACTGTGATATCTGATCCTGGAGAATCTACGACTCGGGATATACGTGTTGTCCCCTTGAACAATACATGAGTCTCAGCGATCGATTGTTCAATTTTTTAGTGAGGCCCAAAAATTCAATACTGCATTTTGTCAACATAACAAAAGTGAAATCGTGTCAGTATCGGTACAGTTGGTCTCTATACCCGAATAATGATCTACCGTGCAGTACGGCGCCTGTAAATCGTAGAATTAATATTGTTGTCACAGAGCCTTGAGGCCTCGCCATATGCTCCGCACTTTGCCTGAAAGTTCGTTTGTTATCCCACGGCGCCAAAAATTCCGCATGTGCAATTCTGCAGAATTTACTACACCCATCCACGTTTGATCAATTTTGTAATACTTCCCCGAGGTAAGCTTCGTAGTGGGAGCAGGCGGGGAGGAAATTCCATCGGAAGAGGCTTTTTTTCATGCCTGCTAGGCGAAGCACACGGTATTAGATCCATCCTTCACTCGAGCCAATAAGGAAAAGGTGGCTAATCAAAATGACATTGTAGCAGTCTAGTGTTCACTTGCACATCCTACACTTCGGCCTGCAGTACTTACAGGAATTTTTGGAGTTAAGCGAGGAAGCTGAGAAACCGGACCTCCTGAAGGCGTCCATGGCGTCGTTGAGAAACGGGGCGGCCACCGGTAAAGGGGCGGCAGGAGGGAGCACACCTAGCCTCAGAGCGGGTCCTATTTGGACGGCGGATCTCAAAGTCAGATTCAATGTAGGTAAAACGAGATGGATGCTTTTCGGTTGATGAATGTGAGGTTTCCGTTTGTTTCAGAGCGATCCTGTGCAGCTCAAACCGCTGCCTGTCCAAGGTAGCATTGACCTCAACAACAAAGCCCTTACAGTTCTGGAAACAGTGAGTAGCCGCATGTTGTTGTAGTTCTCAAACCCCCAAGCACAATCACTGCCACAGATACTCCACCTTCGAATAACACCATTATCATAATTATCTCGTATTAAATATTCGGAAATATTTTTTCAACATCAATGTCAATGTGCGCTTCATTGCTTGGCGCTTTGATCCCAACCTTGTAAAGCATATTGTATGGTCATTTAAATACTTAATTGCAGTGTTCATTATGCGAATAATGCAGTACAGCATGCATAACAGTTATTATCATGTTCTAATTGCAGGGCAGCAATTTTTGTTAACGTGCGTCTACAGCAGTCAATTTCCCCCTGGGCATTTAAAAAAAATCGACTATTCACATCATGTTACAAAGCGTACTTTATTATACCCTCGAGAGCTTCACAGGCCGGCCCTTGAGGGTTCACCGGAGTGGCCATTCATTGGTACTAAAAAATCTGGTGTATCCCGTTAGTTTTAACGATCCTCAGGGCAATTCAGGCATAAGTTAGAGCACTTACAGTAACTTATTTTCAAGTATCATTGATATGGTTCACTGTAAGATCATATAGTGTGGAATACATCAGGACAAGCAAAATGAAAATTGTAAAAATTCTATGCTAGGGAGTGGATTTCTGAATTTATTTAATGAGAATGGCGAGAGAGTTGGCAGGATTTTCACGGATAAGGAAGTGTGAATGGACGCGCATGAGCAGACAGGTTCGTGCATGCTCACACAAGTCAAGACACACTGCTCATGTGTCGACACCCTACGTTTGCTTACGTCCCCCGTAAGGACCGTAAATTCTAACTGCAGATTTCCTTATCAGTTGCACAGCCTGCGCCATGAGAACGTGGCGGCCTTTCTGGGTTGCCTAGTAGAAGGCCCTCAACCGGCCCTGGTCCTTGAACTCTGCGCACGTGGTAGCCTCGAGGATGTCCTGGCCGAGGAAGACATCCGGCTGGATTGGGCCTTCCGCCTGTCCCTGCTGACTGATCTCGTCAGGGTGAGTTCTTGTCTTGTTGACTCCCGAAATTCTCATATTTGCTCGACTTTAAGCCCGACGCTTAAGCGTGACGTACGAGACGGGCTCTCCGAGAACACGGGGTCCCCGCAAATATTGACGAAGCGAGAGTTTCTAAACTGATGTCCCTCCAAGCTAAATGACTCTCTGGTGGGTTTCCTTTCCCTTCAGGGGATGAGATACCTTCACTCTTCGCCTGTGCGGGTCCACGGCAATCTCACTTCTAGGAACTGCGTCATAGACTCGAGATGGGTACTGAAGATCACCGACTTCGGCCTCCCGAGTTTCCATTCTGCTCAGGGCCTGCATCTGCCACCAAAGAACCCCCGAGGTTTGCCACCATTATTTCCATGCTAATATTACAGGCGGCTCGGCGCGGCTCAAAGTACGCCGGCTACAACGAAAATTTGAACAGGAAAACTTGTCGGCTAATTGGCCTTTGCTGATAAAATACGAAAGTTCCTTGTATTCCCCGTGTTGTTCTCTTGGGCTATTTATGCACACTGCTCGATAAAAATGCACAGTTTCTCTAATATTTATGCGAACTTGTAATAAACCTTGAAACGTATTACATAAAAATAACTACAGTAAGGCACAGGGTCGTTCTCATGTAATGATTTTCTTACTACTGTCGCGCCTGCATTTTAATACTGGACTCTATGTAACACTGCGGGCAGTTTTGCTTGAGTGTTCTGTGGCCACTACATTTCATACCATGTATTTTAACAAATCATAATTTTATGATGCAGATTCATTATGGACGGCACCAGAGCTCCTACGCGATGAAGAACTAGCCCGTCGAGGAACCCAGCCTGGTGACGTATATTCATTCGCCATCATAATGCAGGAAGTTCTGGTACGAGGACCTCCTTTCGGAATGCTGTCGCTCACTCCAGAAGGTCCGTCAATCTCACTCTTATTTTAGACAAAAAAAAAGTCGATCAGATAATTACTTGTCAGTTCCCTAACCTGATCGATTCCGTCACTTCTCTTTCAAAAAAAAACCCTCGATAGAGATTTTGGAGAAAATCAAGAGGCCTCCTCCATTGATTCGTCCGTCGGTGAGTAAAGGCGCGGCTCCTCCAGAAGCAATCAACATCATGAGGCAATGTTGGGCGGAATTGGCCGACATGCGACCGGATTTCCACGCAATTCACGACCTCTTCAAGACGCTCAATCACGGCAGGTCAGTCCCAGATTAAGACGTCTCATTAGACCGGGATCGTACTTTAATCGAGGCTGTTTTGGAACGGAATCGACAGGAAGACGAATATTGTCGATACGATGTTCCGGATGTTGGAGAAATATTCGACTAACCTGGAGGAGCTTATACGGGAGAGGACAGAACAGCTTGATTTGGAGAAGAAGAAGACGGAGCAGTTGCTGAATCGGATGCTTCCAAGGTGAGAGATTTGACATCTGCGGCCACATTCAATATTTTCTGAGCAGGGTTAGGGTCGGGCTGTGCGAGAAGTTCCATATCGCAAATCGATACTGCATAAATATCGTGTCGAATGAGGCAGACGAAATATCACGCTCGATAAGTATCGCATATCGATATTGGATATATCGGTATGTATTTTGGGAATATATTGCTTCTGTGATTTGATTAAAATATCGCACTTTCTATAGAACTAAAAATTGCACTGTACCCTGTACAGTAACGTGAGTTAAAACTTAGCAAAATCAAAGGTACAGCTCCAATGCAACTCAAAGTAAAAAATGATGTAAGCTAGGGGTGTTTCAATGCGTCATAGGTGAGCATGGTTCCGAAGTTTTAAGCCAGCGCTTTGAGGCAATTTAACCGGTTTTTTTCTATTAGAGGCTTTACACACCCACATGCATTGGAAGTTTGGAACTACAGAAAGTTGGGCTTAGCGTTACCATCCAGGGTCAAATGTTTTTTCAACTGCTTCATTTTGATAAACTACATATCCCCCCTTTTTTGTGCAAAAAAGATTAGCTTTTTATCGTCTTGTTAATCCCAGCCACATCCTATCAAACACCGCTTCCACATCTGCCGCAACAATCCACAAAAAACTGCTCATTATCGTCCATTTTTTCTCCATCACAGCATGGTGGCCGAGAAACTCAAACTGGGTCTCCCAGTGGACCCTGAAGATTTCAGCGAGGTGACCATATACTTCTCCGATATAGTAGGTTTCACCACCATTTCCGCCCACTCCACTCCCTTCGAAGTGGTCGATTTGCTCAACGACTTGTACACCTGTTTCGACGCCACCATCAATGCTTACGAAGTGTACAAGGTGAGTTTGCTTCATACCGCTCGAATGATTACGATCCAAACTCGACCCTTATTGAGCCTTAATGCAATTGACGCAGCCAAGTGATTATGATGATTTTGTCCCGGTTATTCGCCAGACCCCATAGTCAATTAATCAATGTGCATTATGGTTAGCTTTGCAGGAAAGGGTGGTGAGCTGCATGGGGGATGGATGGGGGTAGTGGGGGACTCTGTTGTGCGGTTGAGGGATGCAGGACTTTGCGCCAGTCGGGGTCTATCCGATCAATTTTATGTTGACCAGGGTTCATATTAAACGAGGGGTAGGCCTAGGGCTGCATACGAGGGCAGCTCGTACAGTGCATGGCTGATCAACATTTGGCAAAAAAAAATACGTGAATATGTGCTATACATCCCAGATATGTACATATTGAGAGAAGAAATATTATGATTATTTTACCAGTAGTGCTATTTTTTTCTACTAGTTCAATTTGCATTATATGGGGGGTTGTATAAAAGTGAACTGTATGGAGGTACCGGAGGAAGGGACACGTACCACTTACTGTAACTTCGGGTCATGATTACCCTGCAGAATGTACAAAAAGGTGTTCCCAATTTATTCAGTCTTTATTCGAAATCTGATACCATATTGCATTTGGACGTGTTAAATATGTAACTGCATCGCATGCGAGGGGGAAACAACGTCATGTATCCAATTTGTGTAAATCCGGATTATTATCATGCAGATCCTCTATAACTCCTCCATAAATCCACATAAATTCGATATGCACTTTACCAAGAAGTTATTTCCCTCTGGATCTTAAGTTGAGGTTCCAGCAGTGTGGATACTCCGCGCCTAAAATGTATAAGAAGCTTGCTGCAGAATTTCTAAGGGGAGTGAGTATATGTCGAAACGGCATCCTTTAAGCGAAAGGGGCTTGTAGCTCTCTTGCAATGTCGAGGGGCAAGTGTGCGTTAGTCGATGTGCCTGGAATATACTTTTAGCCCAAGCATATTCTCTGGAGTATTCAAGGAAAGCGGCGGTGGCCATAACACCGTGCAATACAAGTCGTGAAAACCAAAGGGTCGACTCGCTTCTAAAATATTGTCCGGCTTGAAAAAAACCTTTTTTGCATAATTAGGATAACTTTCCCTCCAACAGAAGGGCATTCCACATGTGGAAAATTAGCATTCAAGCTGAAAAGGCCACGTGCATCCCTGGTTTTAGCAGATAGTTATTATATCATGCGGTCTGCAATAATTCCGCATTGAAGCATTCAAGGATTAATTATTTTGATGTCGACCAATAGTTCTGCGGCACAAATATTTACTTATAATAACAGTGCTACCTGCAGGCATGCAAAATCCATTTACATTGTGTGTGTATAACATTATATCCTAGTTATTGAATGATTAAATACCATAAATCCGGCACGGTTATGGATTACAAAAAGTACGTTCGTCCTATACACTGTAGCTGATGCTGTGTGACCTATACAGTGTTATGCTGTCATAAAAAATTCCCTTCATTAAAATCATTACTTTCTAAGTTTATAATACACTATAATATTACATGTGCTCGAAAAATGTGCGCAGTTACACCGTGAGAATAACAACACCCGCATAACCTATACGTGAATATTTTAAAACTACTTTTTAAATCACAAATTGAATATAAATACGAGGGCCGTACTAAAATGATTTACAATTAATTTTTTTGCCACAAATACGGTGCCCGCACATTCCGGCAGATATCACGTATTATACATAGAATCCTCATGGAGCCGAATGCACAGGTGTCATGGGTGTGACACCTCTCCGTGCCCTCCAGGAACAATTTTTTGGAGGTTCGTCGCACCCTCTCCCGGACAACTGCTTATATAGTCAACAATGTCCTCGAAATTGCATCAATCTAAGGAGTTTTTTTCCCCCATGAATCTGAACAGGTGAAAGTCACTGGGGGCCAAGCCGGGTGAGTGCAGCGGGTGTGGAAGCACCCAATCCCAGATCCATGGAAAAAAAAAACTTCGCCGACTCCATTTCGAGGACACTGTTGACAGATTTGTTTACGTTGTTGATTGTGCACAGTTGTCCGGTAATGGGTGCGTCGCACCTCCAAAAAGTGGTTCCTGGGGGGCCTGGAGAGGTTGACACACCTGTGGTGGTAGTGCATTCGGCTCCAGGAGCTATAATGTGTGACTATCTGCCGACATGTACGGGGACTGTATTTGTAGCAAAAATAAATAAATTGTAAATCATTTTAGTACGGCCCTCGTAGTATGGAATCTTTTTTTTCCGATGTAAATAAAGTCTCCAGTATCCAATATCTGCATCAAACTTCATCGCTCTATTTGTCCTCTATATGCTTTCAGGTTGAAACTATCGGAGACGCGTACATGGTGGTAGGCGGTGTCCCCGTGCGAACTCCAGACCACGCGCAGCAAATAGCCACAATGGCATTGGATCTGCTTCACGAGGCCGGAAAATTCCGGATAAGTCACCTGCCCTACTGCCCTCTGTGGCTACGTATCGGGATTCACACAGGTTAGTCCACTGTTTATGCTCTCACCGGCACAAAGGGATCGTTCCGCAGTGTAAAGCTAGAAAGTTATTTACACTTTTATGCGCACAGGTCCCTGCTGCGCGGGTGTGGTCGGACTCACCATGCCAAGGTACTGCCTATTTGGGGACACTGTCAACACTGCTGCAAGAATGGAATCAACCGGTGAGTTGCATCTAAAATGAATGACATATATAGTTTCTAATTAAAAATAAATAAAAAGGCAAACAATATTTGAAAGAATGCAATTCGATCCAATGTGTATGACAACTTACTTACTATTACTCACATATTTTTCAGCAAACTTATGCACTTCACTTGGTTAGATTCACAGTGGCATGTAATCCGAACAGTACATAACAAAGCTCTAAGTGGTATCACTCTGTGTATCCGTCTTGTCTGCAACTGAACAATAAAAACATTCAGGAGTATTCTTGACTTTCGCCCGAGTTTGTTAGGGAAAAAAAAAGTTTGCAATTGAGGACGCGGAACCATCGGGGTGCAAAAAGAGATGGAGATAAAAAAAACTAGGTTCCCATAACTTCGAATAAAAGATCTCTCAGTGGATCTCAAGTTGGCAAATAGAGATTTCTGCTCGGCGGAACTGCACAAGTTTCTCAATGACCGTAACTTTTTTTCAATCGTTTGAGTCTGCTGGAACTTGGACTAGTGTAACCCATGGCCCACTTCGTGTCATCCTTGAATGATGATAATTAAGCTTTAATTTCTGGGCTAAGGTGCAAATACTCGGATATAAATCGATTATTCTGGATGTAGAACTGCGCACAAAGCAATACCACTAACCAGCATTTGTAAAACCAAGTACAGCGTAAATAATGAGGTTGAAATTTAATTAAAAACTGCTGGTAGAAGAATTCAGCACAAAACGATGCAAAAACTGTGGTGTAAAATTCAATATTTAACATAAGGGTTACATGCGTTATACCAAAGTAATGACCTACTGCTATGCTGTTACTACCTAGTTGTGGGTGAAATAATCCGAGTCCTTGATAAGAGCTGCAACATTATTTTGTCAACATTTCCATACTTTCAATCCTGCACTCTGTATACACTCACCTGCATAGCACAAAGCTAATGATCTGTAAGTAATGAAGCAGAGTGATAGACACCACATGCCAATCACTACCATTGGACTATTCCTCCGGGACCATACTTTCCCGCTAAATTACCTCATCATTACTCAATTTTTAATGGAAAAAAGCAGCGGTGTTTCGCGCGTAATCAGCACTGGTTCTCGCCTCATTTTTCACCAGCCTGTGACACCTGTGATGTAAGCTTCCCAGCCATGAAAACACCGACGTCGATGGATGAACTTCCCACCATATCCCACCCACCTTTTAATATCCCAGAGAGTTCATTTCGTCCCAAAAACACCAAAGCCACTAAATCTGGGGGAAACCATTTCTGAAAAGTCACACACTGACAAAAATTCACCCAGACAGATGAACCTGACCAAATCTACATGGTATATAAAATTTTCAAAACCAAAAATGTTCCCAAATTTTTAGGCTCAGCTTGGCGAATCCACGTATCTCCAGCCACCAAGGCGAAACTGGAAGCGTCCGGAGAGTTCCGTCTGGAATATCGAGGAGAGACTGAACTTCGTGGCAAAGGTCGTCTTCCCACATATTGGCTCCTGGGAAAAGAAGGCTTCCACAAGGATCTTCCCGTGCCGCCCGAGTTGGGGTACACACTTTTTCAATTTAGTTTGCGCCTTGTTGTCTTTGCTGAGCGATCTTCCGTTCATATCATAACGAGGAGACAGGGATTTTATCGGGAGAGGAAATCGATATATACTACTAACGAAGGTAAATATTTATACGGCCCCTTAGTTCTCAGACGGATCTCCTAACGTGTTAAGTGCTGTGGAAGTTCAGGAACTTCCGCTCAAGTAATCAATTTTATAATCCTGGCAGCATTGCATGTAAGAGCTTTGTTCATGGCTGATCCATCAACACCAATTACAGTACAGGGTTTCGTGCTTTGTGTTTCGCCTAATAGATATAAGATATGCCTTGTGGGCATCAAAGCGCTTGCTGGTGTGTGCTTTTTCTGTTCAATGTGTAAGCGTCGCTAATTCATTCCGTTTTTTTCCTCGCTTCAGAGAGAATAATCATGGGTAAGTTGCTAGTTTGCGTTTAGCACAAGAGTACAGTATCAAGCAGAATGTCCAACAGAAATTCAGGTTTATTTAACAGCAGGTGGAAACATTCTGCTTGATGCTGCTTTTGCTATTTTAAACGTTTGTAAATATTGCTGATACATTAGTGGTAACTGGCCCCGTTACTATTATTACAAGGTAGCAGTGTACATTGAACTGTACGCAGGTCATATGGAAACACAAATATTGATATGTTAAATGTTAAGTATTTTGTCAACATACGTTGTTTAGAAAAATCGCCATATGTAAAGAGGCCCAACAAACTGAGCTAAACAAGTTGGTATTTTCACTTTCCAGCAAAGGTGCAAAACCATTTTTGAGACAAAATATTTCGGTAGATCTAATCATGAGCTTATCCATCACTGATGCGAGAAAGTATCAGCTGGATCCATAATACCATACAGGCGTTGTAAAAATAGAGTAATCAAGCACCAATCTACGGCTAGAAATAGAGCGCTCAAATGTTCGTTCTACCGCGTGTCACATCATATACAAAAATAATAGCAGTTAAGTCAATTAACAAGACAGATATATCCGGTGATATCACGTGAAAGGGGCATTACCACCCACGCATCTCGGATGGTCTCACAACAGCCTTTGATCCAATCATCCAAGTGGAAAAGACGTTACCCTCGGTCCTGATGAAGATATCCGCCGACGGCAACGATATTAATCTTCGCGGACCTCAGGGACTCCCTTGTGTACAGCATCACATAAATCTTGGTGCTTTATTTTCCCGCGGAAAACGGATTTCGTTGTGTTTTCATTTCTCATCCAGAAGATTCAATCCAAAGCTGTGAAATTTATATTCACTACTAGCTGTTCAACTTAATAGGCTTTTAATGAATAAATGTGGTGGACATAAGTTCTCCAGGATCTTCCTCAGCATGGGCTTACTGTGGAAAAATACAATCGGACGTTCTTCCCTGAAGTCACTTTCACCCACACTCAAATAGGACAGCGCAATAACAGTAGTGAAGCCTGCCTAAAGCGGACCCTGAATATAGCGGAAACTTGTTACTGCGGAAACGATTCCGCTACATGCATGCGGTAAATGCATCTTCAGTTTGTCACGTATAAATTTGCAATTTCAATCATATTTGCTGCAATTTATTAACTGTACAGCATAGTTCAATTTAGGGGATATGACAATGCAAAGCGTAGCGGCATTATAGCCTATACTACTACACCATAAAGCTGATGTGCTGAGTGGCTTTAGGGATCACTGCGTTATAGAGTGCGCTCTTATTATGCAACATGCATATTACGGGGAAATCTGACTAACCGTAAGTTACTTGTAGTTTCGGTTTTAATGCGTAAAGTTAGACAAAGTCAAGCTACCTTTTGTCTCGCATACTCAAGTTACGTAACTCTCATCGTAACTTTCTAAATTATGTCATTACTGTGCCGCGTATCATTCCTCAACTGAATGAGTACGGTACTAACATAAACACAGTCCTGAAAGTTACCAAAAGCAAACATATAGGACCGTGATTTTTTATGCGGAAATAAAAATAAAAAGTTTGGTAGATGGCTATATAGCACGCCTCCATTAGCATGATTCTCATGGAATAACGATTAGTCAATTTGGATGGTCTCTTGTAAACAGGGTTAATGAAGTAAGCTCGTTTCATGTTACATTACTGTATACTCGACTGAATTATTTGTCCGCCTGCAAGTTACATTTCCGGTGCTACATGGATGCAGTTGCATACTAACCAGGATAATACCCGGTTTAAAACCCATTTCTGGAATTCATTTTCTGTCCTCTTCCAGATTGGACGAGAGCCTTGTGAAGCTGGGCCGCACCGGTCCGCCCCCGTACGCCCAGCCCGCCGCCCCTCATTCGCCCCTATCCTCCACCCCTGTCCCGTCCTCATCCCCGGAGCCCCAGACCCAAAAGGAGCCGACACCTGCCCCATCAACAACCTCCGTCACCACCTCGGCCACCTCCGCAGACCGAACCACCCCTCCGACCTCGTGGCCCTCGGGAGAGCTGGCCACCGCCTCCACATCAACCCACAGCTCCACCGGGGCTGCCCCCAGCGCCAGCGCCGGAACAGCCACCCCGACCACCCTTCTTGCCCTGGGCCGCCGAGCCCTCTCACCGGCCGAGCAGCTGGCTCACCAACTGCTGAACGGACGCGCTTCGTACGCAGCCGGACGTGGTCTTCGGAAGCAGATGAGCTTGGACTGGCAGGAACAGAGGAGGACGGTCAAGCAGTGGAGCCTGGAACCTGCTATGATCTCCAGGTCGGCATGGAGCAGCCAGGATAGGAGCAGGGGCAGCCCTCTGCTGGGGAGGTCCAGAGGAGAAGACTCGGGGTTCAGGCTGCAAAGCAGCAGGAGTGTGTCCAGGGAGAGCGAGAGTCTCATCGGGGAGGTGGACGTGGAGGAGTCCCCCGAGGAGAGGAGGGTGGTCAACAGGGTAGAAGCCAGGGTTGAACCCAGGGCCGACTCCAGGGACGAACCGGATGTTCTGGAGGATCCCTCTGAGCATCTGGATTAAGAATTATATTGTGGGTGGGCCTAAGGGGAGCTCCGATTTGTATGTGGGGTTAGCAATATTGGCGATACAATTCGACAAGTTACGGGTCATCCATAAGTAACGTCTTACCTTCGGCTCATTGAACCCTATGCCTTCACCAAAAAGCACGTCACGATGCTGTGAAGCATCCCCCATTAATTTATTTAAAGGGAGGAAGGGAGATTATAGTGGCCTGCAGAAGTACGTGGTTGAAGTCGAGATAGGTTGGTCAATTACCACTGCATTCCCATTACAATGTTTCATTAAGTATTTCAAGCACGACGTCACGCTTGACTGGATATCCCTTCCCCCAAGTCACGGTCCGTTGCGCTCGTATCGACCCCCTACCTTTCCCAAGTGATGTACAGTACTTTATGAACGACCCTTCAGGTGACACACGGATAACCGAACTAGGACTAAAAAGTGATGAAGTCATTCAAAAATTCGGCCAGGCCTCATCACTTATTATCCGTGCTTCACAATAGTCTTTTGGACTTCCACAGCAGTTTATCGGAAGAATGGAATTCCAATTCGACGCTGTTCATGTTTCGCCGTAAAAGGAACCGCCTAATCAATATTGCACTGTATCTCCAATGTTGCCCCACAATGCAATACCCGCGCCTCTCGCATCCTTCCTTTGTGCCTGAATTCCACTTTGTGCCCCAAGAGAAGCATGTCCCACATCACCAGCTCCGTTTCTATTGGGACGCAATAGCAAGGATCAGGCACCAGGTAAGAACACGGAGGGATTCGGAAGCTTATCCGTTCGCAATTGGCTTATTGAAAATTCTCAGACGTCAGCTGAGAAGTTCAAATGTTTGCACTTCTCACATGGATCTCAGGTCGGAAATATCACCTGGATCTGCTAAACCAAAAAGTAGATTTTGCTATGTGACGTCACCTATTGCGAAACGGTTAGGCTTGTAGCCAAAAAACTTCTTGGGCCCTCCCCCAATTATGCGACATGACCTTTCAACTGATTGCGGTAGGATTTCACGTAACATTTGTACATCTCGAAAGTGTGAAATTAATCGTTTTCTTCCTACTGTGCAGATGAGAACAGACTTAGTGCGTTTAAACACTCAAGTATGAACTCTCCGCTACGACTCACTCTTCTAAATGAGCTTTATCCATTGGCTGTGGACACTTCCATTCAAAACGCTCTCGAAGTGACGAGACAGCCACGACTGAAGTTTTATACTCGCCAATCAGGTCCCTTGTAAATCTTCGCGCTAAGCACATTACACCCATATCACCCAGTGCAGAAACTAAACGGATTCAAAACAACGCCCATGTGCACTATATCCCATGCTTTTGTGTTATCTCCAGCCAACAAATGGCCAGCTTCCCATTCATTTGTACAGCTTCCATCCTCCATTGTGTTTATATCCACACTGAGGCTGCTGTATCGAGTGGTTTTCAAACTATGGTACTCTCGCACGTTTCACTATTTCTGCTCAACGTGTTGCACAAATAGATCAGACATGTAGTAAGCCCGGTATGACAAAATGGTGAAATAAAACGCCCGTATTTGTAGTTGCTGGTTGGATTTGAAAACCACGATACAGCCGTAGTACAGGGTATTTTTTTTGTTTCAATTTTGTAAAAAGAAAAATGTCAGTGAAGTTCGCCACCAACATATCGAACCATGACTAGTGCAGATCCTTTTTTTTCATGTCTGCCCAAAATGAAACGTTTCCCTTGCGACTATTCCTTGAAGCCGTCCGCTTTGTCTTTCCTACATCTGATTTCCGCACCTGCCCTTGCGTCTTTCTCTACGGTGAGCATGAGGCATGAGTGAATGATTGACTTACGTTCAATAGTGAGAAACCTGCTAATTCTTTCTGGAGTGTATAATTTGTACATTGTGCCAAAAATATTGGTGATGTAGTCATAGTTCCCAATTGCGACCTGTACCCGTGATCAAAATTACTGGAATCTTCATATAGACTTAATATTAGTGTGGAGATGAAAAGAGGCGTTTAGTAGTTCTGTGTGACTGTGTGTACATCAGAATTGTCCTAAATGAGGGGACACCTTGTACAAAGAAAAATTGGTAGAATACTGCTCAGGTTTAGTTCCGAAAGGGTGTCATGACAGTTGATTTCGACGTCGGCAGTGACGATGGTATGTGACACTGTTTCTACGATATAGTATTGTGAGCTTACTCTTTGTGTAAGAACAGAACGAGGTAATTTTATTCTTTCATTGTCATTCTTCGAGGAATCTTTCTTCCAGGACAACAATTGCTGACAATCACTCCGCTGTTTTTAGTATTAAACATGTACTATTCCGATGGTTGTTAACAATGCAAAACGGGGTTTGTAGCAAGCAGGCCTGGAAATATAACGCTGATAATTCCCACTTTCTTTCTTCGTGATTTTCAGGGCAAAGATCCATTACCGGGTGTCAACCTGCACTTTTTATCTTACCTGGTATACTCATCATTCATTCATTCATTTCATCACAATTCTCTATGAGTGGGGTGGCAGTCAGCTATGAATCAGGTGATGTTAATTAACTCGAGAATAAATAAATAAACTAAGTATAATTACAAACATACGTAGATGTAGCAGCACATGAAAGTTTCAGGATGCCTTTTGGGCTTAATCGCTGTTATTATTTGGTTGTGTAAGATCAGTGAGCGGTGTATAGGTAGGTATACAGATCAGCGTGTGAGATAGACAGGTCAGACATATTGATAGACTTGTGCATACAATTTAACCTCCCCAACATGACATGATACAAGCACCACTTCCTGGAGCCTAAATATTTATTCAGCTTGGGACGATCATTTACCTACTCCTACTGGCTAGTTCAAATTGCTCGGACTAGATTCACTATACTTCACTAAGTATATTAGGGTAAATTAGCCTTAGATTCTAGAAGCTACTCATTCTAGAGTTGACATGCAGGAAGAAGAGTATGGATAAATGAAAAAGAACCTACTGCTGATGATTGTTGCCATGTACATATCTACTGGGAATCTTCCTGATGCACAGTACATCCATTCAACCTGGTCACCTGCCCATACTAGAATCTTCTTTGGCCATCTGTTACTGGAGAGGTGGATATGATGTCTTCTCCAACCTTTGTGACTCGCACCAAGCTGAGGTCAGTACACATACTGATGTAGCCAACCAGTAACTGAAACTCTTTGGCAATGCTACCATACCAATAAATGGAATCTTCAGGTGTCACCTAAAGCATGTAATGCTGACTCTCACAGTGGGGTCAGGGTGGAAAAGATGCCCAGTAAACCTGTAAAGTGTCACAGTTTTAAGGGATTAATTTTGCTAGCTAAGCATAGCTTCTGTAATCAATACTGCAGTCTTACTACATTACAATCCAGGACACGACATATTTGGTACCCTCTGCAACATAACAATGCAACAGTACATTATTTATTTTATCAACATGAAACTGCATGTCTGTGACCACAGGATGTGAATAGTAGGTCGTAGGTGCATGCTGCAGTTCCTGATTCATTGACAGTTCCATTTTATTATTCTTTTGTGTTGTATTGTTCAAAATTGTTGTTATCACAGTAACTCTGCATGCTTGTACACACGACACCCTACATGAAGCTTCTTGAAAAATACACGTAACTTACCTGATTTTGCAGGAACTTTCATAATAACGCATTTTTGAACACAAAAATATTCCCTCTGAACATTTATGCAGAAATGAGCAACTTGCATCAGCTTTACACCTTGGATGAGCAGATGTCACGGTAATTTTTTTCTGAGATCTGCAGGCTCAGGGTCAGGATAAACGAAACGCACAAAATCTGTATCCATATAACAACTGGCATGCTCATGCACATGTGACTGCAGATAACATGTCCAAGGATTGCCTCTGAGCATATGCAGGAATGATCCACTTGAATTCATACATATACACAATTGAACTTTGAAGTCTACCTATGTAGAGAAGCGTGTCATCCAATTCCAATAAGGAAGTAAAACTCCTATAGCAATGTTTGGGAGCATGACAGCATTCAAACTTACATGACACAACCCTTACTAAGGTCGCAAATTTGTGCAGTGGAAATGGGAGAACCAAAAAAAATAACACAGCACTTCTTCTTGATTTACTAATTACCGGTACTATGAATAAAATATTATTTTGGCACAGGAACCATTTTAAACAAGTTCTGCATTTATTTCAACAAAAATATCACCAGAGAGCAGGAAGAAAACAACTCTTAATTTGCCCGGTATTACATAATTAGGAATACCAAGGCTGAAGCATCCTAATTACTCAAGGGCAGCTCCTCAACAAAATAGCAGAGCTCGAAACAGGTTCTTAGCGGACAATTGGCATAGTCTGACATGTACATACACCAACTCATATCATATGACCTACAGGTCATGTAACCTTTGCATATTAAGGTACTGAATGTCTGAAAAACACTTCCAAACAAATGTCGTTTTCTCCTAAATAATCTTGCATGTTATTGTTACACCCATTAGCAGTTGGTCAGAATGGTACATTTCACATGCATACCGTATACATTCAATTTTTGTCTATGCGTCAGTGCGCCACCTGCATGTTGTTGTCGTTCTAGTTATTGCGTATATGTGCCTGTTGAGTGTTGACTGTGATGAGCATCTGCCAGGGCACATTTATTCTGCATTCAAATAATAGCCGGGCAGGCTCAGAATGACGAAAACACATGATTCATGGTCTGCCTCTATACGTATATACAATAACAAACTGGCACGCACACTTCACCACAGCTGACACATGATATTACCAGCATACCCCAGGCCCATCACTATTCATGATATGCACCAACACATCTCTGTATTTACACCGCCTCCTTTTCCCCCTCCCAACACAGCTGAAATATTGGCAATTACCCTTGGGCCGTCTTTTACCCCAGTTTGTGTCAATCTGTTGCCGCACGTGCATCCCCGAGTGGGTCGCAGGGTTATCCACTTGGCGATAAACCGTGTACCTTGAACCTGCACTTTCGCATGCTCACCCCGACTATCCTGCACGAAGGCATGATTCAGCCGAACCAAACCCAGTCGAGCGTGACTTGGACTCAATTCAGGCCAGAAACCCAGACGGAACTTTCAATCCAGCGGTTGACACCCACGATGACTATCGATAACTACCGATAACTTCTGATAACAGTCAGGGCTCAAGTAGCTAATATAGCAATTGCGCTGTTGTAATAATCCACTTGTAATTAAACAGATTGTGAAGCCCAGGAACGACCTTGAGTACTACCTACAATGTAAACAGCAAACCTGCAGCAAACAGGAACTACTGTTTACTCGGATTACTCATGCTATCTGATAATATAACAGTGTTGTTCGGCCGTCCTGTTTGTAGCTAATACATCGCCCCGATTCCATTGAACGTGCTGCATGCTCCATTTACGCCGGGCCTTTCCCAACAAAACCAGTTCGTGCCTTGGAACCTGTTGCATCTTTAGGAAGGGTAAGGGGCAGTCCGGCAGTGACGTAAGGCAGCCTTCTCGTGACCATCCTGTGTGGTGTGAGTAGATCAGTTTGAACTTGATAAGAGGTCGTTTTGTTTACATTCTTCGCTCCCCCTTCTACAGCAGGCAGGCCTTGAGTGGAGCTAGCAGCCAGTGAGACTTGTGGACGGAAACGGGCAACGCACACAAAAAGAAGAGTGTAATCAGCCCCAATGAGAGGCTGATTGGGAAAGAACAACAGTTATGTCGGGGTTGCTGGCTGAGGCCGCCTGATGTAACCAGCTGGAGCAGCAGCCGGACAAGGAGTGCACACCATGGCCGGGGAGGAGAGGGGAAGGTTGCATAGCGATGGCATCAAGGCACAGGTCGTGTCGATGGAAGACATTCCGCTCAGTGAGAATGGGAGCGCCAACACTGCTGCCGTGCAGGGGAATGGAGGGATGGCCAAGAAGGAAAAGAGGCAAGTGGGATGCACATGAAGACAGGCTGGTCTTTTTCAAGTTTCCTCTGACTGCTTTTGCATTTTGAAGAGTAGCATTTATTTCAGATAGAACCAAAGTTATGGAACAAAAATTCTAGCATGATTTAAAATGTGTGATATGTGTAAGTGATGTGTGTTGTGCTAAAAGAAACGTTAGCCAGTATCAGTAGACGCAACACTTACTGGACAAGTGTAAATCAAATATTACAGTGGAACCTGTATGTATGGAAATCACTATTTGACTTAATTTTCCACAAAGTTACACTTGCTACAGGAATACACATAAAATCATCCACCAGGTTCAAACAAAAACTCCACATCTGATAGGTTTCTGTGATATTCAGGGTATAATATGCAGTGACCAAAAAAAAATGACCTTATCTGCCATGGTAGTTTGTTGCATTACCAACCAAGTGATTGGCAAGGTCTTTGCTTATGTCACAACAGGAGCAAAGCACTGGCAGATGTGGACAAAGCCAACTGCTGGAGCTTCATTACTTTCTCATGGATCACACGCTTGATGATCCATGCCTATCGAAAGGGGATACACATGTGTGATATGCCGCCATGTGCACCGGTTGACAAGTGTGAGGCCAACACAATACGGTATGACTAAATAATAATTGTGGTCTGTATTATGTTTTACTGAAGATAATTTTTACAGATTGGAAGACTTGTGGCTGCGTGAGTTGAGGACACGTGGTCCAAAAGAAGCATTGTTGAGACGTGCAGTGTGGAGATTCACTTGGGCTCGTGTGATGATGAGCATGACCTGCTTCCTTTTTTGCATCATAGCTGGATTTCTAACTCCTGTAGGTACAGTGTAAATGCCTTGCAATGACTTATCAATATATTACGGGCACTTTCTCATAAGAGTCTCTGGGATAATATTGTGCAGATAGCACATCATATACACCACGTATTCCTGGGTTGAATTTTACTAAGAGCATATTAAAATTTTCATCTCATGATATTTCATAATACTGTTCTTACTTTGTTTTTTCTTTGTTTCCAATAGACAATATTCATGCGCAAGCTGCTCGACTTTGTGGAAGACAATGAGGCATCCTTGTCGACTGGAATTCTCTGGGCTGTGGGGCTGGTGGTCATGGATTCTATCCGTATTGTACTAGCAACAGCAACATGGGCAATTTCAAACCGCACTGCTGTTCGTCTGCAAGCTGCTTGCTTGGGCCTCCTCTACAAAAAATCACTCTGCCTTAGCCACCTTAGTGAAAGTGCTGTTGGGGAACTCACCTCCCTCTTTTCCAATGATGGCCAGCGGCTGGTCAATGCAGTGACAATGGGCCCACTAATAGTTGGGGGACCAGTTACTGCTGTCTTTGGATGTATTTACATCCTGTACATCCTGAGTCCTTGGGCTGCATGTGGGCTAGTTGTCTTCCTCCTTTACTACCCCTTACAGGTAAGGACAATCTTGCCTCCATCTGGTTTTCTGTGACATTACATGGTATTCGCAGATGCTGATTATTATGCTTATGTTTCACAGTATTTCCTCTCACGAGCTATGGGTCGCATGAGACAAAAAATAGCTGCCCTTACTGATCAACGAGTGCAGCTGATTCATGAGGCTATCACTTATATCCGTGTCATCAAGATGTACACCTGGGAAGAGTGCTTCCAAAAGAAGATAATGGGTAATGAATATTTTTTATTGTGATATATTGACACATTTTGGAATAAGATGCTGGCTATTTAAAATATCTTGTCTAGGATTAGCCAAGATTTTTAAAGGTCATAATGATGTTGCTTAAGATGACTGCCTTACTTTTAGGGTTGAGAAATAAAGAGCGTAAGTGGCTGGAGAAGACTGGTCTAATTCAGAGCATGAGCTTGGCTATGGCTCCTGCCATTCCAAGTGTGGCAGCAATTGTCACTTTTCTGGCCCACACAGGTGCTGGTTACAGCCTGACTGCAGCCCAGGTGGGTTAATAGCACTTCTTGTTATGCTGCATGTGCAGCATGTGTGTAACTGTTTATCTTTTCTGCTGTTTGTTCTTTCTCTATGACTTCTCTTCCCAGGGCTTCTCAGTGATAGCGTTGCTTGTGGGTCGTATCCGTCCAACGTTTGTGTTCCTGCGTGCTGCCGTTCAGAGCCTGGCAGAGATGAGCGTCGCCTTGCGCCGCCTGCAGGTTGTGTTGCAGACGCGTCTGTGCTCCCTTTTTTGGTAACAAAACACACAAGCAACGGTTCCCTCAATGGGCCTTCCCAAACCACCTTCATTGCTTTTATTGTCTTTTATTTTATCTCTTCTAACATGTCTTGATCTTTTTGGTGTTGCTAACGTATTAATGTTGTCCAATGCGCACTAACCTGCAACTAATTCTGCAAGTGTCAATTGGTGGAAGGAACACAGTGATTTTCTGTGGATCTCCTAATTTTTTGTAGGCATTTGTGACCATCCTGTTCTACTACATTCTGGCCTTTTCGATTCGAACTATACCATATGCAGCTCGAGATGGTTTTGAAGGATTCCTTGCTTTACGAAGAGTACAGGTAAAAATATTTTGCACTGTGACTTACCAAAATTCAGTGATACTTTCATAATAACAGTAATGGCAATATGAGGATTGAACTATCTACCAATGGGAAGGGTGTTTGAAATATTTTTTCACTATCACATGCACATGCTTAATGCTTATTCACCCTTTCACTAGTCACAAACTGTGACTATACATATTTTATTTTTTGGATTGATTTTTACCCACAATCCCAATTCCATGCACTTGTGATTGTCAAAACATATATTTGCTTGTTCATATTTTGACACCTTCCTGTACAAATGGCAGAAATTTCTAATGATGCCTGAATTGAGACAACGAGTGGACCATCCAATTGACCGATCCCAGGCAATATGCTTGAACCAGGCTAGCTTCACCTGGGAAGTCGAGGCACATGGAGATCTAAAGCCCAAAAGTGATGATCCAGCCAGAGAACAGCTTCAGGTCAATGCCAGCTTGCCTGCAGATGTTCTCCATGATTTGGATTTGGCTGTTGCAAAGGTGTGAATCATGGGGACTTTTTGGCCAGCCTTGAGAAGTTCTAATACATTTCTTGTCTTTTGAAGGGGCAACTTATAGGAATATGTGGGGTTGTTGGCAGTGGGAAGTCGGCCCTCATGAGGGCCCTGCTGGGACAGCTCAAACTGACTGCAGGCCGAATGGCTGTGGAAGGGTCATGTGCTTACATGTCCCAAGAGGCATGGGTCCTCAATGCCAGCGTCAGAGACAACATACTGTTTGGAGAGCAATTTGAGTCAACCAGGTCATTACTTTATAACTATGTTCACCAAGTATTTCTGTATAGTAGGATATAACATACTGCTTCCATTTGAATGTCACATTGCAACCATATGTTACATCCAAAAACATCATGTTTTGAATGTTTATACATTGCAGGTATTACTCCACTGTGTCTGTATGTGCCCTTAACCAGGACATGGCTGTCCTTCCTTCTGGTGACCAAACTGAGGTTGGGGAGCAAGGCACTAATCTCTCTGGTGGGCAGCGCCAGAGAGTAGCCCTTGCCAGAGCTGTATATGCAAACAAGTGAGCAACCAGTGTACTTTATGACATTCAGAAGTTACAGAGAGTGACAATTTTAATGTGCCTCAGGGACATCTACCTTCTGGATGATCCACTGAGTGCTGTGGATATGCATGTGGCTCAACACATCATTGATAAGTGCATCTTGGGGTCACTTATAGACAAGACTGTCATTCTAGTTACTTCTCAACCTCAGGTAAATTGACTTTTGCTTTGCACAAGATTTGGTGTTAATATAATGTCATGGCAGATCCTAAGCAGGTGCGACAAGGTGTGTTTCATGCAGGATGGTCACATAATAGCACATGGTAGCCACGACTCCCTCATGAAGGAAAATGCAGATTATGCAGCACTAGTGGAGATGGGTGAAACTAATGAGAAACAATTGGATGACACAGGGTAAGTTTTATTTAACTTATAGTGATGCTGCATATTACATGTTTCCTGCTTGGACAGTGGTTTTTTTTGCTAAGAACTACCAGGTGACAATTTTATAAATATCCATTACTACAATGCATTACTGTAATAATATAATCAGTGATACTTGGTGATACATTGCTGCTGCAATAAGTGCAAAGAGAACCGCTGAGAATAGTTATCTTTTATCTAAATACAGTTGGCCCTCTGTATCTGCAGGGGGTTGGTTTTTGGACCTTCCCCAGATACCAAAATCTACTGATGCTACATCCTCCACATACTTTAATCCATAGATAAGGCGGGCTGCTTGTACAATATCTGATCATTTTAGAGATGGCGAACATTCCAACCTCAGGAAGCTGTCCGGGGATGTATCCCTTCATCATGGGTCTACATGCCGAAGTCGTAGTCTGAGCCAGCAAATAAGCAGGACGTCTGTAAACACAACCACAACCTGTGGGAGCAGCAAGCTTGATTTAACAGAGGAGGATGCCGATGGTGTAGATGCGCTCCCCCCAAGGGCAAAGGAGGCCATAGCTACAGGAAGCATCTCATGGAGGACATACATAGAATATGTGAAGGCAGGAGGGGGTGTCTTGCTGGCCATGCTAGTCATAATGGTTGTTCTCATGAATGTGGGCTCAGCTGCATTCAGTAATTGGTGGCTTTCCATATGGCTGAAAGCAGGAGATGGGGTGAGTAAATAAATGGTACCACATACATGCCCATTCTAAATTATTCCTTTACATCTATATCAGGGTCAGCAACATTTGATATGCTTAGCTCCTAATATGACACTTGCTGAGGCTAATCAAACCTACTTTGAGAGCAATGGGACAGCCTTTGACACCAATGGAACAGAGTTTGAGACAAATGGGATGGCCGTTGAAGCTAACCAAACTGAATCTGAGGTCAACCAGACGCATGTGGATACCTATGTCTCAACAGGCAGCATTGGGGACAATCCAGACCTATCATACTACCAGCTGGTGTACGGTTTGACAATAGTGGCCATCCTTGCCACATCTGTCCTTCGCAGCTTCATGTGTATGAAGGTGACTCTTAAAGCTTCGAGCTCCCTGCACAACCAGCTGCTGGACAAGCTGCTTAGGTGCCCTGTCCGCTTCTTTGATCTTACACCGATTGGAGTCATTCTGAGCCTCTTCTCACATGACATGGATGAAAGTGAGTTATTTGCTCTTGCCATCCTGTGCCAAACTGATATTTTGTCATTGCATTTCAGTGGATGTGAGGCTGCCCCTTACTGAGGAACAAGTGGTTCACAACATCTGGGTGGTGTTCTTTGCTCTTCTTTTTATATGCATTGTTTTCCCATGGTTCCTGGTTGCTCTGGTGCCTTTCACCATCATATTTGTTGTGGTCAGGACGGTCTTCAGGTATGTTCGATTAACGCAATAATGTAATGCAAATGGTACAGTTGAACTTTGAGCTAAAATGTTAGTGCTAATATCTTTGAAATTCCATTCAGGGTGGCTGTTCGAGACCTAAAACGCCTAGAGATTGCCTCCCGTTCCCCCCTGTTCAGCCATGTATCTGCATCTGTCCAGGGTGTATCCACCATAAAAGCCTTTCGCAAAGAGCGCCTATTTCTCTCTCGCTTCACATCTCTTCTGGATGCTTACACTGTACCGTACTACCTCCAGCGCTCCTCTTTTCGCTGGCTGGGTCTCCGCTTAGATGTTGTTGCTGTAGCTGTGTCTGGAATCACTGCCACTATAGTACTGGGCCTTAAAGGAGTTGTTCCAGCCGCCTTAATGGGACTGGCATTGTCCTACTCACAACAGCTGACAGGTGTGTTTCAGTATTCAGTGAGGCTGTGCGCAGAATGCGAGGCCTCTTTTGCAGCTGTTGAGCGAGTGCACCGATACGTGCATGACACAGACCAAGAAGGGGAGGGGACGAATCCAGGGCCTGCCCCAAAAGGGTGGCCACGAAAAGGAAGGTTAACATTTAAGGATGTAGTTCTGAAGTATGGAGATGGTGGGGCAGCTTTGGATGGGGTGAGCATGGACATTGGGGGAGGGGAGAAAGTGGGAGTGGTTGGAAGGACTGGTGCAGGGAAGACATCTCTGGTGGCAGCAGTGACTAGGGCATGTGAGCTGAGTGGAGGGGAGGTGAAGGTGGATGGAGTGGATGTGGCAGTGCTCACATTAGACCAGCTTAGGAGAGGAGTTGGGGTTGTGCCACAGGAGCCAGTGCTGTTTGCAGGAACGCTAAGGTGTGTCATTGATAATTATTTTATATCTGTGTCATTTACTCTACAAACCACACATTAACTTGCAGAATCTACATCTATGCACAGAGCAAATCAAAATTTCCATCAATAATAATTGCATCACTTGAATTAAACCTGCACAATAATTATATGTTGAGCAAAGTTTCCTTAATTTTTTTTTTTCCTTCTTATGAAATAGGTGGAACCTTGACCCAGAAAACAGGCACTCAGATTCAGACATGTGGTCTGCATTGGTGGAGGTGGGCTTGAAGGAGAAGGTGCAGTCTATGGAAGGAGGGCTGGAATCAGTAGTCCAGCCAAAAGGGGAGAATTTCTCTGCAGGAGAAAAGCAGCTGATATGCCTTGCCAGAGCCATGTTGCGACCTTGCAAGGTATGTCATAAATAGTTCTCAACTTGACATCATGCTCTGATTAATTTCTTTCTGCAGGTCTTGTTCCTGGATGAACCCACATCATGTGTGGACACAGAAACAGATGCCATGATGCAGCAAGCAATTCAGCGGCGGTTCAAGGACTGCACAGTGGTGACCATTGCACACAGAGTAGCGTCAGTGCTTGGGTGCAACAGGGTAGCTGTAATGGAGGCTGGGAAGTTGGTGGAGTTTGACAAACCCTCCATTCTGCAGGCAGACCCACGATCCCACTTCTCCAAGCTGATTGCACAGGCAAAGGGGAACAAACACTAAAGTTGGGTTCACAGAATTAGAACATGATGTGTGATATTTGGAAAGAGCAGCTAATCATGTCCAGGCTGATTATTGTATTTTATTATTGTTGTGTTGCATAAGAATATGCATTATATGATTTAACTCTGGTTAAATAAAATAATTGTTTATAATGAAAGTGGTACTTACAATGTTATGCAGTTCAGTTCAGTGGGGCTTAACGTCGGCCTATTTCTGCCTCTAAGGCTCAACACGATGCCAGGGGGTGGTCCTCCTCCTGGAAATTTGGCCCAGTCTGGGGATCTTTATACAATGTTATGCAGTAAAACTTTTATAAATCGAACTTCCCAAAGCCGAAGTTCTCGATAAGTCTAACGGTCTAAGAAAATGATGAGCTTGGTTGGTCACAATATAAAATAATAGAAAATAGACTTCCTAACTCGAATTTCTGTAACTCGAAGTGCAGGCAGGGCCTTACGATTGAATATTAATGCATTTTCAGTCTCCCTAAGCCGAAGTTCATGTTGGCGAGTACGGAAAATTGTCTCATTTCTCAGCCAAATGGTCGAGAGTAGGCCACATGTTCAGAGAGGCTCTTTCCTAATGGAATAGTGTCAAGTCTTCGTGTGTGGCTGGAATCACGACTAGACGTACTGAAGGAAGTGTTTGACGTGATTGTGACAATTGAAGCCTTTATTAAGAGTGAGAGCCAATCTAAGAGTAGGCAAATCCATAACACTGTTTTTACAACAAAACAATGAGGAACATTGTAATGTGATAGTGACAGTTATTTTCAAGTTTGGAACACCTTTCGTCGCTGGATAAAGGTATTCGTCCTTATAGAGTTATGTACTTAAAAAATTCCAAAGTTCTCTAACTTGAATCTTCTATAACTCGGAAGTTTTTTCCTAGTCCCATGGAGATTCGACTTATAGAAGTTTTACTGTAATTTGAATTCAAAATGGGAGCTCATATGCCAACATGGATCAACCAGCTATTTGCCCTGATACATCTACAGAGTCGTGCCAACCATAATTTTACAGGATTAATCTTATAACGCTCTACCCTTTCAGTTCATTCTAACTTCCTTGAGGAACTAACAAGTAAGTGTACTCTAAAAACTTGAATCAAGAGTCAAGTTGATCTTTAGAGCAATGTTTTCGATGGAGCCAAAAAGGCTTGACCAAACACCAAAGGTCATCTGAGCAATTCGTGTTGTATGGTAGTGATTTTATTCAGAGTGTTGGAAATTGCATTGAAAGGAGAGGTTTGGCTTTAACTCACATTGTCAGTGGGGAAACAATGCATTATTAGAAAGTCCGGAAAGTCGTGACCATGCTCCTGGCTGTCTGCTGGCCTGTGAAGCATGCATTAGCTGAGGAAAATCAAGCTAACCTGATGCTTCCAGTGTCAGGGACCAACAAACTTTGAGCAGGTATTACAGCATTTTGCATCATTGATGGGACTGTTTTAACTTGCTTATTAAATTAACATAACAATATTTGATTAACCAGAAGCTCAAGGGTGGAATTTTCGTCCCACTGCTAGTTACTGGTGCTAACTTAGCAGTACCATTGCTAAACACTGGTACTGCTACGTTAGCAGTAACTAGCAGGGGGACGAAAATTGCATATATTGCTGCCTTATTTTGGAACGCCATGTGAGAGGGACTTCTGCAGACTTTACTACATTGTTGGTATTTTTTCTGGTTATTTCAATTTTCTGCTATACATAATGTTCATAATTTATGAACACATGTGGAGAAAATTAATTTTCCATATGTGTTTTCCATGCATCCTTTCCAGATATAGCCTACATTCACACATTACTTTTCCATTAATTTTCATATCCTCTTGCATAGAACTGTAAGATGCAAACACATGTGCCGGCATGTGTGCTATTACTTCAAGCCTCTATAGCTCAGTGGCAGAGCACTGGTCTCGTAAACCAGGGGTCGGGAGTTCGAACCTCCCTGGAGGCACGGTAGCATTTTGCCCACGGTTTTGCCTCATCCCCACCAAACAACACTGAAGCGCATTTGTCAAGTTACCAAATCCCATAATAACGGCCGGTTATAATCCCTAGTCGAAAAGTTCATGTTGGCGCCATTTTTTCTCCCTTCCTCCCACTCCCTGTGGACACATTTTTTCCCGATACCTTCTCGATACTATCTCCATGGATACAGAACAATTTCAGTAAACACTTGGGTGAAGCCGAAGAAGTCCAGGGGACGTTCTGTTCTCCCATAAAAATTATATAAAAAAAAGTATTTCCTCGGTGCAGACAGCTTCAGGAAAGCAAAGATGCCGGCAGGTAATATTCCACGCCTCTGATGTAACATTAACCGGTGAAATATAATTTGTAAGGAATAATAAGCTGTAACAAAACATGGTCATGCAAGAAGAGGTGTGGGTAATCATGCTCCTGCTGTATTGGCTGCTGTTGTGAATTGAAACTGCCACTCAAAACTTATCTAGCGTTATCGCATTTATCTGGGGGTTTGATGACTTGACTAAACTTTATCAACCCATGAAGTAAGCCTGCTTTAAAGACTGGTATTACGAGAAGGTCATTTATGCCATATTTATTACCTATAAAAAATGATCTTCACAACTGGAACCTGTGAGTTAACCCTTAACTAGTATCGTGGTGTCTTTGTCGACCCCAAGCTTATAAGAATTGGCAATGTGAAGTAACTAATGAATCAAAAGCCAAATGCTTTCATGTATTCCTCAAACATACTTTTGCTCATGTGTTAATATCCTGGAAATTGAAGAAGAAAAAAATCAGGGCCCTCAAAACAGCTATAATCAAGGTGAGGTGCATCTGTTAGCGAGTAGGGCCTACTATTAACTGCAAAAGTAATGCCACACTGTTATGTGATGGCGACTTGTTGTTTAGAATGGGTTGTGGACAAAGAGTTCTGCTATTACATATACTATAATTATATACCTAGAGGAAGTATTCCGTATCCTTTCCCATTAGCCAGGCTGAGACAGCCGCCATATTTAGGGTCATATTGTTGTTCTGACAGTTGTCTAGCACCTGGGACAACAACCAATAATGACAACTGGGACGACAATTAGTCCAATAATGTCAGGCATCTGCCATCTTTACATGGGTCATATTTTTAGCCTGCCTCACATTTCACCTCGAGTGCTCTCTCTAGGTATTACATATATTATAGTAGAGCTCTTTGGTTGTGGATTCCGGAATATTGCCAAATTAGCATCCGTAACTTGGCAACTCCAATGCTAAACAACAAGTTGCAGACGCCATCACATAACAGTGCGACATTACCTTTGCAGTAGTACATTAGGTGGGCCTAGGCAATCTACGCATACTTTTACCTATACTTTTGAAAATATTAATTTCACATCATTTTATGTAGGGAACATAATTATGTTCTTCATTTGAGACTTTCTACACATTTGGAAATTCTTAGCGCTCTAGGTTGCTGCTGAGGTATCTATAAATATGCACATTGAAGTACATTTGTCCAGTTTTTAATACTCAGTCACATTTTGTATAAGCCTGTTTCATTATTTACTCATTAGGATTTATGCGAGCTTATTTTACACGTGGCATCTAAAATTTAATGAGATGAATAAGAAATTAATTACAATCAAATTATTGCCTGCGGTCACAACAGACACCACAATACTAGTTACGTTGCTCAGATTGACGATGCCACTTAAGGGTTAAGGTTGTTTCATGTGATTAAAAAGGTGGAAGGCATACTTTTTGCAATTCAATCTTGCCTGGAAAAGTAATATTCAGAGAAGTTACATGGCTCAGTAAAGGCAGTAATAATTTCGTTTTGTATGCATTCCTAAGACACTGGTTTTGTTTCTCTGATTTTGCTTATCAGTTTGTCGAGTTGTTATGGGCCTCAGGACACTTCGTCGCCTGCAGCCAGCACAATGTTGCCGCCTGATTGGGTTGTGCCCAAGGGCCACCCAAGCCCCTGCCCGTCTGCATTGGGCCTGCAGTAACTTTGAACAGGTCAATGAGCCAAAAATACTAATTGTGCCTTTCAGCCGTTTCTGCACTGAGCAGTCTAGACAGTTTCCAGGTAAAAAAATAAAAATGGTGAAGATCTTTCATTTTCATTCTGTAATTGCATGATTTGCCAAAACTTGGTTATGGGTTCTTCCAAGCTCAACTAACCTTATTTGAAGCCTACACATTGCTGGAACATTTAGAGTAGTTGATAAAGTTGTCAGAGCAGTGAGATTTTGGACACATCACTGCATGGTAGTAATTTGTTCTATGGGTGAGAGACCACTCCCTGTAAACTGTGAGAAAATTGGATTGTTAAACTGACCAGAGATTTGAGTACAATGCAAATTGAATGGGGATGAGCCAAAGGAATCAATGAAAAAATGTGAACAGGGAGCTGGAAAGAAGTGATTGCATTTCGTGCCATCTCAGGTTCAGTTCAGGAGTTGATTCTGCCACACAATAAATTAGTTGCATTATCTACCCTGTCACTGTTATGATACTAAATAAATGCTTTTACAACAGGAGTGGTTACATATGATGTACTCGTATGTACTTGAGGGGCCAAAATTAAAAAAGAAAAACCCACTTGTTGGCAGTATATGGTGGTAATAAAATGGATTTTCATTCCCCCACATGACTTGCTGTGAACAGAGCTTATACAGGCTGCCTGCCCTTACTTCGACCCTACGTCATCGTTTTGTTTAGCGACTCATAGTCAACAGAAATCTGCCAAACGCAACCCTGGAACCTCACACTTTTCAAATTTCAAATCTTGTGTTTGATTGTTAGACATGGTGTTGTCAACCATAACAATTTAATAGTGTACCTGGCTACCTGCCATATACCTGCTACAGACTGGGACTGATTTCTTGGGTGCCTTATCAATTCTAGGGCTCGGGGCAATAAGGAGGTAACTGCCATTTTCAAGCATTTACGGGTTTTGCAGTAATAAGGGGGTATCTGCCAAGTGGCACCCTGCCATTGTATCTTCTTGACACTGTGCCACTCTTTCTGCTAATTAATTTATGATACTTGCCTTAGTATTCAATGAAGTTCAATGAAAGCAATGGCCGCAAAAAGCTTTCTCCCCGAAAATTATGATTTTGGCGGTTACCTCCTTATTGCCCCGAGCCCTAGAATTACCCAAATGGCTAAGGTGCTTGACATAAGCAGAGCTTGTGGGTTTCCCTTATTTGGAAGGCAGCTTCACCTCTGTATGTGAGTTGCATAACATCGAAGTTGCACTTGCAAAGTAGTTCAAGTTGAGCTGGTTGCCAGTGGTGGTATTGCTATTTTGTTGAACTTATTCACCAGCCAGCTGGAATCAAAGAAGGCTAAACATCTCTGTGAATATTATCATCACAGCATCATGGCTGTTAGTGGGGCAGTCCAGTGGCATCACGATCACCACTGGAACACCTTGCCATCATGCAGCAGAAGGTCTTATATTTAATTGATGAGTTCAAGTGAATGGAAGCAGATAAATCATTAAGTTGCTTCTAAGATTATCCTTATTACTAGATTGTATCCCTTGCCATTGCATGGTTGGCAGTAATATGATGATGATGATGATGATGATTGTTGTTGGTGTTATTATTATTTTGATTATGATTATTATGATTGTGATTGTGATTATTATGATTATTATTATCAATAATAATAATAATAATAATAATAATAATAATAATAATAATGATGATGTTTTTAAAACCTCCATTGATATCATTTGCAGTTATATGATGGTTTTTTTTTTTTTTTACAGGAACTCAATAACTTGAATAACTCTGCCTGCCTCATTCAGCTCCATTGCCTGCATCAATCATAGCTAGATATATTATTTATGATGATATTCATTTTAGGGTAGCAATATCATAATATGCACAAATTTGGTCTAGTTGCACTACAGACAGGAAATAAATTCTGCTGGAGAAGAGCCAGAAAAAATGTTATGTTCATTGAAGAGAGGGGATATTAGAGACTTCATGCATCTATGTGCATCTATGCATGCGCACCTCGGTTTAAGTTGGGGTCATTCCATGTCAGTTCATCCAGAGAAACCTAAAAATGTAACCCACCATCTCAGATTGTCAATTGAAATTCCTTGTAAATTGCCCTTATGTGTTAATATACCATTATCTATGCGAAAAACCCAAATACACAAACAAATTTTACACCTCCTGGTAGTAGACGTCAAGACCTTGCTTGTGGTACAATTTCATTAAAATCTGGGGATAGCCTTTTTGGGTAGTAGCTGTTCAAGTTTGAAGGTCATGACGATCCCTGTTAGCAATATTTGCTTGATTACAGTGTGAAGATATGATCTTATTAGTAAAGATCAGATATCATTTTAAGAATAGGGATGTTTCTTTACATATGTACTGTATTTTTCAACTTTCTACAGATATTAGTTATTTTACAATTAATATTTTGAAGAACAAGTACCGGTATTGCTTTCGAGACTGCCATAGCCATTTTTACCCTAATTTTGCCTAGCCACAACTCAAGAACTATAAGAGCTAGGAAGCTGAAATTTTCAGGTTACTAGTTTCTCAGTGCACAGTTTACACATTCAAAATTTCAAGGAAATCTGAGATGGTGGGTGACATGGCCTTGATGAACTGATGTGGATGACCCTTTGGCCTTTGGTGAGAGTTATGGCATCACTAGGATCATAATACTGAAATGACAGAATGTTGGCCATTTTTGTACAAATTTTGGCAAAACTACCAACATTAGTTGACAAAAACAAGACCTGTAAATTATTATGTACGCATAAATTAAAATGTGCATTTTCGACAGAAATCCCTTTTGAAAGTGTAAAGAAAGGACTCGATGATGGGACCTTGCTCCTCATTGATGTTCGAGAAGCTGATGAGCTGAAGTCAAATGGAAAAATCCCAAAGGCCGTTAATATTCCATGTGAGAGGAGGAGTATATTTTGAAGTGTCCTGCAGTTCATCACATGATTGTACATTTAAATTCATTTCCCAGTGGGAGATGTTGAAGGTGCTTTCAAGCTGAGCAATGACGAGTTCAAGGCTAAGTATGGTGTCAACAAGCCTGACAAGAACTCTGAAAATCTGGCCACTTCATGCAAGATAGGGGGAAGGGCAGGTAAAGCAGCTGATGCCTTAGGGAAGCTGGGCTATGAGAAGGTTAAGTGAGTACAATGCATAGTGCCCACCATTCTGGCTATGTTCAAGTTACTGACAATTTCTTGATACTTGCAGGATCTATAAAGGTTCCTTCGATGATTGGGCTGCTAAAGGAGGGAAAGTTGAGAAATGAAAGCACAGGACATACTGTTCAGTCATTATTACAATGTACAAGTCATCAGACATTAAATATTAGTGTGCCATAATTTTGCTGTGTTATTTAAATGGATAGCTTTTCGGGGAGGGGTGGTGGCCGAGATGGTAACGTCTTGGCTTGCTGAGTGAAAGTTCCCAGGCATAGACCTTAGAGCTAAGGTTTATGGTCCCAGGTTCAATCCCCGCCTGGGAGTTCCCTTTCACCTGCATCAGGAGGGTGTCTGACCCACACCTTGGAGGTGTCTGGCCACCTAACCTCCTGAGGAACAGCACATGGTCCCTTTTCAGACATTGCACTTGCACCCATGTTCCCTCCCCAAAAATGCTGATCCTTACCCTATGCCCTTGATTCCCTGCACTGGTGTTAGAAGAAAATGAAAATAGAAATTATGGAAATATGGTGGTAGTCCACCCCCCTATATTGACACATATATGTCTCAAGGGATACAAGGTAACAAATTAAAAAATGAAAATATTGTCTTCAGATGTACTGTACAGTGAGCCCCCATTACAATGGTTTGAGAATATTAAGTAAATATTAATAAAAACATTAAATTTGATAAATATACATATGTGCATTGAAATATGGTACGTGTACTTTATTCTTATAATGGTCATATTTCATTGCTAATTGTTTTGTTGATGCCTGAATGTGTGATTTGTAAATTAAACTTATCATAGGTTTGTATGCATGTTTAAAAAGGCATACATTATAATTATAGGGTTTGGTTGTGCTGCAGGTTTCACTTATCCATGGATGAGAGGAGCCCAGAGCAATTTGATGATTTCAGGTTATTTTTATGAATAGGGAATCAGTTGGGCTCCTGCTTGTGCCACATTTGGAAAAAGCAGTAGTCCCTGTTGCTGATTCCCACTATTCAAGCAAAAGGTAGAAATCTCATCATCATCTCTACTGTCAGTCGCAACTTGAAATGTGGCATTATCTCGGGATGTTGATCTCACCACTTAGGGCCAGTTGCACCGGCCTCAGTATAACTTAGAACCTCGGGTATAACAAGAATTCTTGTTATACCCGTGGTTCTAAGTTATACTGAGGGGTGCAACTGGCCCTTATAGAAGAAAATGTTGAAAAACTGTTCTCTGTAATGCCAGTGCAATTTTCTATTGCCCCAGTAACTCCTAACTCTGCTGTCCAAAGGAAACACGCCCTATCTACAAACCGGTAAGGATGAAGGTCACATGCCGGCCCTTCACCCATCCTCCCTGGCCCTTGTGAATCCATGCTACTTCCATGCGAGAAGTCTGACTTGCTTGCAGTTGTCCTGTGTTTTAAATGTCATACTAACCATTTTGTCATATCATTGCGTGATGTGTCATGAAAATACAAAAATCGAAATCAATGTTAATTTGAGCTTGTGTGGAATTATTAAAAGGATTAACGGTTTCATTTGTGAAAAAATCTTTATCCATTGGTATACTACCATCTTAACTGACCTCTCAGTGGAAGTACAGTGCATACACTTTTTTCCCACCAGCCAACTGTGTATAAAAATCATATATGTATCTGGTACAGTCAATGTGTCCAACCCGGGCATTTTATAAAATGACCGGGCACTGTATAAAATGCCAAATTTTTTGGGCATTCTGCATAATGCCCTTAACCAGTTTCGGTCGTGTATAAAATGTCAGGTCATTATACAGAATGCCTAGTAGGTGGTGGTAAATGTATTGAATCGCTCTGACAAGGAAATTCAAAAATGTGTTTTTTATTGAGACAATAAATCCCTTAGTCAAAATCAGTGAAAATCAACATGCAGGCTATATAATCAGAGTTAACCGGCTGGAACCATGACGTGGGGTTTTTTAGGACCCCAAAGGATTTAAAATGCATTAAAATGATAATTACAATGAACTTTTGCCATTATTTTAAAGTCTATAACAGGAAGTGCATGTTTATTTTGAATTAGCGATCATTTTAGGCATTGTTCAAAGATTGATTGCATGCAGTCAATACATTCAAAAGTACCGAAGCAGTAGTGGCGGAGGGGATTTGGTATCCGACTGCTAATCGGGAGGTCCTGGGTTCGAGTCCCGGAGGCCGGCGGTCCTGACCTTGGTTTTCTGTGGTTTTCCAAGGTAGCCCCAGGAATAATTTCCGGGATCGTACCGTAAAATAGGCCACAGCCGCTTCCTTCCTTTCCCTGTCCTGGAGGAGGTGCGGGTTAGTCGGGGGTTTCTAACTCGCATCTAGGGGGTCATCTTGGCGAACGGGCCCCCTGAGGGACTGCACACGACCCCCAACTTGATGACATTGCACATGCACCAGTGTCCCCCCCTCCTATCCCCACCCTGTCCCTGCACATAGTGGTATTCCACTCCCCTAAGAGAGCCCATGGCTCTAGCACGGGGTATATCTAAAAAAATTAAAAAAAATACATTCAAAAGTATTATATAAATTTTTTAAAAAAATTAAAATATGGATGGGGTCCTAAAAGACTCCACATCCCGGTTTCCGTAACTTTCAGGCATGTCACGGTGCCAGGGTTAATCATAAGGATCATTTATTAGAGCAAGGCAAAGAACTGTGGCACTTGGAATAATTACAGAGCTCACGTGCACTTTTTTTAAACACATTTGGTTTTGCAGCTGCATTTCTTATACCCCTGTGACTCCGACACGCTGTTGTAAGATGCTGCCTCCCTCAGAGAAATCAGTTTGCTATCTGGGTTTGCAGTAACAGCAGCTAAGTCTAATAATCTTTCTTTGCACGGATGTATTTCTGCACGTGTGTACTTGTGCTTGAGTTGGCCATGTTTAGAGCACAGTGTGTACAGGTCATCATCAACACTCTTCGCCACTGCTAGGAATAGATGTTGTTGGGGGATCCACGAGCACTCACGACGTCAGGAATTGATAGAATCAACACACTGCCCAACGAACAGTGGGCATTATATAAAATGTCCGGGCCATTTGTGAAACACTTTCCCATATTATACACACCGCCCAAAAAATTGGGCATTCTATACAGTGCCCCAGTCATTTTACAAAATGCCTGGGGTTGGACACATTGACTGTAACATAATTATATAAATGCATGATTGTCAGGCTTGAGTAAAGGTGTGGTACTTCCACTTGCATGGTTGGATTAGATGTTAGCAAATCCAAGCCTCTGAGGTGGAAGTATGTTTTTCCTTTTCGTGTGGTTACTGAACTTGAGAATGTTCTGGCCAATATTTCATTACATGAGTTGCCTTCAATGGGTACCAGTTACTCGTCTGTGGCAGCTCCTTCAACTTTCTGGTCACCTTCAGTTGTTAGAACAGGGAGTAGCAAGATAGATCAGAAAGTCTCAGTCTCCCCAACTTGTGACTGTGCTCTGATTTATGTGCTGTTATTTATATTAGCAGGAAATTACATTTAAAAAGCTTTCCACTATGCCTATCGATATCTGGTTGCAAGTTATATTGTTTCAATAGGTGATGATACACTAATTTCCATACATCACTTCTACATAACTTTTATCTGATAACTTATCTAACAGACTACAGTGTGGAACTCCCATAATTCTAATCTCTGGGACTAGCGAAAACTGCCACTTTCTGTACAGACGGATAAAAGCAGTATCTATCCCTCAAATATGCTGAGAAGTAATCTCCAAATGAATCCATCCGGAAATACCAAAACATGCAGATTAGTTGTGGCTTACACTAACAATGTTAATTCTGTTTTATTGAGGGTTCT
>JYFJ02000197.1:0-248428 GCA_000934665.2 Catajapyx aquilonaris
GATTCACTGATTCATGTAGTGATTCAGCGATTCAGACGTTGATTCAGTGATTCATTTTGGCCGCGTACGAGATTCAGACCCATTGGCGGACCCCTCGTATTATTGAAGAATCTTTCACATAGAATATAGAATACATTTCCAACCAATAATCATCGTAAAATTAATAAATTCAACACTCATGCGTACAGCTTTTCAATTATTCGACTTCAATATTGCTCATGGGTGTGACCTATCATTATTTCTCTAACAAAAATCCCCCCTACACAATTTCTTTCTCTTTCTTTCCAAGCTTTTAATTATGTAAATAAGAATTCTTAAATGCGTGTCGAGTCCCATAAAGAGCTTGTTTGGGAATCAATTGCAGTCATTTTAATTTTTTTTCTCCCCTTGGGCGTGCTGTGTAGGCCAACATATGTGAAGGAAGCTGCGCCTTGTTCCTAGGTAGGTTCCTGACGTAGGCTACTTCTCCCAGCAGCTCCTCCCAGCTGGGATCTTTTTCATGAGCACATTTACATGCGACCACTCTTGTACTGTGGGGATGGAAGGAGACATATTTTTGGGATCAGGTAAGTGGCCGTTAACGTGGCTGGTTGCCCTTGGAAGGAATGAAACCACATGAAAACTCATTAGAAAAGAGATCGTTGAAATTAATTTTACGATCCGTGGAGAGGAGAAAAGGAGGTGAACTTACCCTCCCTGGCCTCACCCCTGGACCATCTTTCTCCTCTTTCACATCCTAGATAAAGGCTGTACTACCTAAATGCTAACACTGAAAAAATACCAAGCATGGACAGTCATGTAGGCGATCATCTTGTCATTGTAATTAACGTCGATTACGAACATATTGCGTCTTAATACGTGGTGGGTGTTCATATAATCAGAGTTGTTCGTTACGACGAGCCAGAGCAGATCGAATAACTTCCTCGAAGTGGTGGTAACACTTACATCGCTTAAATGTGCGATCACGAATTCTATACCATTCACGGAATTAGCTTCGAAGACGCGTGAAATCGTGTGATGTTCCGAGGCTAATGGTTATCTGGAGAATACCTGTTATTAGTCGGAGCGGCAGCAGGTGAAAAGGGATTATTACGCCAAACTGGCGCTCTAATGGGCTTACTTCCTACAGTTTCTGGGTACGACAAGGATGTAATGGAATTTTACATCTGACTTTGTAATGTACAAAAAAAGGCCAGGCGGAGTTCATTGGACTTTTTCGGACATACACATTTTATTACGCAATATAACTTACAGGATAACGAGAAATGGGCTGTAATTTTTAGTTTTAAATCTTACGGTAGTTGTCAACCCCCTGCACACAAAATAAGCCACATGCCGTAATTAAATGCTTATGATAATGTTTTTATGCACAACACCTCCTCTTTTCTGTTTATTTTGCGAAGATTTATAGGCGAAAGCGCGAACCGTGATTAATAACAATTACACAGTATTGCATTCTGCATTCCGAGATTGTGCACATGAAAACATTTTTATGAGGTGAATGTAAATCGCAAAATATATCTGCACACAATCACAGTCCTTGAGCAACGAACGTAATATATCAGGTCAATTTACTGTAAATATCTATTCCTCCCATGCGTTACTAATATTCTATTAGAAACAACGCCCCATTAGCGACGCTCGCTAATAGATCGTGAGGTAATAATCGGCCATAAAAATCCGCAAACTCGTATTCTTAATTCCTCAGCTGCAATGAGGGTGTTATGCTCTTCCTCGTCTAACATACTGCAACAGGAAAGGATTGGCCAGTCCTAATTGCGAAGGTTAAAAAAAATCATGGTACACATAAATTCTTAAAAATTAGTCTGTTCGCTTCTGATGAGGCACCATACTAATAAGACTGACCTCAATCATGTGGTTGTTGCACCACGTTGAAAACCAACGTTCTTTATCAAATACTCGAGAGTGTAGGTCGGCATTTACGACCCCCCACTCTTTAATAACGAATACACCTCTGAACGGTATTTTATTTTTTTGTGTACTCTGAATTACAGTACAGGCCATAGGGATTGGGGAATGAACCCGTGATGATATCTGAGGACCAAAGAATGGGTTTCCTGATGCCGTGGTGCGTGCGCCGGGCAATGAAAACGTTCTAATTGTCCCATGATGGCAGAGGGATCCACATGTCCGATAACCTCTGCTGTTTTCTTTGTACTGATTGGCCGTACCGAAGGGGAAGAACATGGCGGGGCTAAGGGAGGAGCGAGAGTTGGCTTTTTGAAACATAATTTTGATTCAAAGGGGGTTTGCCCCTTGCAAAGGTCAGGGCGAGGGTTCCACCCACGCCGCGTCTAATATGGCGGCCGGAAGTAGGCCTTGCCTGTATACAAAATGGATACAGGAAGTACCGAACGTGACTCCAAAAACGGGTATTATCCAGCTGAAATTAAACGAGCAACACCACCTGAGGATGGCACTACGGAGATGTGTACTTAAAACAAGATAGAAGTTGAACTACAGTATTAGAGGGTGCGGTTCTAGCTTGTACTAGGGCGGGAATCAAGCGTTTCGGGCAACCTTTCCGATTCTACAACACTTCACTCAGATTTATTGGAAAACATAAAATCAAGCGTCGTGACCTCCTAACATGTACCTGATTGGGCGAAACGGTTGTGCTGATGTTGTGTGGTTGGGTGTGAGGTAAAGAAGAAGAAAAAAAGATCAATGGTACAGGTGAAATTCCTGTCTTCACAAGGAAATTACCTAGTTGACTGGACGTATATGCACAGACACTTTTTGAACGCCCCGTAAACCAGTAGCAACTGTTCAATTTTAGCCATCAAAATTGGAGGTAATTAAGCCGACATAAGCAGAGAACTTTGAAATTGTTGTGCAATCCAACAGACAAATACAGCAACCTCCAAATAAGGTTGTTAGGGATAATTTACAACCGTTACGGTACGTCAGTTCTTTGGGAACAATTGCAATGCGACGTCGTGAGTTATTTGAGTCAGGGCACAATGGGAAATGGGATTTGGAACTTGAAAAATTTTCAAGACAGCTGAAGGTTCTGCGGCTCGGTCCTGCGTTTTTTTTATGCGGGATGAATCTTGGCACCGAACAAATGGGGGTGGCTTGTAGGAGAGGTCGGAAATTAGGGTTGGGAAGATGCGTTTAAGAAATGCCAGAATTGAAGATGACGTGTAGTGTGTCACACACTAATACAAAAATATGGCCACATTCGAGCAATTTCTTCCAAAATGCGACCCACCCAGAAATTGGACTGGGGGTAAAAACCCGCGGCTTCTTCGGGCCCTGTGTATTTTGTGCAGAGTTCATTACCATTTACCAAGCCACTCCACCTCCCAAGGCCCGCATAAATCACGGCCCGTGTGCAGACAAAGAGAGCAAGGAGGGGTTGTATAATATGGTTGCTGGGGGCTGCTGGTAATCAGAGCATTCAAGGCCTGGTGACAAATGGTGTCGGTCACATTTTACATCCAGACTGATGCACGACTGGCTTCCGACTTGTATTCAGACCTTGCCAATGGAAGAAGGCTGGTACAAAAGTAGGTCCAGGCTCATTTTGCAATGAGTATTGTTGTAATGACTTGAGATCAGGCTCCACCCAGAACAACAGTATTGCTACTGGAGAAAAATGGGTGACCTCAAAGGTCATGTGGAAGAACGTCCATTAGTCATTCTTTGGTTATCGTCTGTCACCTGAGGTTAAGTAACAATTCGGGCTGTGTCTGACGCTTCACACCCAATGAAAAAAAAAATCTGCACCTTCAGCAAACAGGTCCGCTTCAATTAAAATGCAGCCTGCATTTTCTGAAAATGGAAATTGGCGACGGAAATTCTTTAGAGATGATTTCTCTCACACCCCCCGTCTCCCCTAACCCAACAGCCATGCTAGGAATGGCGGCCCCGAATGTGGGTGTTGCAAACAATAGGCGTAAGAACTTGTAGGTCACAGACACGATCTGAGAGAGTTTCTCCCCGAGAGATCTGGACACATTCCCATGACCTCCCGCTGGTTGGTGATGCCAAACTTGTGTATGTGCACGCGCGTACCCTAGTCCATACCACCGAAGAAACTGGGCAAAAAGAAGGTGTAGCACGCGCGCTCTCCCTATACCTTTCCCAACTATTGGCCACGGATTTATGCAAGATATTAAAAAAGCAGGCGTGGTTCATTTGCTTAAGAACTGGGCGGGAAAGATTTTTTCCCCCCCTCTGATTCTTTTAACCCGTAACCCTATGAGGTTGGCCAAGGAAGCTAATATGGTGGTCGATTCTTCACGTTCAGACTTCGCCCCGAAGAGAATTTTTGTTATATGCACGACCGTGTGAACCAAATCGATTCTTGTCGAGTGTGAGTGTGTGAGAGAGGGGAGAAAATGAGAGAGTGATGCGGGGGTGAGGGGAGAGAGAGATGGGGTGAAAAAGAAGGGAAGAGATGAAGCCTGGAAGAAGGTGTGAAGGGTGAGATCAATGCACTCACGCCCACAAGCAAAAAGGCCTGGGGTTGCCCAATTGATTCCAACACGCTTCCCTGAAGCCTGACTGGGGTAATTATTTTACTGGCTCCCAGGCATACGAGCGATATAAATGCTCGGGACATGCTGGGTTGGTACCGGAAGATGGGCGTTACCAGGCATCGAACTCGGTACCTCTGAGGTGGTATGCGGCCTGCACTGCTGTCGCCCGAAGTGTCCGCGTAATTAACCTCCCACACTGATGATTATTTACATTGATTACAGATCCAATGTATTCTCAAGAGTGTCCACCAACAGCGGCCTATTACAGCGCCATCCACGTGGCAAATAGAAAACAATTTTTACATTGTCCCCTGGAGAAATTCTATGATGAGAGTATCAATCTCCACCTCCAATGATGAATCTACTAAATAAATTATCCTCTATAATACCATGCACAATTCTCATTTGGTCCCTTCCATCCTAAGACGATGACAACTGTTGCAGTGTTATACCTACTGCCCATAGGTTTCTCGCATGTGACAAATCCGTGCGTCTCGAGAGGAAGAAACTGGTGGGCCAGTTCCAAATAAGGAGTGATTTAAGGAGACCGCAGGATACTGACCCTCTCCAGAGTCTCCGCGATGCTCTGTTAGTGTACCTAATGCGCCCCTTTGTCACGGATGGGCCATATATCAAAGGAGGATGTCAGTGCGTAACTGAACTTGTGCTAACAGGACGCGAAACCGAATAGGCGAGGAGAACATTTTAAAGACCGTTATATGTACTCGGGAAATACGCGGAGATGGTTGGTCGTAATTATAGTGCGTCCTGTCAGGACACCTATTTGCATGTGCGCAACCGATTTGTTTTGCATATGCCAATAGTGTCATACGTGGACTTTCAAACTTTGTCATGGCATGAACAAACGGTGCATGGACCTTTTCAGGTCAAACTATGTTACAACTACATATTGAATGTGATCATTCTGACTGATTATGCGATTTCACCAAATACAAATATCGACCTTAATTATTTTAAAATGAAATTATCTCCATAATCATATCCAGAAAGAAGAAACCTTGTCGAGTGTTCATGGGGCGAGCGTGCTGGTGTGTGAGTGTGTGTGTGTGTGGCCTCTTGCTCGTCTGCTTAGGATTCGTATGGGAGAATGTGGGAGGAGTCGCTCGGGACTCAATCTCTTATTAAAGGCAGCAGTTGGGGACGTAAGGCCCCCACTTTGATGAATGCCCGGCGCATTAAGGAAGAAAAGGATCGGGTGCGCAAAATGTGATCGTGACCCACGTGCGCTTACTTAATTACAGGGGTCTCTAAACAGTCCTCTTTCTTAGAGATTCCGGTAGCGTTGGGGCCAAAAAGCCAGGACCGGCCAATGAATGGGTGCCAGGGATTTGCTTTGACACATGCAGTCCTGACCTGTCGTCACCGTGACCTCAAAGACCTGGAAAAGGTCTCTCTGATTTATACGGATCTTAGGCATTAACGCCATTCTGTTTGGGGGGGAAAGTGGTCAGGGTTTACTGCCGGTTCTGGCAGCAGGTTAGTGGGACTATTGGACTGCACTTGTCGAGATGTGCAAGTTGCACATATTTGCGAAGGGTAATGGATATGGGGTCTGGGTAGGTGGCAAGTGAGGGATGTAAATTGGAGAAGGGTTAGTTCGTGCGAGAACCATTGGAGAAGGTTTTTTTTAAAGGAACAATAAAGATGAATATTGCAGAGTCTAAAGTCTTCACAGCGCCCCAGAAAAGACTCCGATTTATGGCATCGAGCCCTCTCACTTGACCGCGGCTAAAGAAATATGGCAGACTGATTGAGTCACGCGAATTTTTTTACTGATTATTTACTACCAGCAGCATAGTTTATCTGATTTACCACGTCATATTTGACACGAAGCATATAATGAAAACATCCCTATTTTCCAGGAACTACGACTACATCGAACTAGTGCAAATATGACTTGTTGACATTTTTTTTTTGCTGCTACAAAGCAGGAATTGCACAAATCAGGCCTTGAGCTGAAACTTTCAAGCAATCTTCAGTTGCGACAGGTGAGCTCTTGTGAATACAAAAGCACCTGGAATTTCAAACAATGCGAGTCCCTGTATAGCTGGCGCATGAGAAGACGATTATCATCTCAGGGACATTTGCCTCAATTAGCCTCACCCAGGAGGTCTAACAGGGGTAAACAAGAGACTGCGTTTGCTTTGCTTGTGAAGGTGGGTGGTGTCTTAAGTGGAACACCTGTGAGATGTGCGGAGGCGAAAATGTAACGGATGACTCTACAGCAGACAAGGGAGGTTTGATCCGAAGACATGACAACATCCTTTACCTGGATATCTACCTCCAATTGTCACCAGAGACATGTGCGCTAAACAACACTATTAGCACCTGCTTTCTCAATGACTCATGATTGTGCAGTAATGTTTTATGTTACTTTATTTCCACAGACGACTATACTCTTCTTGCAACCAAATGTTGGTAAATCATAACACCTTTCCGTACACATGGCAAGTAGACGTGCCATCTAATTATTTACAAGTTTTCCGTATCCAAATATGGTACACTCTGCAGGTGAAAAAGGAAAACGTACAGCTCCGTTCCAGCAGCTTACCAGTTGTTGTGTTTCTCTACACAGTCATTTCTGGGTATTCAGAGGCCCAACTTACGGTCGCTGAGCTGAGGATGATGGAGTAAAAAGCGTAGAAGTAATGGCAGAACCTTTGTGGAAAAGCAGGACACGTAAAATATTAATGGTATTCAGCAACTGTGAGACGAATGCGACGATTATTCAGCTTGGCTGACCCTTTTTATAGCAGGTTCTCGTAAAAAAAATATTAAGAGCTAGACGATGACAAGATTTTTAATCTGCGAAGCATTTTCAGAACTGGAATAATCTCCGTGGGAATGCGAGTAAGGCACATAATCATTACACTTTACGTATGTATAGACAGACCATATTTTTATAATCATTTTATCATCACTATTTTTATAAAATAATAATACACTAATAATATGTACAGTATATGCGTCACCTGGCCAAATATTGTTTTTTGACGTGGCGGAGAAGAGCAAAAAGATCTCATTCCCACGTGAGAATTGCACTTGAGAGCTTGTAAATTGAGCATTTCCCACATGCTGGCACTGTTACATTTGATTGGTGTAAAGGCCTGCTGTTAGCATCCTCACGAATTAGAGTGTCCGTCCCATTTGATTCCGGAAAACCCTACAGCCTGATGAAAGACCCGACGTGAAATCCATGTTATCCACCTGTAAAACGTCATTCATTAAGGCGAATCGCACTAGTCCATTAGAGCCGACTTTTCAAACAGAGAGATACAGAGAGAGTCCCGATGGCCAAAACGCATTTGCTGAGTTTCCCATGCCAACTCCGCCCTGGCGCTAAAACTCCATTCATTAAAGGATCATCATGACGAAAGGAATGCTGCTCTGCACTCCATTTCTCGTGAGACACATTTTTTATCATCCTCTCCCGGTTTTGGAAGAAGAAAATTAGAATCGGCCTACTAATTTGGCTGAAAATAATGGTCAATCCGAATCGACTCACGCAATTCTTGGCCATTAGTGAATTTGAAATTATTTTAAAAATTTAAATTTGTTGCCTTTATATCAGACTGCTATGAGGTGATGTATTGCTTCAAGCACACGGCTCGCATGACCGGTTTATTACATAAGGTTGTAAATGCTGTGTGCTACCGTATATTTTATAAGATGCATGCTCATTAGGTCTAGATTATTCCTGGTGCGTGCAGATGCCCATCAATGTGAATGTAACTCCGATGCAGGCTTCCAATTCCAATTGGTCGGTAAGACATTCCGTGGCATTCCAGACTCTTCAACATCAGTATGCAAAGACGGATGCTACCAGGAAGTGACTCCTCGGTTCGGGTACAGCCTAGCTCGTACATACCATTTATTCTCTCTCTTTTTTTATTACATCACATAATCGTGGTGGGGGGTGTTAAGAGGCAGAGGGGGAGGCAACATCTCTTGGAATTGACGTCTGAACAGTTTGCAGGCGCCACTAGAAAGAGCCATTCAGATTGCAGCCGCCAATCGGATCCGTGACCTCGTTGCGAAAAGACGGCGGCCATGGCTTGTCAATACCACAATGCTCGCAAGGATCACCTTTGACACGGATGGCCTTTTTAAGCCACCCCCACAATCCGCAGTGCCAATCGGGCTTTGTTGGAGCAGCAGGTGGCACATCCTATTTTGATCACATATCCTATTACGATAAAATAAAATACAAAATTATTCGCTGCATTATGTAACACTTTTCCAGGTTTAAAATGAGATAAAGGAACAAATTGCCTCAGAACTGTTTTAATTTCATGTGATTCACGCGGTGATGTCGTGAGTTGAAAACTCAAGCAAGATAAGTCTGATTTGCTGTCCTGAAATGGGCATGTGTTGAGGGGGAGAAATGTAAGTCCCACTTTATAAATTGGCCCCAAAGGAACATATGTGGTGGTCAGCTTGCTTTCACTGACCTCTAGTGGAATCCGAAAAGTGACCCACACGACACCCTATCTACCATCGCTGGGAATGACCCCACGCCGGACAGGTCTTCTCTAGGAGGGGTGACCTTTGCTACTTGCTCGAGTTAAAACTTGTGTTGCAAGTCATTTTGTTCAGAGTCACGACACTCGGGAAAGTGGCGAAATTGACATATGTTTATACCATGTACTGCGTGGCCTTGTGATATTTTGCAGTGATTAAACAGGTTGCATTTTATAAACTGAATATTAATATCAAAGAGGCGAAGAAAAGGCGGCATTAAGATACATGGTATCACACATGCTGGGAGAGAAACCCAAATCGGCTGGCTCCTCAGATAAAACCGGTTTAGGTGTTTCGGTTTTAAAACGTTTTAAAACAACACCTCTCATAAGCCGTAAATGCGGATAACACTGCCGGATAATTGCGCGGAGTGAATTTCCAAGTACCTTTGCAACATCTTATAACTTGGGAACATGTTCAGTTGGGGTCCTCCCGGACTAAATTTATTGCGCCAGACTCGCTATCAGTCAACAGCATCGTATATGTCCACCCATCTTTTCAACAAATTATACACGTGGCCTAGAATGGCTACCTGACACGATTCACCTACTAACTGGAGGCATTAATCCAATATGAGAGGAGAGTGGTCATTTGTCTAGAGCAGAGCAAGCAGTGCAATCTGGCTCGCGACCCCAAGGGTCTGTTGGTCACCTCCTAACCTTTGGTCTTAGGAAGAGATGGCCTTACCTTACCGGTTCGGCTTGACTTTTCTCATTATATAAGTGCATGGTCTTGCTATCGTTTTGAATCCAAATTGTTGGACGATTCATGCTACTGAGCCTTTTTCCTCTAATTAGGAATCGAGGAGGTGGAGAGTATGACCTGGAACCACTAATGCATTAACCTGGTTAAAATTACATATTGAATTATGCTGAAATGTGTGATGTACAACATTGACAATAGGAATGTAGCGCCAATTTTATTTTGGAAAATTTGATCAATATGGTACGTTTTCAGATATTAGGATTATCATCAAATCCAGATTAGGCAATGTAAAGGTAGACCTCGTTTATGTGACGTCACTTTGTACTTTCTCTACCCAAGACCTTTGGAATCATTTCCCTCTCTGGCGGCGACAGCCGTGGATAATGCGATCAGCCTGCATTTTATTCAATAGCTTACGTCATTATGTCAAGATGATAAAAATCAGGCTGCTTATAGCTAGCCTGGTATAGAGAAAAAGGTTAGTCAAGCTCCTTGATAGATCGTAGATGTAATTAACTACATTTTGTGCCAATTAATTATTTCTTTGTATTCTGGAATGCGTTTTAACAACTCCATATTATTCAGTCACTATATTTTATGTGCTGTTAAAAATCGCACTGCTGCAGAGCCATTACTCACTTGCAGCAGTATTGACTTTGATGTTGCTTGACCGCTGAGTGTGCTTTCTTTCTCACTTGAGTTTCTGGTAGGTGGGATGACACCCTTCAATTACGAATACAGTCAAGATAAAGTAGCAGTGCACGAGTGTGTCAAAGGCCAACTCATCCCCTATGGGATCGGTTTATCAGATCACACCCTGCACTTAACCGGCCATTTTTCCATCCCCCGTGCTTGAAGGTGCGGCACCGGGTCTCCCACCAGCAGTGATCCATCCAGCAGGCAGGGTGGGTCCATCAAGAGCCAAGAAGCAACCCTTAGGCAGATCCCATTCGCACCCGTTGGTGAATTTCAACCTAAATTTTTGTTTGAAATTCCCACCTTTCTTATACCTGGGCTCACCCACCAACAGGTGTCAAACAACCAACCCCTGCCGAGGCCGTTCTCACGCTCCAGGACAACCGTGAAAAACGGCCATAATTGCTTAAGTACACACAACCGTCCACGCATATGACGCTGCGTGTGCGGTATGCACATGTATGCCCCAACAGGTGAGTCCAAAATTGCGACTACTCCACATTGTTGGCCTAATGGGCAGCTCTAAGGGGCCAAATGATGTTTGCATTTGCCGGCCAGCAAAAAGTGCCGACGGGACACCTGAGCCACTATAATTATGTGTTACGAGTCGTTCATTAATGTTGTCAAAAAGTCTCTCTTGCAGGCGCCTGATTTTCCGTACCTCCTAACGAGAAAGTCATGGGGGGAGGGAGAATAAATTGCCTGTCTTTTGGATATAAACGAAGTTCCCATTTGCGTCAAGTTATGACAAGAAGATCGCGATAATGGCTCAACTAATAAATCATTTTTCAAGATGGCCGTCCACGCGGTGATGAGAATGTGGATGGGGAGTATGTGCAGAAGTATATAGGGGGAAGATATATACCATTTAAGGCCAAGGATTTCAAAGAGAGCATGTAAGAAGAAGTGTCCCAGTTTGAACATCTATCACAAGAATGGAAGCTTCATCCTCTCTCTTATTAGCCAGGAAAAAGTCAAGTCAAACCTACATCTAATTACCTTTTCTTCTACAAGGCGACATGTAATCCTAACGTTATATGAACGCGATCAATCTCGCTTGACAAATGAGCGCTTCTTTTTTTATTATTTATTTTTTTACCTTCTTCTCATCCAACGGTAGTAATTGGCTCCTGCAAAGTAGGTCTGGGCTATGGCGTGGTGAAATATGTGCATTAGAAAGATTTTTTGGGGATGACTGGGCTTGTGGCAACTCATTTCAAACGGCAACAAGATGAGCGGCAATCAAGCCCTATGCCAGCCATATCCCCCAGAAATGGGATCGAGAGGCTGCTCAGCACCTGGCCTCAGAGTTGGAGAAAGGTAGATTGCAATTAAGAGGGTCAAAGAGTGACATTTGTATGAAGTGAAGAAAAATGAGCATTTCTGCAGGACAAAAATGGGCGTTACCTTGCAAATTGGTGACAAGTGTGTAATTGTTGGCTTAAAATTTATTGTGTTCATCAATATTTTTAGCTTTTGCTGCTGAAAGAACAGTTGACTCATCACACTCAACAGTGTACCACACTATTTGCTTAAAGTTTGCTTAAGTTGTTCCAAAAGACCATCTCATATGCTGACATACAGACAAAGCTCAACCGGATATGATGGCTTCGCAATATCCGTCAAGCCTGACAAGCTAATGACGTAACAGCATTCCAATCCTGAACATTAGTCTCACATTGCCAATCATACAACTATCGCTCATTTTTCAGCACAAAAAAATCTGCGGCCACCCCCTGTAGGTAGTTCCAAAAATGGGCTCGTATTCCCTATAGCAAGGTATGGGCATCATTCTGACCGTGCTTGGCTTTCTCCGACGGTTCATCAGGTCAAAAGAAGGCATCCTGTACCGCGAATGCCTTGAGGTCTGAAACTGGTCAGACTCGTGATTGATTTGGAATCCGGAGTGTTTTTCGTGTGTGCTCTCGGTGTATCACTGATCAAATATGGCGTCGTGAGAAGAGCCCAAATATCACGGTTGGGGGAAGGGTTGGCCCCGGCTTGCTCCTTATTCAAGTAGTTTGTTGCATTCCAAACAAGTGCCCCAGGTAGTCAGGCATTGTAAGCTAACTAGGCGCCCTGACCTGCACCTAGAAAATTATTACCTACTACCCCGAGCGGCCCCCAGGTCGGGATTTGGAAAGAGGGATATGCAAGTCGGGAAAGGAACGAAAAGAAAAGCGGATTATATCGTTGCATCGGAACTCGCACACCCAACGAAACCACCTATTAGCATTCCGCCTCTGTTCTCGTATTCCGCCTCCTATTAGTTCCCCTCCGTGAAGAAACATTGTGAGAGGTGTTTCATTTTCAATCTAAAAATCTAAAAAAATAATTGCATGGCAACATTGCTGGTTTCAGCCAACCGTTGGCAGCAGTTATTTGCTGTAGCCAATGGGAGGAAGCAGCACGTAGCTCCAGCCAATGGAGAGCAGCAGTCCGTAGCTGCAGCCAATCATGCTAGTGGCCCAAGCAATTCAATGCCTCCTGAGTACCCAGAGTGTTGACCCTGCACCCCGTCCTCATCAGCAAGAAAGGACGTCTTATGGCTATCGGAAGATGCAAAGGAGGAGGGGAAAAAAGGAATAGGCGGCTGTCTTCATCAGTTGTCAGGGTGGAGGATGAAGGGCTGGCCGACGCCCCGGACAATGTATGCTGGCTGTTTGGCTTCGGACCAATGGGACTAGGGTCGCGTGAAAACTTATTGGGGACAAGGATGGGTTTCAACCAAACAGTCTTGTCGCTACCGACAATCGACTGTCAGAAAGGATGCGATGGAAGATAAATAGACGCCACGCGAACGTATTCTGGCAGACTGCCATTCTTGTAACTCCCTGATTATGCTAATCAACTACATCGCTACAAGTTGGTAATGACGAACCAAAATGAACGAAGTGTTTTTGCCCAAGCACGATACATATCATATTCTGTAGTGTGACAGGGCTGATTCAGGAATACAACATTGTCTTGCATTGTGTCGAATTTATTTTAAACAGTTCTGGTCAAGATAATCAGCAGAAACTGTACATAAATGCTTATGACCAAATCTTATGACCAAGAAATTGCTTCTTCAACTGCCACCGCGGTGTGGTATACAGTAAATATTGAGGTGGTGAAAGGTTGGTGCTCCCTTGCAACAACTATAGGAAGCCAGCAGAAAAGCGGCAAAAGAAAGCGATTGGGACAGAGTGGTCCCGGAGACAATATAATTACAGGAGACGTCCAAAGTCTTAAAAAGGTCATTAAGGTTTTAGTCTTGTCACTTGGAAGGACAGAAGGGTCGTACTCCACACCCCTGCTAATTAAAGCCCTTGTCGCGTTTTTTTCTCTCTTTAGCATCACACTCTCTATAGACACCTGGTCTGAAGAATAGGGTTAAGCAGGCAAGGTTGATAATTACTGGGTTGGATTGCGACTCAGGGAGTAACCCCTGCCGGGAGTCTACTTTTATACCGCTTAATTAATCGTGTCATTGACCTGCCTTACCTCTGTAGGCTGATTCATTAAGAGCGACTGTCAATTCGTATCTTAGTTGGATGTCATCATGACAATAGGGTGGAGTTATTGTTCTTCTCAAGGTAGCTTTTGGAAGGTGCAATCAGTGAGCTCCGATCGTGTATTGACCAGGTTCATTTAGTAGTGAAAGTGTCGTAAAATCATGTCGATATCAAAGAAGTGGTGCTGAAAAAATAAGTGTAACAAAAGAAGTCATTTTAGGAGAGTGGCAAATAGATACGTGATCATTTCAGATTGTGCCCGCGCTGCCTTTCAAATAAGCAGCACAATCGTATTAGTCAGAAAACAATATCACGTTTTCCTAATGATGGAGCAATAAGGTTACGTGGGGGTCAGTCCTAGTTCCAATTGGGATATGACCGCAAATGGCAAAGGCAATTTAGGAGGAATGCAATTCTCTCGGCTACCTTCATTAGCCCGCAGAATCTAGAATGGCATCGAGAAAAAGTAGAGTAGTGGTTAAGGTGAGATGAGATGGAAGCTGGGGGAGAGAAGTCGATGACACGAGGGCCAGACCACAAGGCCCGTTTTGCCCATTTTGTTTTTCTTTCGTTTGGAATAGCCTGCCATACCGCATTGCACACAGTGAAGTGACCCGCGCATCACAATGATAAGGACTGTTGGCCAAGAGGATGCTGCACGTGATTAAACAAGGGAAGGTATGCAGACCTCTGGATTAAATGATTAAATATGTGGTGGAGAAGATAGTTCAGGAGGAATTGAACTTGCAGTTGGTACACGTCTATAATGCAATCCCCTAGACTCTTATAGAGTGGACAAGATCTCAATACGGATCAGTTATGACAACAATGGCGATGTCTGCACGTCCTCAGCATTTGAACCTAATTTTAAAGAATGCTGCAATAGAAAACAGTTTTTTGATAAGCCTTCTGCCGTTACCTTGCAGGGTTAGTAAAAAAAATATATGACAACCAACCTGAGGTGGGGATGCTTTTGAGTAGTGCTGTTGAAAGGCATTTTCCTCCGGGTCCCAGGAGGATTGGAGAGCTGATGATTCCTCCTGCTGAAGAAAATCCGAAGCCTTCAGATTTGACGGACGCGGTGTAAGGGTGACACGGCTGCTTAGAGAAGTTGGTTTAAGAAAAATTTTCATGCCGCCTGGTATATGTCGATGAACCATGACTAAACACTTTCTCTTGACGTCGATTCTGGCTGGAATATACTGCCATTGAATCCTACTGCTGCCGTCTTCCATAACGTCATGATTATAGCTTTTAAAAGACAGATTCTCCGCGGTCGGTATGCTTTTCAAGTCACCCTACACAGATTGAAAAATTAAAACATCTGTCTCACACTACAATACTGCTATCCTCCAAGTCTCTACACCTTCACATTAGCATCGGGAAATTTACTTATCACCTTAATGTTTTGAGAAACACCATTGCGAAGACACATTTCAAGTATTGATTAATTAATTTCTATGTAGATAATGCATGAAGGAGTTGCAGGACACCTCTTGAAGCACCCTTTTTTGTTCCTCAGTAAATCCCAGCGTACTTCCCTTTGCGGCCAAAATGCGTCAGTCACGTCCGAGATGGGGGTAAAAAAGGGCCAAGTCGTGCAAAGTGGCCAAATTCTGAGCGGCTTGGGTAATAGGAAAATGCCCGCATTACTTGCAAAATGTCACCCGGCCACATATGACCGTCGAAATCCTTTCTAAAAGTTGATGAGGTGGTTTTCTCCCTGAAGGTGGGAGGCTGATGGGAGGAAAAGGGATGGGAGGAGAAATGGTTTTCTTTTGATAACGAGACGTCAACCTGAACAATTCAAGACCTCAGTTTTGTGGGTTGAGATGCTTCAAGTCAACCTCTTCGTAACCCCTGTCAGTGCCTTTGGTGCACATTACCTGCACGTGAGTCTGTCTGACCCACGCTGTTGGTGATGTAACTCTAGAACCTACTTTCATAGGTATAGAATATGCGACTGGATCTGCTTTTTTAAAGAAATATTTTTAAAAAAATATGCATGAGCCCCAATTAATTAGTAATATTTAGCTTATTTATAGGTTGTAATATTTAAATTGCCCTTGATGTGGCAAAAGTGTCGACACTTTTCAAGCATGGCCATTTCACAGCTAATCTTCTCATTCTGAGGTGACGCCACCAAACATTACCCACCCTGCCATCTTACTAATAGCTCGTCAGGTGGCACTTGCTACTTAGAAGAGTAACAGATTGCCATGCTTTATTGTCTTCTTAATCCGCACCAGAATTCCCTTCGCGTGTCATTAGCAATTCTTAAGTCAACATTAAAGAATAGCACGCATTGTCCGGTAACAAATAGGGGCTGAAAGGTGTGTGTAGCTTAGACCGGTGATTAATTGGAGCCAACCGGTTCAGACTTTTGGAGAAGAAGAAAAAAAAGTGTGTGTATATATGTATATATAGGAGAAAGGAGACCAGGGTATTTTTTTAAGGTGGCGGCTTAGTCCTTGATCATTTTATGGGTTATTTGTTGGCACAGTTGCGTAAAGTCATAAGATGTGCGAGGTTGCTCTTATTTTTTTGTGTGGTTTTGTAAGCGCACTTTACAAAGGATTCCATAGGGTACACATAGCGTACGCGTTAGGGTGTGCCTTGAACCTTTCTCCCACTCGGGTCAACAAGAGAAACTGCTTTCCCACAACATAAACTATGAGTCTGAACTTGGATAATTTATTTCCTCTTCCTCGGGCTCGATAGGTGAATGTGGAAGAGAGCAGATCCCTAGAGTAGAAATTCAAGGGATGTAAAGGTTTCAAGCAAGGGGTGAAGTAATACAGTACTTGGGCGCATTTTACGGACTTTTTTGTTACTTCATGTGCTGGGTAATAGTTTCAGCAAAAAGATTTTATGATGACCACGTTACAAAGAAAGAATGATTAAATGCGCAAGTTTTTCAGTTTGCTGCTTTGGAGATTCACACGGAAAGATTAGAGGTGTAGGAGTTAAATACGACGTGTGTCAAAGAGATGGAGTTTCGAGGAAATGCATTTAAGTGCCGAAGCTTATACGTTATGCCGTACTTATAACATAGTATTCTTTTTCATGGGATTTCTTTGGGGGAGATTGCTGCAGTTGGCCAGGCGAATGAGCCTTTGGTCTTAGCGTAGAATCATCTTCGTACGAGTCATATTTATATGCTCTTAACAACTCTTACACAATATAATACTTGTACAGTTGTAGTACTTATTACAGATTTTTGTAGTAATGTGTTGCTCCCATGTTTCACTTGGTTGAAACTTCCCCCAACACAACCTTGCAGATTTTTTTGTCACTTTGTGTCCATGTCTATATATTGTCTGTATGCATTAAAATTTTGTCTGAATTGTTCTTCCCTGCACTTGCTGATTACCTCACAGTTATTGTCATGGTAGAGGAATAAGACACAGATATCAAAATATTTTTTCGTTGCCGATTTATTTGTGCAGTTTACTCTAGCACATTTCTGAGCACATCTGTTGTTATTACACATAAAACTGGTCAGAATTGCAATGCACCTTATGCTAATATTACGACATGACCATAATGTACTAGCATGTTATGGAGGTATTTTAGATGTTCTCTTATTGCAAAGTAACACTGACAACAGGGGCAACCTGATTAAGCGTTTCATTTGCATCATGCCGCATTTTAAAACAATCCCTTCTAGATTCTAAGCGTCATTTTCTTGGGATGAACCGTACATCCTTTCTCTTCTTGTTTTTTGCTCTTTTTGTTGTTGTTGTCCGATGTTCCCTAGTGGGTTTAGCGTGTGGGGCTCCTCATGCCACTGCAAGGTTTGCTTTTTGTCCTAATGAATTTTACAGTAGGCAGTGCAAGAAGTCACTGGGTGGAACCAGAAGCATCACACGAGGCAAGATGGCATATTGTTCTTGGCGTGAGGCTTCAGGGAGAAAAAAGGTGGAATCGGAAGGTGCGTAAGGCTGGTGGCCACTACGCATTATAAGCAGTTGCGGCCCCTCTTGTTACATGCAATCCCTGGTCCAGCAGGCTCTTCTCATTCCGACTGCATCCGTGAACTATGCTGCCAACGGAGAGAGCAGACTTGACTTTTGACCACTCACAAGAACAGGTGAAAGTCCCATGTTTTTGCCTTCTCTCGCCATCTTTTTGGTTCATATGGATGGAGTGCGATAGTTATATTAATCACCGCATTTGTGAAACTTGCAGTGATGTAATGAAGTTGGCCACACTCATGTGCTGTCATCTTCGGTTTTTAATCGTATTCCAGATCGTAAATCTTGAGGCTGGAAATGATTTGGTTCTCGGTTCTGCCAAGCCCAATATTCTTTTTGTCGAAAAGAGGGTTCGTGCGAAAGTTTGACTGCAACAGAACCCAAAGGAGTCAGACCAGGTCTGGCCCTGCATAAATTATTGTTAAATGTGCCCTGCATGGACGGAAAATTTATGGAGGCTTCTCGCACAACTTTATTTTGTTGTGTGCAGGCGGCCCCGGAAAGTAAAGAACAGCATTTTCTTTTTCTTTGGGCGTGTAGTCCACGCCACCTACGTAGAAACAACTTATCCGCATCGATGTCCTGCAAGTCAAGATGTCTGTGCTCTTGAAGTAGATCTCGCGCCATTTTGCATTACAATGTTTAGTTATTGTGCGATACATCGGGTTGTCACTGACATCATTAGGCCCATTTTGTACCTGGGCTGGACCTGCCTGTTCTATATCATTGGCCAGAAAGGATTTATGGAACGACTATTTATTTCCCCCATGAAGCACGCCCTTTTGATATGAAGTTTGAATTTCCCGCCCCCAATCCAGTGTCACCGCCCGTCACGCCAACCTCTTCGCCCACTGAAACCCCATTATTGCGAGCCCCCATACGAAGCTGCCCCTAAATATTGAATATAAAATCCTTGTTGTTTCAACAGTTGGGCAAGTTATGGCTCCTTATTTCACTCTAGTTTAACACGGGCACGACAGTTCGTAAGCCCACGCTTTCTGACTTACAACGTGCCTGGACTCCCCCAGGTACGTACCATACATCCCTGACAGGCCTCTTATGTTTCTCCTCACCCACCAAGTGTTGTTATGGCCCCGCCATGCAGCAGTCACTATGACACTTGGAGTAAAGGCATGCCCCTTTTTATTGTTTTTTACGACCACACGCATCTACTTAGTTTTCCAATTTTTACATGGCCAAAAGGTTGCACTCTGGTTTCCACAACACGCCACAAAACATATTTCCATCTCCCATAAGATAAGCTTCCGTCCATCTTGGACCAGGATTTTACGAGTGCCCAAGAGATATTTCTTACTGGGAGGACGTGAGCAGTTAAATGGCGCTGATGAAACGCGCCTGCTCATAAAATTGGAGTCCTACTGCCATGCTTGTCCGGCCAGAATGTACCGTGGTCCAATCAGAGAAAGGGTCTCGAGAGTATCATGTCGCCATGCCGTAGGTCTTGGTAGATGAAGGATGTGGTTGGGGGTCCAGTGCAGAGTTCAGCCAACCTCTTGCCCAAGAGGTGACCTGTTTTATCTGACCACTTTTTTGCGGTCATCTGCTAAGCCGTGTAATTTACGACGCGTTTTTTGGCATTTATAGAGCCCTAGTGACACCTTGTTGCCAACCACTTTATAGATCGATTGTCTTCTGTATTTGTTAGCTATATTTTGACTAATATATGAAGACCACCTTGCTAGATCCATTGTGAAATTTACTGTCCAGAAAAATGTAATAGTTTGGTTTGCACCACCTTTATGATCGCGAATTACATCTGTTCACACCCACGTGTGAGAAACGCCATCAGCATTTACCTGGCAAACGCTTTGCTCGAGCTAGCCATGTGGCAATTGCACATATCGTACATCCCCCATATCCCTCCCCTTTGAAGAGTTTGGGCAGGAGGTGTGTAGAGCCATGTTCCCCCCCTCCTCCCATGTAGAATTATTGTCATGCAAACGCACCCCACAACACGTGAGAAAACTCGGTGAGGCTTAATTAGAAGGAGGTGGAAAAGGTGAAAACCCTAGGCGGGCAAGTCGCAGAGGGGGGGCAGGAGGGGAAGGAGGGGGACTTAGGCGCCTCTCTACCTGAGTTATGGCGCCCACCCTTACAAACCCGAAGACGGTTTCTTTTCCCCTCCTTCTCCCTTCCCCACTTCGTCTTCTGTTCTTGCATGGGTGTCCTGAGAAGCAGGTTGAGGGGGCCAGAACTACATCGATTTTGCTGATTCCGCATCCGCTTCATGGACGGGACACCTGGTGGTCCAGGGCTGCTGCTAACTTATGGCTTTTGTACATTTAGGTAATCGGACTCTAAAACTTGTTATCTGGCAGGTGTTACTGTGTCTTGATACCGAGTGTAATATTATTACGACATAAATTATTGGAAGTGAAATTAGTTCGCATGGGAGCGTGAATTGATCGTAATAACTGAGACCATTTAGGATGTATCATTTTGAGAAGAGTCTATATGTTCACATGTAGTGGGTCACTGTGGCCATCAAATGAATCGAAAAACAGCAGACGTTGCATAGAAACTGGGACGTGACGGCACAGAGAAAGTGCCTTCTATTGACTGTGACAAGTGGTTCTAATCCAAGCGTGTACTTTTTTGCACGTTTGATTCATAAGTAAGTGCCAAAATGAGCTATTTGGCAACTTATTTGAAAAAATTGCCCTATATCCCAAACTTCGGATCCGAAATTGCTGCTACAGTGGTATTTATTACACTACTGAAAAGCTGCTTTTAATTTACCTTGCGGTAATACTTGCGTAATGAATTGTGAAAAATAACCATACCGGTATTGGGCCCTGTAAAAGTCCGGCGTTGGAATTTTGCTCATTATTTTTTTTCAAAAGTCGTAAAAATCTGAAACAATGTGTCGGTGTTCACCTCCGAGAAGGAACAGCTCATCAATGTGATCCGGATAGTCGAGCGGAGACGGTATCCAAGAATTTTTGGGTCTCTGACCCCATAAAAATAGCCTACTAATAGTTGCTCGGTACAACAACTCTGAGAATGCGGGAAGAAGGGCATTTAGCCGTAAGTGTTAAAGCATGAGAGGTAAGGAAAAAGGGATGCGTGGGCCCAATAAATCACCGTGACCTGCCAACATTTACGACTCCAGCGTGGTGCATTGAGTGAGCAAAACGGCGCCATTGCATTCTGTCCGCAGAAGATAAATCCTCCGATTTGATTACGCGATCTATCCGCATTACTTCGAGAGCGATCCAGGTTTGTAAATCAAACTAGTAAAGGGCGGCCATTGTCATGTGATCTGCGCTTTTACGGCACGGGTTTTTCTTTTTCGGCAAACGCGGCTCAGTCACGCGACTAGGCCTGGCTCATGCACATGGCCGTTAATGGCGGTTGGAGCTGGGCCCATCCCATGCGGCATCCGACGCCATTGCTCCATTTCCCATGCATTTAAAACACAAATTAAACAGACTGTCCAGTTTATTTTGGTTGCTGCTGAGAGACTAGCATTTAAGCCTAATTTGCGTCTCATAAAAAGAGAGAGCGCGGGCTGTGATATGGTGCAATTGAAAGCTGGAGCCGTTTCATGAATCTACAAGATTCAGTGGTCGGAAGGCCTTTGAAAGGAGTCTGGGCCAAGTGGTTGTGAGGTGACCCCCTGGGGGCATCCGTGTCCCACAATTTGGAGGCATAAACGTCGACCAGAAGCAGGGTGTCTGTGGGTGGCGGAGGATCTCTCACAGGCTTTATGGTCCGACAACTGTTACCCCGCTTGGCCCCTCAACAGACGCAGCACGGGCGCCTATCCAACAAGTGAAATCATAATAGACTACCTGGACCCGGATAGTTGAAAATATTCACATATCACCAATTCCAGACATATGTGTACATTGTATGAAAGGTCACCCCGATTTCAGTATCCCTCATCCTGAAGGTGTGCGGTTGTGGTCAGCCTTTGCGCAACCAGAAAGCCATCCAGGGAGCTCCTTCGTCTTCTCATTTCCATACAAAGGCTTGCTTTGGGGGCCCCCTTGCCTGGCGCGCTCTTGCTTTGATGTGTGGCAGCCTCAGCCGGATTCGACCTTTGACCCTCCCACGCCACTCCCTGGCCCGGCCCATTTGTTTTGTCAGGCAGGAGAGAACTTGTGTTTTTTTCTTCAGGTACGACCCTGATTGTTTTTATGATCGGAATGATTGGTTCCTACTGAGTTGCTGTTCTGTTTGCATAAGGTTTAATTACTATTAAAATAAGTCCTCTAGCATTGACAGGTATAGATAATAGGGATCTGTCAGCTGCCTTTAGGAGTCTTTCACCGGACGTTATGAGAATGGTTGTAGCAGCCAGTTATTGGGTTTTCAAGCAGGACTGTAGCCTATCAGTGAAATTATTATAGTATAACATGGAAGCATATAACCTATGCAAATACAAAATGTCTATAGCAAATACCACTGTATTATACGCAGCTTGAGAAGGCCTTACTGTATTTAATAGAAGATTGAATAAGATTCGTCAAACTTAAGATAGTTTTTGATTGGTTATGGGGAATGGGATGAAACCGCAAATTAGAATTAAAAGCAGTAACTATAGCCTCCGAGTTTGCACGCCTTGACTCCTGCTCGTAATTTGCCTGCAAAATAATCACGGTGGAGAAAAAAGCTGAGCCTACTTTATCAGGACGGCTTTGTGGGCAGAAAAAAATGGCTCAAGCTTGCTTAGTAGCTTGCGGAACTGGTAAAGGACCGATGGGAACTGGTCCAGTGGTTATAATTTGTAAGGTAACTGATGGGAGCAATATGAAATAGTTTAAAACAGTGGCGGACTTACGAGGGCCGATGGAAAGGGGTTCATTTGAACCGGGCCCCTCCAATTTAAACTCACCCTCAGGTGAGAAGGAGTCTGATGCAGTATGTTATTATTTGGAAGTAGCCCATTATTTCCTAGATTCGTTTGACCACCGACAATGTACCCATGACAACCGTATGTCACATCACTGGTGATAAGGTCCAGACATTCCGGATCGAATTCTACGGAGTGTGGAAGTCTGATGGAACTACGTATATGGAAGTTCCGTGATGGTTTTCAGTGTGTGCAGTGGAGAGCTTTACCAGCAGTGTCCAGCAGAAGGTCCAGCCGTGCTTGCTGTATCGCAGCATGTGAGTGATATTTTGTATTATAGGGAACTTACTGAATTTTGTATTATAGGGAACTTACTGAATAGCTGCATTTCTGTCTCTCAGTAGTTGACACCAGCATGATTCAGGACACTGGGATGTGCTTGTTGGTCAGCTTTTATGTAACTTTTTGCGCATTGCTTGACATTTAATAAATATGTATAGGTACCACGCAGAGAAGCAACTTTTTCATGAAGATTGCACACGGAACAATAAGAAATGCATGTCATTAAAAATAATCACACAGTATATTGACCACGCAATGCACAAGTTTATTACGTTTTCATTTCTGTTTGGTGTTTGAGTTAGTGTGAATGGATTAATTAAATTTATAGAAGTGTAAGGGTTGCGACCAGCACATTTATACTACTGTACTGTACGAGACCGGTACAAGTGTATTATTATTTAATATTTTCAACACAGTCACATGTGGCATCCGATAGAATATTGAATGTGTTGCTTGTTCGGTAGAACTGATTGACATACCGGTATTAGTTGTTTGCAATTTTGAGAGATTGACCAAACCTCTTATCACACACCGCACCCCTACGCAAGGCAGGCAAAAATCCCAACTACAGTAATTATCAAATAGACTGGCCCCTCTACTACTTGTAGAATCCTGCACACATAATCTCATCTGCCACACATCATAATAACTTCCCGGAAACTCCGAGGCAAAATCTGTATTCCGCCATCAGGAATAATAATTTGCCACGCCCTCCTCACCACCTCTCGCGATATGTGCGTGTATAAAAATGCTTGAAGGTGATCACCTTCAACACGTAATATCTTCCCCGGCGCCTTAAGTGTACCTCACAAAAGCAATCAAAACGTGAGGACGCGAAAAGCACTTTCCATAAAAGTCAGCTGGTGGCATCAGTTTCCATAAAGCACCGGTTTCCTCCGTAAACAAAAATGCTAAGCTCCCTTATGTCTTTTCTCCCCTACGCAAAACCATATAGTTCACAGGTCATGGGGTTGGGTATCCTGTCCTAGAAACTCTTCTTTGTTTTTTATACTATTCTGCCGCCACCTATGAATTCATTACAATGTCTGGTGCTCCCCACAGTTGACCTTCTTTGTGTAACTTGTTAGTTTGCGTTTTGACTTCTTTTGTGGTCCCGAATGTGGACACAAAAGGGGATTGACCAGTAAAGTTAGCCGCATGAATTTTGATGCGGGAAAGGAGCAATGAAATGGTAAAACCAGGAGGGTGTGCGAAGGGAGAAGAAAGAACTATTGTAATGAATGCGCTCTTAGTCTTCTTTATATCCTTTTTATACGAAGAAAAAAAGAGGCTGCTTTACATAGAGAACTGACTAAAATGAACATCAGTTTAGTAACTAAAAGTGTAGATAAGTAGGTACTTGTTGTATCTATTTGTTATTTATTTCTAAATCACCCCACATTACAACCTGTACTATACATACCTGAGGAATTTTTTTTCTCTCCATTTACCTTTGAGAGAGTGTGCAACACCGCCTGAAGCCATGATTTTTACCGGCGCAGTAAAACCCGGCGACTGACTCTGCATGCCCCATTTGACATCTTTACCACCCCCTAGGAGGAAAAGAATTTCCGAACTCGAGTTTAACTGTACAGGCTTCCCTAAACTTAACGTTTGGCAGACACACTACAGATTAGGTTCGAACAAAAAAGAGAAAGATTTACGTGTCCATTGAATTTCTTGGCGGATTAATTTGGCGCCGGTAACGGGTTAAAAGGGTGCTCTTTCCCCTCCTCCTTCCCCCTATTTCCCACTGACAGGAAAGCCAGCATTAAATAAATGGTCCCCTAAGGTACAACTTGGAGCTACATCCCAGGGGGAAGCATTCCTAATTTTTTATAAAATCACAGGATGTTTCGGACTAATTTTTCTCATCTTACGAGTTGAGTCGGGGTCGCGACGATCCCAGCAGGGTGTCCAAAGCGAGTCGTAGAGTGTGCGCCAGTCCCATATCTTCTGTCGCGTCACCAGTGTCCACTAGGGTTAATATTTCAGGCGTATAAATTTTTGGGGCGATGTTGGCGCTTGTCGTGGTTTTTGTAAAAATGTTGCCTGCATTTGTCAGTTAGGGTGGCTGTATCCTGAAATATATTTCTGGCGTTTTTGATTCAGTGCCTCATCATGTTGCGAGTCAAAATCGATTTATCTGCACCGAATTATGTCGAAATAGTATGAGGTGAAATTCCACTTTTGGACATACTCCTTTAGCTCTATACAGTCTATGATGGAATTACTATGCGTACCGCAATTATCTTACGAATGCCTAGACCTGAAGAGGTGCTTTAAAGATGACATCATTGGATGAATTCTTTTTTTTAATGGTAAAGCAAATTACTTTGGCCGTGTATTATAAGTTATTAGTGTGTGAACATATTATTGCTCGAGATGAATTAGGTACCGGTAGTATAACGCAACATAATTATTCGAGGCAGTCGTATTTTATTCAAAAAAATAATGCGGGTAATATATTCAACATGTGACCTCTGACGGGCTTCTCTTTAAAATACCGACTTTATTCATCTGAACATTACTCACAGTGGACTTTGGGAGTGTTAGAAAACGGAAAACTTAAATGATGCAGACCCTGCTTAAGTACTCTAACGAAATATTTCATTATTAGGAGAAATATTTTAATTTATCTCTTGGCGAAGGATTACAACAATAAGTGTAGAAGAGTGGCTCAGATTCCAAAAATCTTATGAGGTAATCCCACTTTTCTTTAGCAGGGTATTTCTCGTGACTGGCTTTTTACACCCAAATCAGTGACTGGAACTAGCGGGTAAGGCACGAGGCCGCTGGCGATGCAACTCTTATTTCATAGATGGCATGCCGCTGCCTTCCTTCTTTGCACGATGTCTCAGCGATTATAACGAGAGAAAAAAGTTAAGAATGGTTTATTTATTTATTTATTTATTTATTTATTTATTTATTTATTTATTTACAAATACCAAATTCACTGACACTGTTCTTTGTGAAGAGCACGAATGGAGTTACATGCATATTAAACCAATATTATTATAGCCTACTAATCACTTAACTAAATTCTGAAATCTAAATGCAATTAGTTATTGACTAATGCCAGAAACCGATGTAATAATGGAGTTTGTGTCTATATAGTAATGAAAGTAATACAACCATAATGTGTACTTCACTATTCCTAATAAGAGGACCAAACTCTTTCACTTTCCATCGAATCATAAGACGTGGTGTTCACCTCAGCATATACTGTACCAACTGGCATGCTATAATGAAGTCAAAATGCTTGGGCAAAGTATTTATATGGCACATCAAGATTGATTCAACGATGATGAAACTTATTATACAATCGTCCTTCATTTTTTACACAAAACAGTTTAAATATGTTGGGCGAGGATAATTGAAATATGCAGCCTATAATTCCCCGTGTAGGATGCGTGAGATGCATGAAATATTTCCGTCATGCAATAATATGCAAATCCCTTTTAGAAGAAAATTACCCCCAATCAATAAGCCTAAATATGTTGCTTGCGATATGTTCACGTGAAGAAATTCCATATTGGCATACGTCACAACATAATAATATTTCTAACCATAAAACTGAACCTGTTTTTGTTTATGGTGAATATAAAAATATTCGACCCTCGGATGTTTGTATATGGTCCACGTAAGTTTGTGCTAATCATAGCAAAAGATCCAGATGCAAATAATGACATCATTGATTGGAGCAGGGAACCTGATATAATCATGTAACATCTTCCCTTCACCGGAATGAACTTCCACCACCAAGAGTGGTGAGTGGCGGTTTGGCCCACCCAACCACCGCAGGCTGCGGTAGCACTAGTTCTTACCTAATTAAAATTGGCGGCTGACTAGTTGCCTTAGAAAAACCCAGACTTCGAATACAACAGCAGAAGACATTGGAAAAATTTATTCTTACACGAATTTAACACAAAAAAAAGTGTTGTTAAACTAGAGTGACCTGAAATCATGCATGCTGCACATGAACCAGCTTCAAGTAATACTTTCTTTAAAAAACTGGGGAAATCTGTAGCACATGTAACCTTATCTTTAGAAGTATAGGGAGTGACTTATATTCTGTTGTCTCGAGCGGGAAACCCCGTAGCGTCGTTTGCTGACCACATTCCTCCTCCTCCTCCTCCGCCTCCTTTTTCTTTCTTTTCTCTCTACTCTTCTTTCTTTGTGGAGCCAGCTGATATGGAACACTTTTGTTGGTCCCGAGAAGAGACATTTGCTAAGATAATCGGGTAATTTCTATTCCGGGTGAGGCAGCTCAAGTGATGACCTGGTCTTGGGTTGTTTATGATTTCTTGATAAGGTATGTATACCCAGAGAGCAGATGTGCTAAACGATCTATGAGGGGTATTCTTGCACTTGCATAATGACTTGCCTACTTAGAGATAGCCACGAGTCTTGTGGAATTAAATGTGGAGAGTAATTAAATTTAATGAATTAGGACTTTCGGCCCAACAGGATGTACCCCAAAGTGTATAGTGCTGTTTAAGGTTACAAACCAAAAATAGGTCTATTAATGATGCATAAGATTGAAAACGCTTCTGCACATTTAAAAAAAATCTAAGGTTTTTGTTATAAAGGTCAAATAAATGCAAATATTTCTACTGTATAGGCATTATATTAGATGTATTAAATAATATATTGTCACAAACAGTATTAGTTAAGAAATATTTGTATTCTGAAATTTTTCAAGAGAAACAGGATTCAGACATGTAAGAAAAATGAATAATTGTATAAATTTTCAAAGAAAAAAATGGCTGCGTGTGTCATGTGTAAATGAAACCCGTAATTAATTAAGACAACCAGATGATATTTTATTCATTTTCATTTTCATTTAATTTACCCATGAGGGCTGCTTTGATTTGGGGGAGGGGAAGAATGTAGATACAATAGATTATAATATTTCTAAGTATTAACAGGTTCAACATGACAATATGAAACAATTATAAGGTCTAAAACATGTCAGCTCAGTAGTGTAAAAATAAGATCTCTGACATGCATTTCGTTATAACAAAAATTATATGCCTACTGTATAAATTGAGCACTACTACTTGTTTTGTTAAGCCATTCAAAACGCAATAAACATTATCTGGCGGGGATTAAGGTTGTGCAGAAAAGTGTAAGAATCTCGGAATCGAATATGATAATGAATGATAAAGATCGAAAATAATTTGCTCACTGTTGCAATAACAACCACATGATAGGTGCACAGCAGTGTGTTTCACAGTTCTCTTATCATGACCATATTAATTAATCGAAATAAACCTGCCGTGTGTTAGTGGATGCTGTGTATTCTGGGTGTTTCAGAATGATTCAGGCAAACTCTTGTGGTAAACACAATGGGGCCAGAGTCCTAATCTTGGTGGAAATTTAATTTGTACGCCACTGCACATAAATACCCTGCATGCGAATCAGAGCTCATGGAATTGAAAACACCTTGTATATCCTGCCGATTCCCTTCCGAATAAGTTTTGAGAAACAAACTTGGACCATGTTGAAGTAATCTCACGCCTTCCTGAGCCCCCTTCGCCTGCCTGGCGCATCTTTTGGCAAGGGTTTACAACCTCTTGTGAATATTAAACCTGAAATAGTGTGTTATCTTATCAAGGAACAGAACGCCCCCCCTCCTAGAAGGACGTTTTATTCCTTGACCACACCAAGGCAACGACAGATATTGGAAAATATCTTCTCATAAATCCACCTTTACGGGCATATTTACGTGGCGGGAAAGCAGCTTAGAATACGTTTGGATGTCATCGCCAAGGAACTGGGCCTGCTCAAACAACCACAGGGGGCGCCTGCGCACACACCATACCACCATCACTTGGTTTAATGCGCCGCACTATTATTGCCTGCGAAATTTTTGTGCTATCCCTGACCCTACAAGGCAGTTTCCAATTCGCCGAATCGTGATGTTGGTCCTGCCCTGCTGCTTCGAGTTATTAGCCAAATGTGGGCAATATTTAACAGAAAAGTCTGACAACAAAAACTGACCTGCTCTCGTGCGTGCTCAATGCAGGACGTAAATCAAAATTCATCCTTAATATTAAATTTGTCCGACGGACGTATATTGCAAAATTTGCTGTATTTATTAGTGAGCAACATGTCACTGCACTATGCCATGTTTTCAGCCAAAAAATTACTATTTGTAAATACTTAAGCAATGACATGTTGGACTGTACAAGTACACCTAGGAGAAAAGAAACACCAAAAAAATTGAGCTACAAAACTACTCAAAATATGCAGATGAGCATCATGCACACAAGCATGCGTAGTTGTGGTACTTGCGCATCCGGATGCAATTACTTTTAGGTACCCTCTGGTGACGACAATGGGGAAAAAGTTTGGTATGACCCCTTCGGTGTTTTGCACGGCTCGTGTCACTCAAGACAAGCCTGCAGGGAGTCAAGCGTCGGAGAATAATAATCATAACAAAAAGAGGTTACAAGCAAGGTCTGCCTGCAGGGAGTAGATGAATTCGCACCTGACTATTTTTCCTGAACGGTGACTCGGTAGGACCCGGAAGGTCGCATGTATTGTCATAAGCACACAGTATGGGTATTTTGGGTCTTGCTCCTAATTTGCTCGAGCAATCGTGGAGTGTTGCTAACTATAATTCTGATCCTATGTGTCAGTAATACCGGAGTAACATGTCAATTATCAAATATCTTCGACCACATGCAAACACACATACCATACAGGTTTTTCACAAAAATTTAAGAGAAATTCAAATAACTTGGAATGATTTCAACGTTTCGCTAATAAATATGCGTCACTAACAGATACTCGCAGGCACGATTTTTACATTAGGCAGCACTTTACTGGGAAATGAGAAGGACGTATATCGACTCACGAACAAGAAAAAAAGAGTCATACTAGGGAGTTATGGTGTTAGATTCTTCGTTACGGAGAACACCTGGGGAAAAAATAAGAACCTTTTCATTTGGAGGTGAACTGCTGTAACTTCATGCTTATGGATCACCTTGATCTTTGTTCTTCAGTTTTACGGATGAGTATACTCATTAGTTTCAGGGGCAATTTCTTGTAAATTCCTACCCGCCAATGTATCCAAAAATACTTCGCTTACGTCATATGAAAATAATGTTATCCTAGGTTATGCTCAAAATGAGCATGTTTCGTGTCACATGTTTTGATATGCCAATTATTATGAGTAAATTTTCTGCCTTATGATGTTGATGTATTTAACAACGGATTTTATCCCAGTAATGGTGTGAATTGCAATTTTTTGTGTCCCTTTTGCAGAATTTGATCAGTGACTCATATGCATCTCTGCTGAACACTATATCATTCAGTTCATGTTCCATTCATGTTATTGTCTGATATACAATAACCAGGGGTGGAACGAGAGACAGAAAGAAACGCGTTTGAGAGCCGTGACCTCTGTCACAACAGCTTTATTTAGACTTGACACCAGCGGGCATGGGACACACCGTGCGCAGGGGGTCCCCCCACGACCTGCGTCTGCGTCCGGAAACAATAATGTTGCTTTGGACCTGTCACCCGCGTGACAATTGACAAATGAATTACGGCGGGCATACCACCAAGAGAAACAAGGGGCCTCTTTTCTTGGTATTCCCAACTTTTGATGTCTCCATTCTCCCTCCCACCCCTCCCTACCCCTTCCTCCTCTTCCCTTTTTTGAGTGCCCCCCATGGTGAACATGGAGGATTTTCCAGCCAATGACAATTACCATCCAGAGTAACAGTCTCCCAGGGATAAATAAATGGGGGTGGTTGTCAGGTACTACATGGACCTGCCCATCCATTTGGGTATTAATTTGGTATTGTGAACTCACACACCCTCGAGTAACACACCGTAATTGTAATAGATGTATGTAGATAATACGTGTTTTCATACAGCAAATTCGCTTCAATATTTGTTGGCAAAAAATTCGCTCATTTTCCGCCAGTCGCTGCCAAGGAACATGCCCTCAGTAGATGCCGATATTATGACTCCACATTTCATGCAAAAAATAATGTAAGGTACTATATTATATCGTGTTTAGCCTTTTTTTTCTCTCATATTCCTCGAGTCAAATACCTAAACGATGTAACTTATGATGTCCACGCACGCTATTAGTTGCTTCGAAGCCAGTCCTCCTCGTGTGGAAGAAATTTAGAGATGATCACGCTTACACGACGTCTTCCAACTTGTACCGCAAGATATATACGGTTGTAGTAACAATACATGCTCCTTTCAGAAACAAAGTCCCAACACATTCACATTGCGCCTATTATATTCCCTGGCTCTGGTCGTACAGCCAAAATGGCTGGCAACGTCTTAACTCGACTCGGAGATAAGGATGAGTAATTGAAAGCAAAAACACTCGATGTGTAGATTGGAACATAGCGCATAAAGAAATGAAGGTATGAATGAAGTTATAACTCATATAAGCTCGTTTTTGGAAGAAGGTGTATAGTGTATACTTGTGGCCATCAGGTATTTATAATAGTGTTGACGCGTAGAATATTGCGACTCATCCAATTATCCTTGCCACGTCCTAGAAATCTTGAATCCCTGTAAACACTAACAGATCATCTCAGACCAAATTCCTTGACATTCTGGGCGTCCCTGAGACTGAGAAAAAAAACAACAACCTGCCGACATGTCACCCCGAAAGTGAAAAATACCAGGGAAAGGAAAGGAAAAATCGTGGACAAAAACTCAACATTTTTCCTTGAATTAAATTTGAGTCATAAAGATGACCCCCTTTTTTTTTGCAAACTGTGTTTTTTGCTCCAACGAAGTTTGCAACATTAAGCGTAGTACTGCTTCCACTTCTGAAAACTAGTTCTCCATCTGAATATTTATATCTATGCCAGGTGATATATGAGCTGGCAAACAAAGGTAAGATCTCACACACTGCTTTTATCAACTCCCACTTCTTCTTACCCTGATAGTCTTGAACCTGACTGTAATACGTAAATGTAACCTAATCTGAAATGTAGAAAAATTATATATTTTCCATGAATTTTTTGTCTGGATTCAGTATAGTTTGTGCCAAGGATAAGAGTGGTATTAATTTATAGACAATTACAACTGCAATCAATAAATGTTACATTTTAATATAAAGTTTAAAAAGCCTCGAGGCAGAAATAGTTATGACTATATTGTAAGTAATGTTTGAAATGTCATTACCCTTCACTTCTACATTTATGACAATGTTCTTTAATAATTTATGGCAATAATTCACCATCGTATAAATTGCATGCAATTAAAATTTTACAGCTCTATAGTGCGGATACCTGTAAATGCAAACTTTATAGGCGTGAGTATTAAGAACACACCGCCTATTTATTACAAAGCGGTGTTAATACCAGCTGTAAATTACTATGATATCTAACATGCCGGTAGCAGCATTGTACTCGATGAGTTACAGCACATCAAAAACGTCAGCACTCTCCAGCTGCGCAAAAAATCAATTGCCATTATTTCCAAAAAAGATGCAAACTGATATTCTCATAATAAATACGCCTCATCATTGTTTTATCACCACATTCGCCGCATAATCTTGTTTCTGTTTTTTTTTAATGTCACAAAATAACAGCTCGCACGACTCCAATTTACGCGATCGTTTCGTCACAGCGGGTTCAAACATAAAATCCGTTCTCTCTTACCTTGGGGCAGACGATATAAAGAAATGATACTCGCATCCGCCAATGAATAACGTCGGAGGCTTTTGATTTAACAGCCACGAATCGCCACATAATGTGGGGACGAGATTCTTTTGGCCGTCTGACTCAAGGCCTGCGACATAAAACGAGTTATGATGTGCCAGACTCACGGGCCAAGATTCACAACTACTCTCGGAACATTACTTTTCACAATCATGCCTGGTTTTTTGGAGGGCAAAAAAAAGAGAGGAATCCTCCATCTTAGAGACACTTCCGGTGCAAAAATATGACAAGTCGCATTATAGATATTTTTCGTGTAATTAATAGTGTAAAATTTTGTATCCCGGAGAGCAATATTTTTGGTGGTTTACAATTTTACCTCCATTATTCTGGCAGAGAATATTCACATTCACGCCATGTCGTGTCTTTTGCCGGCAGGTGACATGGCGACCTGAGTCACCCAAACAATGCCAGGATTTATGCGACTTTATTATTAATGCTCAGCGGGACAGAGGTGATCAGAGACACTTACTGTCTCATTCACTTGTGGCCATGACTTATTAAGTTTTTCAGCAGGATTTGTTGCTCCGTTAGAAGCACCTTTTTTTTGTAAAGCATTTCTTTTGCTCTTTTGAGAAATAAGGTGCTGGTCTGGGATGGTGATGACTTACCGAAGATGTCATCTGATGGTGGGATTATATTCTTGGGTTACCCTGAGATACCTCAATATCATGAATCGTCGCAGTTACATTTTTTTGGAATAATTAGAAATTTTTCTACTGTTGTACACTCTTTTTAAAACGAACCTTTCATCACGACATAATTCAACGAGTTACGACTAAATCAGCTCAAATTTTCCAATTTCCAGAGGTTTATGAAAGACTGGACGGCAAACCCGTTTTACGTACGCCGAAAATCCGGTACAGTGTGCAGAAATGTCTGACGAAAAATTAAAATAGCAATTTGCAGAAAATTAGATTCCAGAACTTGTTCTTCTCCTCTTTGCCTGACACCGCCGTGGTAATGAGTAGTGTAGGGCTGACCCCGTGGTTACAATAACATGTAATCGCATTAAGAGTGTAACATCTAGTTTGTTGATCACCGGTAAAATTATCATACCACACTGATGGAACGTTCCTGGAGCTGGAAACTGCACCACCATGCAGGTGGATTATACTGTACAAAGAGACCACACAGTTCAAATTTTGTGTGACTAAATATCTAGTGTGGGTAATTGCTTGATATACGATGAAAGCGGATTCATACGGCATGAAAACGAGGCCCTTCGGCACGAATTGGAAAGTGGATGAAACATTAAAAACAACAAAGCCGTTTAGTCATTGTAATTGCTACCGAGGGTTCACGCTGAGTGATAAATTGCTCAGTACTGTATGTAAATCAGGCAATTGACAAGAGGCCGTCAGTAAAAATGGCTATAATCAAAGATCATGAGCATGCCTAGAGTGCAGTACGAGCAGAGTAGAAAGAAAAAGAGCTTCATCATGACACACTCTGTCAAATACCAAGACGGCAATTATACGTGACATTCGAACATTTTTATAGAGGTCATACTCTGCCCCGTGTAACTTACACACTTACATACGATAATACTCGTAGGACAATACGGATGCGACTGAAAATGTCACATTTGATATAGAGAAATACCGTGATCATTTCCAATGTGATTGGAGGGCTTCGAACTTTCCAAACGGGGACCCAGCATGATAAATCGAACTTCCTCGTGACTATTTCTGGGACAAGAATCATTTTCACCCATCATCTTGACACCTCACGCCAAATCTTCATTGACCACTATGGGTGCCTCGTGATGACAGCATTTTCTCTACCAGTGTATTCTCTACGCATGAACTTCAAAGTGCTTAGATCATTAAGAGATTGGAAAATAATCGAAACAATGACTGATGTATCGGCGTGGTTGGAATACACAGACAAATGTTGACCGGTAACTGAAGGAATTTGTAGGTGTCCAAAATGTGGGAGGGTGAGGCCTATACAAAAAAAGGGCATTTCTAGCACGAAAGTCGTGTCTTTGACGCAACAAAGTGAACAAGTTGAGTTTGGTATCCCGCCGGATTCTGTGTTTTGGGCCAAGTCCTATCTCGTGTCTATCGGTGACTGAATCGGACAGGATTTCTGGTGTGACTTGCGATACGTTATTCGGAAGGTTCACTGAACGGCAGCATTTTTAGTGGAGGTTCTCCGACACGTGGTGTATGTTCGGTAGAAAGATAATATTTTTCACGCGCAAGAAGTAGTGTTTTAACACGGTATACCATGAAAAATATCGTCCCCTGCGGTATGTCTCTTATACTCTTGGCCAGCAGTTCAAAGGTTATGTATATCGTTGCACACACCATTACTCTTGTGGTTTCTCTCGCAGATTATGGCGGACTACGCCGCATCGCGTTTGCATACACTTCAAATAAGTTTAAGACAGTAAAGGTCATTCACCCATTGCGGACGCCATCTTGCTTACCAAATGCACCACTTGCGGTACACAATCTGCAAGTCCAATTCTGCCGAAACAACGACCAGTGCCCGAGTAAATAATCCGTTCAAAAGAAAATGCCCAAGCCTGAATGTCTCTCCAGTGCTGCTTGTACGCAAATAGGATGTAATTCCTATGTTAAAATCGCGATTAGAAAGCACAAACTCTGTAACGTCTAGTGGAACTCGGTTTGGAATTTTGCCACAGGGTGCTCTCTTGTGAAAGGCCCCTCTTTTCTTATTGTTTGGAATACCAATTAACACTGTTCCCAGGTGCAATAGCAAAGTAACTCGAGACTTTCAGATGCTAATTTTTCCAAGGCGAACTCAAACAAAAGAATACTTTTCCTTGTTTTATTTTTTGGATGTTGTGTGGAGAAGGGGAGAGAGGGCAGACTTTTCTGTCACATCCAGATTTGGCACGTTGTGTCTCAAGTGTTTTATTGTTCCGGTCTGGAAAAGGTGTGTGGCTCAGGAATCCTGGGAGAGGAAGAGAAGGTGGAGCCTGGACATTTTGGGGTTGGCTTCAAAAGGTGGCGAGGGGTAGGAATGCATATATCAGTATAAATAATGCGACGAATTTGATTGGCTAGTAGCCCACCACTATTGGTCCACCTTTGCCAAATATTAAAATTTTGTTCAGGCCAGAAGCAGACGGCGTGCGCCTCGAGATAAAATAAGAAAAATGGCCCACACTCGAATCTACACATGGTATTCGCATATGCATATGAAAAGATCCACATTAGGTTCCCATAGGGATGAATGAATATCGACCCCCTCTGGCGATTGATGGATGGAAGTGACGGTAAAGTTTCTCCACCACCCATGCTGCAAAAGAGTAGAGGCCAGATAGGTCCCCCCCACAGCCAGCTAGTGGGCAAAGGGCAGTCATCGCAAAGAGGTCTTTCACCTTTCCACCCAAAGGGCTTCGGCGCCTCCATTTATCATCCTCAACCTCTTCCGTGTTGCAAAGAGGACCTACCTGGCAATGGGTACTGCGAACACCGAAAAAATTACACATGTACGCACGTGCCCTTTGGGAAGGTGGGTCAGAGAAGACCCCGTCCTGGGCGCAGGATGTACAAAAAAAGTAAGAGGAGGGCAAGGTCATATGTCAGCAGAGCTTTCCACCCATATACCCCATATACAGTATGTATCCCTCCCCACATCTTCTATGCACCAAACAACAAAAGCCCATTCCACCCAAAAGTGTGTATGGAATGTGAGGCGTTTGGACATGTCCCATATATTGGGGTGACCTCTCTTCTCTGCTGTATTGCATTCCTGGTTTCCTACCCATCGTACGTTTCAATTTATCCGGCCTGTTTCGGGGCAATTCTCGGGAGGGAAATATGAGATTCTTGAAGTGGAGTTACGATCCGGACCACTCCATTTGTGGCGGGATTTCAAGGGTACTTGTCACGACGAACTTGCTCTGATCTGACAAAGTCTGAGCGCACTCCCACTGATCAAGCTGGAAAAACTCACAGACTTTTGTCTTGTCGCCATGAGTTACATCCTGAGCACACGCAGCCATCAAGGGTCAAGTTTGGTCTGCACAAACTGGTGCACTCACTTTCTCGCATTTATTGCCCGCCTTCGTCAGTTGCCTTGCGTCAAATTGCAGGGTGACGCCAACCGGAATGGGTGTGAAGTTCACATGGGGCGGTCACGTCCACGACGAGGATCATCAATGACCCGATTCCATGAGGTGCTTATGTGCGAAACTTGTCATTAACCATGCCAAATCCCACGGAGCACCTCACGGTACGGTTGAGAAAGTCGAACACTCACTCTTTTCCGGTTAGTACGACCAAATCTGTGGGAATGATGTAGAGGTGATGTCACCAGTGCTTGGTGTCATATTTGGGCGAAACCTAATCATTTCTGTAGTATTTTTTTCATTTGCATAATTTTTTATATTTTATTATTTATTTTTTACGTTACCCCGTGATAGGGCCATAGGCTCTTTTAGGGGGGTGGAATGCCACCACCCATCAATTTGATGAAATTTGATGAAAGGATATGGGGTAAGGATGGGGATTATTTTTATATATATTGACTGAAGACTACGTTGGGTCAAATGTTGCTTCTAGAAGGGGGCCAAGGAGGACCGGCAGAGTATAGGTTGCCAATCCAGGAGTGAGAAGGCGGGCTTCTGGGGATCAGTATTTTTTTTTGCGTTTTGACTCCTCGTCCAGTCTTGCATTTGTTGGGGGGCGGGATTGACCTTTTTTCTTTGCCAATGGTGACCCAAAAGGGCGTGGACCTAAACGTAGTGTTTTGATAGTGTGAAATTCAATTAAGTAACAGCAAAAAATTATCCAGATATCAACTTAAATTTTGCACTTAAATGTAGATTTTATTTAGTATGTGCTCGTGACATTGTTGAAATTTCTCATTCAGGCTAGCAGATTGTTGCCTCCTCATTGAAAGAAAGTGAAACACTCGGAGAAACAACATCAGGGTAATGCTGGTCGCTAATGATTTCTTGTGATTGGCTCACGACTGCAAGGGAGTGGTCACACCTGAAACAACAACAAAAATCCTGCTCATAAATTAACTTCTACTCATTCATAGGCATATACACACTTATGTCTGGTGAGAGATTAGACATATCAGTGCTGTAGTCCAGTGTGTAACAGTCGGTGTAACTCCTTTTAAGCTGTTAATTAGCTATATAATTTACAGATGTCTGGTGAAACCTAGTGTGGCTGAATTACGACCATTCAAAGATTATATAATTAAACCAAATGAAAATTTGAGGTGTGAACATACTGTGAATTAAACTTGTGATTCTGATCGTGAATCAATTGAAATAACGCGATTCCCTAATCCCATAGCCATAAATCACAGTAGATTGAATCCCAGTATGGAGTCAACCATCGTGGAAAGAAAAGAAAGTGTTTATCCAGCTTGTTCATTCCCCATACATACCCTTTAAGTTATATCCCCAGCACGCAAGCACCAGCTGTGATGACATCGCAACTTAATTAGAATAATAAGTTAATGAAAATTTATATAGCAGTCCATTAGAAAGGAGGAGGTCAGGATAATGCCAATGAATTATAGACTTCGTAAATTATATAGCCATTCTTTAGGAATTTAGAATCAGTTGTTTTTTGTCAAGCTATTTGGCAGCGTTTCGTGGTAAATCGAGACTAATCATGGGATTTAGACATAAAAAACGAGGATAATTGATTCATTCTCCCTGCTGAGTGTTGGGGATAAGTGCATTCAATTCTCTCTGGATTTTACGTAGAATAAATCACTCCGGGTAGTAGAAGGGAGAAAAAATAATCTCACGCTGAGGATGCTCGTAATTCTAGGCGAAATGAACCAGAGACAAGGTTTCTTTTAGAGGAGCATTAGAACTTTGGTAAAATTAACAAGGGAAGACACGACAAAGCACAGCTTCCCTTCTGTTAGCTTTGTACTTCACGATCTCTGAAAAGTTGGCCCGAAGACACGGAGTATAAATAACCTCTTTTGGCCTACTGTAAGGTAATACTCTGCCACCCTACTTAGACCATTATGTGAGCATAATGAATTACAATAAATTAAAGAAAGAGATGCGGCTCACGTAAGCCTATATATTGCCGAAAGTGGAGGTCGTGGACGCCTCTGGCGCTTGTCAGGTGTCATCACGCTGCCAAATGTCCTTGCTTGAGCTCCAGGACATGCAATCTGATCTATTGCACCCTGTCGCGGCACAGACCCATCTTGTGCACACCAAAACGATGATGGAATCCGTACGGTGGACCTACTTTGTGTCTGCGGGGGTACTGAACCAAAATTAACCTCAGCTCACGACTCTCGGCGGCCAGCCTCCGGAGGAACACGACACAAGTTGACATTATCTCTCCTTAGTTGCAAATTTGAAAATGTGCAACGTCAAAATGAGCTTGTTTGCTAATCGCCAGATTAACTTTCACCTGCGGTATAATATTCCAAGTCATTCACTTGCGCACAAGTCGGACACAGAGACACGGGTGTCACATGAAAATAAACTGATTATTCCCGCACCTTTTGTCAACCAGTATGTTCTTTACTCGTATGCGACATGGTCTAGAAGGTTGTGGTAGCTGGCATGGGAGAGAGAGTTAATTACAAATGCGACCAAGAAAGTGTCAGGCGGAGGAAGATGCGCCATCCGATTGCGCTGTCCATAACTAATAGCCATCCATCACCCGAGTTGGACACAGAGAATAAATGACGCTCGGAGGCTTCTAAGTATGTTATTCATATCTCACGTTCCATTGATGGGCCGTCAGAGTTATTGGACTGCAGGTGACCCCGGTGTCTGGGGCAGAAGTGATTTCATTTTTGTTGTGATGGGGGTACTTGGGGACAAGTGCTGGTGACATTTTTTGTGTGTGTGTAAGGAATAACTACTTGGTGCGTCTTTCCCTGCCTTTTATGATTATTTCAAAAGTGGATCATATGGTGTGCTAAATTGTGTTACAAAAAGTGAATCCCCCTCAATAAGCGCAACGTGTTATTAGGCTCAAATGGCTTTCGCAACTTCCCGATTATCAAAAGTTGTTCGACTACACCCTGGGAGTCCGGCAAGATGAAAGGGGCCTGCCGAACGATGTCTGCCCATGCACTTACGTTGAATATTGTAATAAAGTAAAAGAGTGACCCTATCGCCATTTAGTTACAGGGGAATTAAAAAATGAGAGAAAATATAGTAAAATCATTGTTATCAAGGAAGCAGAAGTTTTTCCAGGCGTGCATCCAAACACGACCCTCCAGTGTCCGTGTAGTTATGACTTTCCCATTTTCACCTGTTACGATATAAGTGATGTTTCATTACTACCATGATGATATATTAGACGCCAGGCCTTTACCGGTAATGTTATGGTATTACCGAGCTGCCCTGTACCAGGAACGACGTAACTGGATCTCGGGAGCGTATTTAAAAAATCGGGAAGAACTTTTGGAGAGTCCCCATACCGTGAACGGCGTGCCCCTTTTTTGACTTGGCCAAGAAGTGGTGGCATTGCGTTTGACTGGGCCTAATCAGTATTCGTCCCGTTTGTGAGACAAAGGCATTGGCGCGGGGTTGGTTGTCAGAAAACAATTCAGCTGCCGTGGGGATTATTAATACGCTCCCTGGAGCAGGAGTGTATACCCGTGCGTGCCCATTGGATAGAAAAGTTGGGTGCCTCCGTTATCTGATGGAGATCTTGTCAGTACCAAGTGTCAAATGGCGCGAGGCCTGGTGCCCATCACCCGCTTGGCTCGCTTGCGGGACCCCGATTCAAAGTCCCATCCTGCAGCACGGGGGCGGCCATCTTGGCCCGATTCGTCTATCCGAAAACAATAGGCTCCCACCGACCAAATTTCCAATTACTCTTTGGACACTTGAGGAATAGGTTCGTGACTGGCGGACAAGCGTAAACAAACTTTATTAGAACGCATTCTTTGTCCAGGCCGCGGTTCAGAAAAGCAAGTTTGTTCGTTGGCACTTGAGTCTCATCTCGAAGCCACGGTGGGGTGTCCACTGGGGTTAAACGACGGGGTAGAGTCGGGGGTGGAAAGGGGTCGATTGCGACTCTTACAATGCTCATTGGTTCCAGGCGAGGGGTTAATCCGGTGCCAATGCCTGAGCGTCTGGATGCCATTAGTTTAGGTGGCAGCCACTTGCTTGGAAAGAGATTATTAGCATAGATGATTTCATTTATATCCAACGGATTGATTCATGTGGTGGTGGTCGAAAGGACTGGAGGGAAGGCGCGGAAGGAGCCATCAATGGCAGAATGTCCATTCCCACCCTGTTGTATCCTTTAGTCTGGCTACCCAATCATGACAGGTATTGAAACTCTAAAAATTCTCATAACCAAGTCCATTTACTTCCGAGTGTTCCTTTTTTTAAAAAATCAGAGGGCTTTATGTTCAGCGGTTTTTTGAGACACCTGATTGTCCCTCTTGTTCATGGGCGACTTGGTGGGAAGGAATCGGCATTACCAAGCAGATTTCTTCTCCATAGGTAGCAAGTCGAGTTTCTCATGGAGGTGCAGCCACAGAACAAATATGTGCGATGGCATCGATAGCTTTGGAGTGCATAGGCAGGGGTGGCCAAGCAGGACCAACGTATATTCAGTACATGTCTTAACATTGGACGTGACTAATTCACTGGCGGTTACATATTCCCATTGTAGTGTCATTTTCTAGACAGTGATGTGATTCTAGGAAATGATGAAACTAGGGAAATTGTACACGTGTAGCTGAAGTAGACTACAATAGTGCTGGAGAATTTTTTCACACGAAAAGCTTTGGACACAATATGGATGGAACTTGTGACAGGAAAGGTATATGAATGAAGAATGTTTCTGGGTCGGAATCCCTGTGGTTGGGACTTCAGATGTAACGGCCAGCAGACATGTTTTGATCAAATTTTTGAGGCCCTGCTGGAGCACACGATGGTGGACAACCATATGATTCGGCTCTCAGAATGACGAAGCATTTCCCGAAAAATTCATTGAGTTGGGAAATGGCGGGTCTTTGTTGATTCTTTCTGAAATTATGAGCATAGTGTTGTACAGTGCAGTACATACCAGGTCTGATTGTTATTTACCTGTGTCTGAATGTAATGGCGGATTGACTATTGAAATACTGTAACTGTATTCAGTAAAAGTCACTTTACCTTTGGCAGGATAGTCCCACATTTTGTCATAGGCCTAATAGCTGTGTTACTAACGAATTATGGAATGAAAGTTAAAATAATTTTTCCAAAAACATATCGGCACTCATTGTTGTGGTATTTCATTTTAAGTAGCTAATTGATCAATTCGAAAGTATAAAAGCTACTTTTCGTATAACGCTCAAAGCCAAATACATGCTCAATATTTAAAAACAAACAGCTGTTTCAAGAAGCCCATGTAGTTAGTTACACGCAGTAGCTATTGTTTACGCAAGAGACATGTGATGGGAATAAACGCACTGAGAGAGATAATTTAGTTACACGGTCGTCCGGCCCTTTTTCGCACCTCCGATTAGAAAATTTATTGCAATTTGATTGTAAGCCATAAGATTAGCAGCTTGATATTGAGAACAGGTTTTTTATCAAGTGTAATAAATTATTACGCAAGCGATTTGAGAGATATCTGGCTACCTGATTGGTTTGTGATTTTCTTTATGCGACAATGCCCTGCCAACCTAAGTGGTAATGGGTCAAAAGAAGCCGACATTAGCTTATCGCTCAGTATCCTGCCGGAGCTTAAAGTTACGAGTTATAAAGTACAAAAGCTCCAACATAAAGTTTGAAACCGCTTGTATTTACTAGTAATACATGACGTACTGTGTCTGGGTATAACTACTTTCATAACTTAACCTGGCTAGGGCGGTACTTGTTGTAAGCATAAGTAGACAGGACAACAGTAGAAAAAAATAATTCTGTTCAGACGCAAACGCGTTGAAATCGTATGTGCGTGAAGGGTATCCAGTATATGTTGTATAAATATCTAGAAGTTAATCTGTGAGAATACAAAATATACAGAAGATTATTCCAGTACAGAGGATAAAATATTATGACAGTTTATGAAAGTGTTAATATCAATAATTTTTATTCCTAAGAATTTATGTAGTTAATATATGCCATACAAGTGATTCTCAGAAAATTGGCCATAAAAAAAGAAAGAGCAGTAAAGTGAGAATACCTCATCACTTCCATAATGTTATTATTAATCATCATTACGACCGTGCAATGGCCAGATCGCAAATGATGTGCCAAGAGATAACTTTCTTTTCAAGAAGGAACGGGAAACTTGTATGATTTGAGTGCATGAAGCTCCCTGGGTGGTGAAGCAATTTTCGCAATTTTTGCAATTTACCCTCCTCGATCATGTCCTATTAAAACGGCACTAAGAGAGGGCCAGGTATCAAAATGTCCGGACTCTTTTCTCCCATCACGGCCATTACTCAGTTTCAATATAATGTAGGAAGCCAGGCTCCATCTTCACGGATAGAAGAAGATAGAGGCAACGTCAAATTAACCAATACCCCCCATACCATGTGTGCCATAAAACCCGGTGATTTTCAGCTGTCCTTTGCTATTTGGCCGGTAATCTAGATGGACATAGAGGCAGGGGGGTTTATCCAGGTTTTAATAACCGCTTTTCCCTACCAATCAGCCCATCAAGAGCATATCGCACTGGAAAATAATAGAGGCAAATGGATTTCAGACCACCTAGGATTAAAGGAAGGTGGATGGAAGGTGGGGAAAAAATTAGATCGTGAACTGACTTTTAAGTCGTTCAAGCGTGACAAGTTAATGCGAGGTCATTTAGAACTTTTTTTTTGTAATCGGCAGTGTTGGAGCTGAGTGATGCCTATTATTCCAAATTCCTCGAGTCTTTAATTAATAGTGTGAAAATTGTGAGTTGTAGAGTTTTTTTTCTAAGGCTAACCCGACTGGATGATCAAGTTTTGGCGCGGTTAAATGGTAGAATTAAGGCCACTAATGTTAGCCGCTAAATGATTTCCGAGGCCACCTCGGTTTTGTTTGCAAAATCTGTTGGAAACCGGGGAGGATGGTAAAAGTTTACGTAAGGTGTAACATGGGCCAGTTTTGTTACTGATTTGAGGATTTTGAATTGAAATATACATGTCGGACTTCCAGCTGAACGTGATTTAAACCCAGATTTTTAGACATCACATTTAGTTTATTGTAGGTTATGAAACTAATCACGATACTGTACATATGTAGTGTATGAAATTCTGACTATCATTTCTTCTCAAGTGAATCTGAGAAAAAAATGCTATCTAGGAGTAATATTGGTATATGTTAATTGCGTCTGCTCAAACTATGTGCACCAGGCAACTTATTGTTGTAACATCGAATAGCTTACTGCATAGGTCTATACTGTACTGTAAGTACAGTATCAACCAATTAGGTAATGATCTTATAAAACTATGGATGCTTTCAAGGACGTACTAATGAGCTATAATTTCGATATTTCAGCCTTGAATAAGCCCCAGCTGTGTTTTATAAAATTAACAAATGGCAAGGACAGTACTCAGCACGAACATCAACACCCACCCACTAACTCTGCTGTCGATCAAGGATTATTGACATAATTCTCCGCAATATATCCACGAAGTTTGTATTACAAAAGAGTGGCCCTACTGTACAAAATCTCCGCCTACATTAGTCACGTACATATTATTGCAAGACACACCTACAGCGAATTACCTGACCAGTTGTCACACAATTTGCGTACCGTACGTTGGGTGTGTAGCTTTTAACAAACGCGGGTTAATTAGTTCTAGGTTGTATACCTGACCTTGCCAATCATATTAGGAGTTTTTAGATAGGGTCACTTTACAGGTCACCTGTGAATCTTCACTAGGAAGTAGAATATGGGCACAATACGAGTTGATATTGCTACAATTTTGTTTTCTTGCCCTGCATGTTTTTGCAAGTAAGTACTGTACTTTCACCTAATTACAGAGCGCGTTCCATCGTATGTTGACTTTTCTTCCCCGATCCTGTGAAGAGGCTTCTCCCACTATAAAGAAAGAATCTCCGTCCGTGCAAACGGGATGACCCCCATCAGGAGAAGTTGGCTAGTCACCTGACATCTCAGTGACACCACGCATTTCACTCGGGGAATTAGAACCACAATGTGGATATGTGAAGAGAGAGAGAGAGAGCGAGAGTAGTTGGAGGAAAAAGAAGAAGAAAATGACATGCGGAACATTCTGGGGCTCCCTGTGGGCTCTTCTTCGGAGGAAGTTGTTTGAAGTCCCAAAACTGGGGACGTCATTCCTCCGGTTAAAAATTCGGCGAAACCACGCTGTGGAGATCCAGCTGTGCGACAAATCCCGAGGCTTTTGTGAGGATGTCTACATGTTACCAGAGGCAACTCCAGTCCTCTTTTTTTGGAGGGAAAGGTTTGTTCCGTTTCTTCTGACGGCTTGTCTCAAGTCTGATTTCCAAATCTTGAAACAAGACCGTCAGAAAACCAGGCACTCACTGCTGCTTTGGAATTTTTAAACTGACTTTCAAGTCGCTATAGAGGAACGAGTGAGTTGTTCTTTCGTGATCTAGATAAGCTCACATCAGCCACTCTGAAAATCTCAAAGGTGTGCCAGTTGAATAAGCGATTTTTGATATTAAAGTGATGAAATATTAGGGGTTATGAAAATATCACCTGTTGGTTCTTGCGCATATCAACAAAAAAATACATGTTAAACTGCAGTTGTGTTTGAAAGCCTGTGAAAGCCATTAGTAATAATTTAATTAAATGGTACGAGTTATAGACAAGTACACTTTCTAGAACCGGTTCTACACTATACCCTGACGTCACTGTAAAATATTTGACTCCAACTAGCCTCACCAATAATTGACAATCCCACATTTTTGAACTGGATGTTCATGCGTGATCCCACCATCATCAATTACCACTCCAAGAACTCTTTCTTTTTTTTTCTTTTTCAAACCATACTAGTATAAGAAGCGACAACTCAGCATGGTGCAATTTCCCGCCAAGTGTGGCGCGGGAAAACTCACCACGTGGTAATAAATGAGATCTGGATAGGAAACAACCATTCAGGTTGAAGGCTTGGGATGATGATTTCGCGGGATAGGCCAAATGTTGGTGGGTGGTTGCAAGTGCCATTTTACGAGCATTCAAAACCGACCACAGTGGGGTCACACCTTTCGCAATGGGGGGTCTCGGGACAGGACAATATGGGTAATCAGCGACTTGCCCCATTTGATTGATACATCCAGTTCCTTATCGCAGCTGTCGACTCTTCATCACGCCCCTGCTCAAGTCACGGAGAAGTGCTGATTTTAATTGATGTACCAGAGTGTTGGCGTGGACCTAGAGAGAGTGAGTGCGAAAAAAAGGGGCGAACTTTATTTTCAGTACTTTGTGGTATCTCGTTTCCATGAGAGTCAAGCAGAGTAAAAGCGCGTTCCTGTGGAGAAGAGGAATCTCGTGGCCTGCCAGTAATGTGCTCTAAAAGTCATGGTTGACTAGACGGGCTGGTTTTATCAAAGCTATCCAGTGGAGGAGGGAGCGTCGTACATGTCCACTTTTACAGCCCTGAGCATGCGCGTCTCCTATGCCGTTTCCATGAGAGCCCGGGCCTCATGGAGGGCGCTGTGGTTAATGGAATTTATGTCCGGTCTTAATTCACATATAGCACTATCGCAGCACTCTTATATGCCAATATGACATTTTTTTCTTTCAACAACAACAGTAATTTCAGCTGCACTCTATTTGCATATATTTTATCACTATCTAAGGAAGTCACAGGTACTGGTTACGACTATTTGCAGGATAATCAAGGCAATATTCAATATTAGCAAATCAGCACACGTGTTACCACTTATATTCTTGCATAATACACCGGTAGCAAGTACAGTATTCAAATCCTACGTGTGAGTTCTTGTGATGCTATCATTCTGCAATAAGACAGTTGTACAGTATACAGTAGGGAGAATAATATTGAGAATGCTAGCTAACCTTTGCCTTGAATATAGGCCTACTGCACGTGTAGTATCCGCTCATATAATCTCACCTTACATCATTTCAGAGTGCATTTAGGACTACCTTTCTGACACGAAATGCAGAATAACCCATGGAAAAACCTCGTGCAATTATTATATCACTAGTGTGCATGAGATACAACCCCTTCTGGCATTACTCCACAAAGTTACATAACCGAAAATGAAAATTTTAAGCTATAGTCACGTAACTTAATTATTATTTTTGCGGTAATTCCCAGCACTCCCGCTGCCACCTTATTTCTGAAGATATAGGTTCCTCCGTTCCCTATTTTTTGCTCACATTTTCCGACCCAGGTAAACAAGTCATTTTCGATCACGCACACCACTTGCAAAGCAACTAATTCGCAGCAGGAATTTGTGCTGAAATGACGCAGCAAGCTTCAGGAGCGGAGCCTTGGACTACGGCCCGGCTGACTGGGATTAATTAGGGCCTCGTGCAATATCAGGCCTAGCATTAGTGCCTGCAGGAAGCGATGCCAAGGTATTAAAGGGTAACACGAATGGGATCCAAGCCGGATGATCACCTTGTCAGGCCAAGTGCCAGCCATACTGTACTCTCTTCGACCTATCATCAGCATTTTGCACCGGTCTAACCGGTAGACATTATATTATACCGACCTTTTAGCCATAGTCGCGCCATATTCATCAAACTTCACTAAACTCGGTTGCTTATCTTTTGCATTTTCATGTTGTTATGGAGGACATGTCTTTGCCTATTAAGTATCATGTTCGACCATGTTAAGCTGTTAGAACCCACTGTGTAGAAGTTGCAAAATAATATTCGTACATAAAGATGGGGGTAAGTTGGAAGTTGGTAGTTATGCCAAGAGATGGCGTGAATGAGGCGGGTGTCAGTGTCGGACCTGGGAGGAGGCTAGAAGTTGTAATCAGTCGTGAATCAGCCGGACACGAGGATAGACAGCCTGTGCATTTAATATTGGACACGACCACAACCATGAGTGAATGCAGGGTCAGGACAGTTGACCTAGGGTGACCTCAGAATATGTCCCACACTCATATAGTAGCATGAAACAATTTTCCCAAAACTAGTGCGCCATGACTGACCCCCCGACCGTCCATACACGTGACCTCCCATCGTCATGTTTACAGAGCAAAGCCCTAGCTGGAATGTCGCTATTCTTAAGCGACATTTTGACCCCCTTCTCCTGTAGGCACCTTCACAACCCCAAAAGCCATTTTAACGACAGCAAGTGCCATCAAATAAGGCGAGATTTGTCAAGGAGAACTTGAGGGAATTTATGCGCTGTAGTTGAGACCAACTCGCGGCCCATTTGACTCTTGCCTACAAGTCCTTTACGTGTGTGCGAGGTGGCCTAGGCTGCCCATAATTTATCGAGGAGACGCTGCCCGTCGTCATACGCTTGGCAAGGAAGCAAGATAGATCTGCGTGCGGACTTGTCGATGTAAACGACTAACTTTTTTTTCTCTTCTTCTTCTTCTTCTTTTCATCCTCCCCCCCCCCCNTTCTTATTTGACCGGCTGGGGTAACGTGACCACCTCCGGGTGGGATGGTTGCTGTTGAATTGTCCCCTCAATACCCACAGCGACAGGCTAGCCCGTGGTGTGCGTTGTCTTCTGACGGGAAGGTTTCTTCAGTCGGCATGTCCGAATGGGCCACGATGAGATTTTTCAGAGGCCGCCGCTCTGTAATAAGAAGGTCCGGCGAATGTTGCGAAGTGATCTACGTCACGAAGTCTCAATGGCTTTTGTTGGCCTTTCCATTGTCCTGTTTTTTAAAGGGAGGGGGGGGGGATCGAAGATCAGAAAGTATGGTGAGGACTTCCCATTCGAATATTTGCATTTTTGTGACCTTATCCGGTGGCTTTTGTATTTTGTACCTCTCGTTGACTTCCGGATTAACTGGAATCGAGTTGTTACTGTGCTAATAGCCACCTGACTCGAGTAACATGTGTTTACATTCTCATAAGGTGCGGTGTGGGAACCTCACCTGCCAAGCGCAAGATCGCACTTGTTGCTAATCTGCTTGCGTCCTGCACGCACTGCATTAACGCTATTTTGCTTCCATACGGGTTTCTTCACTCATGTGCGTCATTCGTGGCTCTCCCAACGGATCATAATGACTGCATACCTAGAATGTTGGAATATTATTGTTTCTTCGAGAAAATATGCTCACGTACGTGCCACTATTTTTTTTTTTTGTAATTGGGACTGGTGTAACTTGTAACAGCATTCTGCATATTGGTGGCAGCCTTTAAAATATTGCAGCAGATGAAGTGTGCCATGCTGAACTTTTCCTCCAGAAATTTACACATCCAGTTTTTCAGCACAAATATTTAAAATGTATGTAGGTTCTGTACAAAGAGCTACAAAATCGACATTTGCAAGTGGGCACAATGCGTACAGCGCTATTTTACGACCACTTGGGTATTTCCAAACGTACAATTAGAATGGTGCGAGTCCCATAAGGAAAGAGCGGTAACAGTCTCAACATGCATAATGAGAACTGGAATACAAAAGCAGCTGAACAATGCAAATGAGCTAGGGAGTAGTTATGGCAGCCTTCTCTCTCGCTCCCTAGCAGCTTTTCATTAGAACTCGAGTGCTTTACTTGACTCTTCCAGCAACTTGATCTCAAAAACGAGCTGACCCTCCCACGCGGAAAGTGAGGGCCAGGCCAACATTTTCGCCTCATTACTACCCAAGGTACAGGTGATGGAAGATCACACCACTTGCTTGGAGAGGCCATTCACGTCCAGCTTCTTTTTGGGTGCCCTTGACTTGTACCAAAACCATTGTTTTTGCGTAGCACAAATTTTGGTGTAAAATTTGTTGCCTGGAGGCTCTGTCATCCATTATCGCACACAACATACTTTATGGGCATTTGTTGTCTGTCAGAGGAAGCTAAAGCCAAAGTGAGATGAATGACCCCACCCTCAATGTAGGTCTACTTGTGCTAGGACCCCTTGAGAAGTCGTGACATGTCTCTCTCTCTACCTCGCACACACACACACATACTCATTCACTTTTCTCTCTGTCAAAGAAAGCAAGGCGACTTCCGCAATCAAATGCGGAACAAAGGCGCGGTTTGTGTATTCTCTTCCTCACCTGGGCCCTCTGACCAATAGCACCCCCCAGAGTCGTTTTCTGCACTTAAAGTTCGTTTGGGGCTTTCCAATGGGCCACGCGGGGCTCGATGAGGATAACCTTTCACCAGCTCGACATCCTTTTACTTGCCTTTTGATGCTTACTTTTTAGGAAGAGATATTTAGGACAGAGAATTGGTCTAGGGTGAAGAGGAACTATGGGGTGCGTGATATCACACAGCTTTCTGATTTGCAGTGGTATCTGGTAGAGTTTGGTAAGAAGAAGAATGAATAGGAGATAGCATAGGGACAACCTAACTGTTGCATCTCACTCCAGCAACATAGTTTATAATATGTTACGCGAATATGCAAATCAGAGAGTTTAGAACCATTTAGTAGTGGGGAAAACATGCAGTCATTAGTGAGATTTTCATGGAACCCTTTCCTTCCTAAACCTTAATTCCTGCCGGTTCAGGATATATGAATTACTGGTTCGCTCGTTATTCATGCTGTGTGAGCGATCAGCTCGTTATTTAGACCGAGTCAAAATTTTCAATTATTGTAACCAGACTTGTCGAGTGGGAAGTAATAAAAGTGGTTAGCACTCACATAAATTGACTAATGAGCAAAATACTTATTAGATGATTATGTGGACATACTTTTGTAAGGCGGATGAAGGTAGGTCTAGGTTTCGATGAAAATTATTAATATGGGCAGTAAAAAGTACTTGTATAATTTAAAGCGAAGATCTTTAATTATGATTAGAAAATTTCTTATTTCACCACTTTGATGTCACCCAGAATGAATTTAGGTTCACCATATGCTCTCCCAAGTAATCAGTTATATTTCACATGTAAAAATTCAGTAGCGGATATTGCTTTTTCTTAAATGCTTCAAGTACCATGTCATTAGTGTAGGCGCACTTAATTAGCCGAAACCATCGTGGAAATAAAGTTTGATTTGTTACTGCACTGTTAGCGTTCATGCCAAATTAAAATGTTCACGCACATCAGATTTGCCCATACAATCTCCGAAAAAATATCTGAGCGTAAAATTCGCCTGTAAACCCTATTTACAGGTGCAAATCCCGGCCGAGGTCATCTTAAGCTCCACCCCACCGTCCAATAACCTAGAGGCCACGTATGTCGCAAGTCCCTTCTCAGCCCCTTAAGAAAATGACACAAAAAACAGGGCAAGGCAGAGAGTCTTTGAAAGTGCAGTATTGGCGGAACTGGTCTGAACACACGCGTAGTCCTAACATGTGGATCAAAATGAGACCCCGCCTTTTGGGGAGCTGAGGTTGTGTCAAACAGTCCCCGAGGCTTCGAAGTCACGCTCGGCCCATTGGGTCCGGTGGACTCGCCCTGAGAAGGAACCTGCAGTGTCAATACCACTGCAAATAAAGGCGCGGGGAAGCGTATCCGCCTTTGGGAGACCCTTTTCATAACGGGCTTGTTTGGTCTCCCACTTCAACATCATTCTTCTCTTCGGACAGCCAAGGAGCAAACTTGGCATCAGGGAGGTCCCTTCTTTGTTTGCTTCCCTCGGTACATAATCAAGCTCAAATATGATCCAGGAATTCAATCTGGATCTGCCCATCGTAGTCGCAGCGAGAAACGTTCCTCGCGGCACGGCGAGAGTCAGTGGGCGTGTAGCTGTCGATGCGAGCTCGTTCCGCTTTATCGGTCTGTCTAATGCAGGTCACCTTATCCATTCATTCCGTGCAGGCAACAATACAACGTTAGCAAAAGTATGGGAAAATCAATTAAGGCAGGTGCGAATATTCTGGATCCTTTGTTCGCGACTGTGGGTAAATTAAAGAGGGTAAAATATGGGATGGTGCTCACAAAGGTTATGAAGAGAGCTCTCAACATGGTTGCTAACCATGCAAATTAGCATTCTTGGGTGATCCATCAAGGAGTATTAGATCTGGAGCGAGGTGGATTGGATTTTGGAGCTTGCATGATAGCCTGGAGTGGACTAGGCAGGTTTTTTCCATCCTCTCTTCTTTCTTTCTCCACTTCACACCTCCGCTTTGTTATTTGTCTCTTGTACTGTATAATGAATAATCCGGATAACCTTTCCGGAAGGGATTTCAACACGCGTGTTCTTAGGCGTATGTTTTCATCTGGGAACATGCCAGTAAAAATTTACATTGCTTAATGTTTCACGTCAGGATAGGCATGCCACACAATTAATTTGTTATTAATTAGACATTGTGCTCTGCTTAAATTAAGGCAATGCGGTGTTATTCGGAAGGGTTATTAATGACTGATAGCGGTACTGTGTGCAGGTGGAGAGATTCTAGTTTACTGATGAACATTTTGCACAGTGTAGCATGTGCATTTTGTGGGACGTGAGCAAAATCCATAGTAGGGATATGGATGCAGCCACTTACTGATCAGTGTCTTGTAAGCGAATTTTCTCTGAAGAAAAAATAAACAGAACTTGTTGCATTTAAGCTTCCTCCAAACATTTGTACTTATACCGCATTGTAAGCACCATAAATCGCCTAACAACATCAGTATTGCCAAGTTAATTGGGATGAGCTCGGAGCTTTCAGCATTACCTACCACGAGACCCTTGAAATTCTCACCACGTATATGTTCGACCCACAAATCTAGACATATAGGCTATTGTTTCACCTTTCATTTCCTATAGATTCTGTAATAAGTATGCTAATATGAGCAAGACACCGGGAACCAACTATACAGTCGTACGGCAATAAGTCAGTGTCTTGTCTCATGTCACTCCAGATTAAGATCTAATATTTGTAACAAGGTTCAGCGGTAACATCATCAAAAAGCATTGCTTTCTACGGCGTGGAGGGACAAGCCATTTCACTCTCAACTCGCTTTGCATACATTGTGGTGCTGGGTACTATCAGTGTCTGTCAGTGAGAAATAGCCAGTCATTTGACCTAATCGTCCTGTTTCAATCCGAAAGGTCTAGTGTTGAGCTTTAATTATCACCGTCATTTAAACTCGGAACTGAAAGGCTGAACAGAGCAAAAAATATATATAGGTGTCATTGTGACCTGAACGGGTCCGACGAGTTTTTTTCAGTGTCCAGTGTGGAGGAGTAATCGCTGAAACTCTTGCAGATGTCGGGAAGCGCTTTTGGGAGACCATAGTCGGACCGTTGACTTACAAGATAGTACAATATTTTCAGCACAAAAGTATCCAGTCACCTGGCAGTACACAGGCTGGTGACATTATTGGACGTCGCACCACCGTGAATAATTGGCGAATTATTAGTCTGGGTTTTTCTACGGCCATGTTATTCTGCAGGCTAAATTCATGCTAAAACATGCTCAGGTTGTGCCATAAAATGTGTGATTGTAATTTAATATATTTGTTATAATGCATTTGAGCTGCTCTTATTAATTCAGATCTTTCAAATGTTTGGACACCCTGCCTCATAAATTCAAAACGCGTTAAGTGGACGGCATAAAAGGCAGATAATAAGTGGTGTTAAATGCATCATTAGCCAGAATGATGTATGACTCGTTTCCTCCATGCTGATTTTTTCGAAGAGGAAGGATGGCCTGTCTCTGAAACCAAAATGGCACGAAAATGAAGGAGCGGAAAAGCGAGATTTAGAGATAGGACAAGGCTTTTCTCTTGGTTCTTGTGCCCGGGAGGCTGCTAATAGCTGTAAATGAAACGAAGTGCAATAATTTGTGTTCAGCGGGAGGTAAGGAGAATTTAATTTAGCAGGGATTGTGGACAGATCAGTGATGATGTAGCGGCCCAGGCGTGATTTAGCGAGTAATTAACTAGAAATGGAGCTCATGGGGCTGTCAACATGGCGGCCACAGGCGGTCATTTTTTCTTTACCCTTTTCCTCTCCTGGAAGAATTAGAACCATGTGCATGTGTAAAGTTGTGCCTGGTGATGAATAGCGTTGCCCTATTGAGAATGAAGTATGGTGCAAATAAAATAGAATTTCTACCCGGCTTTAAGTCACGACCAAAGGAGGCAGTGACACTTGCATAATCAATCCGTATCTAATTGCCATCTTGAACTTTCCGGTACAGATGAATTATTAGGTGGACCGTACAAAAATGGACTCTGATTTATGGCTACCCCCCGAAGGATATATTCGGGACATGAGCACCCAACAAGGGTATGCTTGTGGTCGTTCTAATTTTATACACGTTGGTACGGCTGGGACTGAAGTATGAATGCTCGAGGTCAGTCGTACATTTTGGTTAGGACAAGAATAATACTTAGATCCTCACTTTTGCAGGCCAGCACATTATTAGTGCGAACCATAAATACATCCATTTCGTCCTACTTACTGTGTTGCAGGTTGTGGCGCATATTTATTAGAATCTATGTAGCTCTAATATATGGTTCAGGTTTTCTCCATTCGGTCCTTCAACCTGTTAATGGTCTCCTGGGCGATGCAATTGTAACTGTACTTGGGGCTATATGTAATTAGGTTCTTCCAAACTGGATGGACATATCCGTGCAGTGCAACGGTTGCCGATACCTGCTGATGACAGTACACTGAACGAACTTAATATTCTGCAGGCGATTTCAATCGCTTCAATGCCAAAGCCTCTTCCTGAAAATTGACCTCACCATGAATCAAATCAGGCGATATACAGGCTCGGCTTGTCTCAGGCTCTCCAAGGTCGTGACCTGCGACCCCGCACCTTCTTGGTCACCCTGAGAAAAAAAAGACGTATTTTTTTTTTCTTTTAAAGTTTGGGGTGCTGGGAGTGGGGGTGGAAGGTGGCAGGGTGGGGTACTGTAGTAGGCGGTACCTGCTTGGAAAATGAACAAAGGCGCCGCTCAACAGGAAGCCTCATCCTGAAGTCACGGGTCCCACATCGCACCTGCCTCGGATATACGTGCTTTGGGCTTGTTTCGACCGCTTTCTCAACCACGCACACGTGCATACATATACGTACAAGCATTCATATACACACAACGTGTTGTAGAGTGGAACACTGCATTCCGAGTAATCGTTTGACAACAGTCAAGACCCATTAACTAGTCAGTCATAAGGGAATTGCTCTGGCGATTTGAGCTTTATTGTTCAGTTTCGAAAATGAAAGCCAGATTGAAAACAAAAATTCAACTATGGTATGTACAAGCACAAAAAAATTATACATCAAATTACATACATAAAATAAACTATTCACAACAAGGGTGCAATACGTATAGGGAGGTTTATTATACAGTGGAAGTTTACGCACCTGTTTATATTATATATCCTTTTGTGGTACACATTTTAATAACATAATTACCATGAACACACCACTGGCCCCACAGTCCCTCGTGTCAAAAATAGTAATAATAATTGAAATAAAAACGGTGGGTAATCCGTTTTCGTACAATTCAAACGAGACCGAACCTGCGGCATCATTTTAACTATCCAATATGAAGAATACTACAATATTCTATGTCACATACAATAATACGACCTAAGTGAATACGACTATTGGAGGTACCGGAAATTATATATATTTACATAAATATGGCACACACAATATGTTTTGACGGCTGAACAAAAAATTGCGATGAAGAATACAGCAGGGTGGAACCCAGGTGCTTCTCTCAACAACTATAGCTAGCAGATCACTCCCAAGTGAGCCTTGAGCATATATCCAACTGGGATGCAGGAGGCTGACCAAATGCTGGGAGCGGGGTCAGAAAATGGCAACCACGAACTTCAATGAGCCATCCAGTGATGTAGCATCAACACCACAGTTGCATGTTGTGTAGATTACTTGACACTTTTACAGGAACGCAATGTTCTCTAATTTATGTATTGAGATTATAATTTTATTTGGCTTTAGAAATGCGACTTTGGACTTTGGAGTATTTTCAAATAGACTTATGCATTGCTCTCTATACAGTGCTTGCGACTGCCATTTTTTCATAGAACTCACTCCTACACTTAGCGTTTGTGTTTATAATTCGACATGAGATTCTTTGCTTGCTGCATATCAGTTGAGCATACGTAGTTGTATCATACACAATTCTTTGGAGTGTAGCTGCCGATTGGAGCATTCTGGGTCAGAGTGGAATATTATTCCATATGGAAAGAAAAAAGAGCAGGAAGCTGCGGGATGCAAATGCTTTCCATGCTGAAGGTATAGGCTAATGTATGTGCAACCAAAAAGTACACTTAATAAAGAAATTATATTGTGCTAACTGACACAGTGTGGGAGTACTTTTACTATTGCATGTTATGAATAGCCTCTATTAATTCTGCAAGTTTTAACATCGCACAAATGTTTGCATAAGCCTCCGCAGAATGTATCATTAGCAAAAAGTGCAAACACTGCCTACAATAATACGAAGGTGATATCTTGTCCGAAAAAAAAAATTACAATTACGTCAGCGTAACATGAAAAACAATCGCGACCAATACAAACGTAACACATAACAATGATTAAGGATGGAAGCTCCATGAATCAAATAAAATGTAGCCTAATGACTCTTAACATCAACAAACTGTTCTCGCAAAAAAGAACATAAACACCAAGATCTCTGATAATTATGCTGACACTGCAGGACAAAATGCCACAGTACAGTAACGTTCGGTAATTCGCACCCTAAAAGTAATCATTTGGTTCAATATTGCAACATGACGTACTCTCGCCTTGACAATTAGCAGAGTGACTCAACAATAATTCCCCTTTGATGATGTAGGGAATGCATGTTGCCAGTAATGCTGCTCACGAAACGTTGGTTGTACATTACCGTAAATGATGTTGCGGTAGGACATGTTCAAGATATTTTAGATTTAATTTTAATGGAGCTGGATTATAATAATCGTGGATAATATTAAATTATGCAGAAGTTTGTTTAATCTCACAATGTTATAAAACTGGCCTATGATGCATCGGTGGTGTCAGCGAGATGTGAAACACATTGCGTATTTTTTTCAGCCAGAAACCTTGCAGGTAAATTGGATGGCGTAATGCTGGCGTGGGAGCCTTTGGGAGGGTGCTCTTCGTTCAAGCTTGCCTTTGCGTTATGCCTTTCCCTCAGGAAATAACACGGTGCATCTCTAGTGCATCATTGCAGTAATTTGCAAGAGCCTGTATGAGCATATCTCCAGGGCTATCTCACCTACAGTATTTGCACTTTATTTTGATGGCTATCAAATGGGCTTGCAATTATTAGTATGAAGGTTATGATGCATATCTTGCTGATTAATGTGGATTATATAGTAATTTGTTGGGTGTGAAAGTGAAATTTTTGATCACATTATAACTCATCATACTGCAAGGACATTTGAGATATTTGTTATTTTGAAATCTAGAAATGTGCAAGACTTGTAACACTTTGGTATCTCAATCTTTAGTGTAGAGTATTTTCAAATGTGCGAAATAATTTTTTTAACTTTATCATATAATACACTGCATTGCATGGCGCACCTTTGAACTACCCCGTGGTCCTGATGTGTTGCTTCACAATTACGAGTTCCAGTTTCAGGAAATAATGATTGGTTTGGTAATACTTGTTTCTGCTAAGGTTAAAATTATTTCACAACCAAGCGCTGTCACTCCTTCACAGTTTCAGTTGCACAAACCATGTAAATCTTAGAAGATATGAGTTCCAAAGCACGCAAGAAGTTCTGTTTGAACACAACGCCGTCATTTCCAGAAACGTGCGCAAAGCCTTTTAAAAGATAACTGTAAAACTATTGCTTGACAGAAATATAATCGACATATACAATCCATATTCTATTGAGCACTCGGATCGATTCCATCACTCTTACCTTACCCAACGATGGTCATCCTCACGACCTCATACAAGTCAAATCCAGCGGCGTAACCGTCTCCCTCGGAGGCGGTTCTGGTTCCGTTTTCACCCGAAACTCAACCACTTCCTCTTCCAAAGCAAGTTCTTCGTCTTCATCCGTCGAATCCTCCTTCTTCCTCAGAGACAAGTCTATCGGGGCATCCTGCTGAGACCCTCCGACCGTCAGAGCCTCCGGTTCCGCCTTTTGCGCTTGCAGAACAGCGTCCAGGAAATTCTTCTTAGCGTACACCTCGTTCACATTTGGTCTGGGACATAGGTAACCAGGGGACGGAAACACGAGCTTATGCTGGTGGAATGGACTGGGAATGAAGCCACTCAGCATCGGTAAGGAACCAAAGGCCAATTGGGGTATGAAGTCCTTAGGGTCGTAGAAACCAGGAACAGGAGGAAGGGGTGCAAGACCACGCGAAATGTATCGGCTTCGGTTGTCACTAGTTTCCACGGACGAGTCCGAGTTGTGCGACTCAGGTGAGGACACGGAGGGCGACGAGGTCTTGTACTCTTCGCCGTCCTCAGGCGAAAGGACCCTGCTACTGCTGGTGTCTCCTGGATGGACTTTTGGCGACCCAGAGTTCATGTTGGCTTGCTGCTGGAGCAAGCAGTGTATTTTGAACCAGTTGGATCTTCTCCCGTAACGAGATCCGCTCTTTGACATGCCAACCATTAGGCACTTTCGGAGACGACACGCCTTGCATGATGTCCGGTTCTTCTTGTCTATTACGCACTGGCCGTTGTTTTTGCACTCTTGGATGGACGACAGGTTGTTGTAGGAACGCCCAAAGAAGGACTGGAAAAAAAGAAGCACTATTAGAGCACTGAATTTGGTGATTTTTAGAACGGTCATGAATTCCTAGGCTGCTTGAGACAACAATAAGCATACATGAATTCCATGAATATTATTAGAGCCGACCTCCTGTTGGCAAGGAATGGAATTTTCTTGGACGAATATCACCGTCTCAGAGCCAAACATTTGTAATACCGATGAATAGTTTGTTATTCAGATTTATGGAATAATCAAGTAACCTACCTTGCAGCCCTCGCAAGTGAAGGCACCGAAATGAAAACCAGCCGCAGGTTCACCACAAACTTTGCACAACTGGTTCATCTGCAGAGAGAAATATGGAAGGCTTATGGAAGGCAAAAAAAACCGCATTTACTGTTCACCACTAGCTTATTTGAAAGTTGGTTTACGGTGGCAGTTCATTAGGGAGGACCAAGTGGTAAACAAAAGTTTAATTAAAAGACACGGCGAAAAGACCTCGAGGAATACTGTTCCGAAGGAAAAATGAAGCAATTGTTCCACAAAAATTCAGTGATGGTTCTAACACCCGGAGAGCCAATCGGAACCATTTTGGCACGCGCATGAAAAATTTGCGTATTGTTCTTTTTTCCGTGCAAAACAATGGTAATCAGACAACGTGCCAAATGTGACCTTCGATGTTAATTAATGCGAGATTTACATATTCTCAGGGGCGAGGGAGGATGACGTTTTGAAGATTTGACAAGTGTTCTCTTTTCACTGGTTAATTAAATCAGCCCCATCCCGTTGCACCAAACAAAGGCAATATGTACTGTCTGTTTGGAGGATGATGGGCGGGTAATCAAGAGAATAATTAATTGATCGATTCGCATCAATCTTGTTGTATAAGATCGGTACTTGAAAATACGCGTAACTAAAGTCCGAGGTGAAATTACAACTCATCTATCTCATTCCTAGCATTTGTCTATGTACGTTCGAATCGTAATCAAGACCTATTAAAAGCACGTCACTTTTCTGTCATTAGAAACACGAATCATTTTTCAAAGTACGCGAAATGTCAACGTTCATTTCACTCATAGGTGGTGTGTTCTGAGCCAAAATAACATAAAGAAGCCAAAGGTTAAGCGACGTCCTACATATCTGTTTCCTGCAATCGTCGCGGAAAAACAGTGGAAGATATAGCGTGCAACCATTTCTTTGTAAACATGGGCTTTCACTTTTTTCACAGAGGCACCGAAGGAAATAATCGCGAATGTTTCAACCTGAAGCTTCTGTCACATATTACTAGTGTGGGAAAATTGTTTTGCAATAGGACGGCACACTTTGGTTCACTATTTGCACAATCCGGGTCATCCTAAGACGCGGAGGTGTATATGTAACGTACGCGCGTCACAATAACCTTGAACTTTAAGCTCTCCTACGCATATATGCTTAATTTCTACGAACTGCATAACCCAAAATATAATTACTCGCATTAATCGTCACGTCTTGTTCTAGAAACTTCAACGCTCGAAGATGCATCTAACCGGGTGGGGGAAAAACAACTCATATCCGTGTGACTCATCTGTAACAAGAACCACTTTCGCAAATTTTTTACCTTAGCGTGATGTTATCTAAAAGAGCGGTAACATGTAAGGCAAATTACGACTATAGAACTACGCCTCAACTTACCTTTAGCTCGTTCATTTAAAAAAAAAATGTTCAAACCCACATTTCCGGGAAATTTGAACCGGATCTGTCAGAACCAGAACTCACACTCAGCTCACTTCACTAGAAGATGTCACTAACTAAATCCGGGTATGTTTCTCCGGTGATATATACGTTATATCTTGTATGTTCTACAAGAAAACATGAGGAGTTAAAAAACGGTTTGAAGGCCTGAGCGGCCGCGACTGCTGGACTGGTTGCCTTCTAGTGGAGGCCGCCGAGTAAAAATTATTGCACAATCCCCCGGTGGTGGACTGACTGCTCATTGGGCCTCATCTCTCGCCCCCGGGAAGAAGGAGGGAAAAAAAGGAAAATAAAAAAGTAGGACTTTGGTCTGCCGTCTTCAACCCTTTCCAATGCTAGTACAGTAGAGGGCATCACTGCTTAGAGGAGGATGAACCAGTTATTGTTCAGGTTTTTTTCTTCTTCATCGCGATGGTAATTGATAATGTGCGCTATGTATAGAGTCTTATCGTATTGCCTATGGCAATGACTGACTTATTCGTTCTTTGAAATGTACTATTTTTGCATTACAGGTTGAGTTCGCTCTAATTTTAGTACAGATACCTATATGTAGTAGTGCTGGATAATAATGCAGAAAATTAACAGCGAATTCCATGTGTAATGAATATCATTAGAAGATTGTGGGGGATGGGTTGAATGTATGGCACACTGCGAAAACTATGGCAACTTTGGTTCAACTTGAAAGTAGGGTCATTTCAGATTGAGCTGCGGAATTCAAACCGGTTATGATGCGCTTCGATTCCGCGGCTCTTGGAGGATTCTGGGGTTGTGTATTGTCAGTGTCATTGTAAAGATATCAGGATGGTACTGGTAGATATCATCTGATTCTTTTTAAAAAGTGACACGTTACTTATATTGTACGTTATAGCATATAGCTTCATTACGTAATTATTTCGAAAATTTACTCAGTCTAAAGTAGCATGGTAGCATGATCACTCATTGCGCATTATCAAAACGAAATTAAATTCCGGATATATGCGCAAGCTTTCAATTTCGGTAAGGCCAGTCACGTAGCATAAATAATGTCCATCTGTAGCTTCTATTGCAAAAGTCATTACAGGAGAGGCATTCAAAAAATGATAGGTGTCTCTTCATGCTTTGTCAGGCGTGCAAATGACACGACTGCCCTAGTCTCAAACTCTTTAAAAAGTATACCACTCTTCACCCATGAATGAAAAGAAATTCTCTCCTCGATTGGTTCATCGTGAGAAGACAACTCTGTTTCGGAAGGAAGATGAACTGTGATTTTTTTTCTTCTCATAAGTAACTTTTTTTTTGTCACGCCATAAGGGAAAGTGATTCGTTCCCCTTGGTTATCAAAGGGAGACTTCAACGCGCGAGTGGCATGGAAACATACTCGAATACATAGTATTTTTTTGTATATTTACCTACTGCTCTACGCCATTAGGGCCATTATAGTGAAGGCTACAAAAAGTCACACATTAATTTCCATAGTGTTACAAGTAAACTGAATAAGTTAGATCTTAGGAATTAAAATTTAAAATTTAACTAAGGAAAATTGGATTTAGGTACAGTTGCAAATAATACTGTGCTAGATGCCAGAGGGCGGTGCACTAATTATTATTATCTACAACAATTGATCAAGGTATATTAAAATACATAGTTGAAAGTACCAGAACAAAAGGTTCGTTTGAATGCCTAGGAAATTAAAATAATAAAATAATATGTATGTAGGCCTAGTGTATTAGTGATATATTGGATGGATTATTTTTATTTCAAAGTGAATTGCAATGCAAATAAATTGAGTGACGTAAATGTTTAATTGCCACACTATACTAGGTGCAGTTAAGCCAGATTGTTCGTGCAGATATCATGAACTGATATTTCACACCAACGTTGCCTTGGCGAGAAGCCACTGCAATTAAAGCTGAGTTTTAATTAATATACGACATAATTGATGAATAAGTAGGACGTGGGATTATAACTTTTTATACAGCCCAGATGGAGGGAACCTATTAGATAATTTGCCTCTCCTACAATGAGGAAGCTTAGCCAAGACTTTGCATCACCCCCCTTTTTATGTCAGGCAAGACAGTCTTCCACAGGATCTTAACTTCCACTGTGGGAGACATGGTTGGACAGCAACCTTGCACTCGTTTCAACGCCTTCTGACTTCTGGGTTGCAGAATTTTAGGGCGGTGTCTGGAGAGTAACGCAGTGGAACTCCCATGTTGCACCGAGGCCTTGACATACAAGCCTTCCTACTTATTCTACTGAGGATTGAATCCACATTTTAGGGGGAAAAACACATCGCTGATTTAGAGAGATCGGTATTTATGACCACTTGCGACATATCATTTTGAATGGAAATTACTATGTGAACCTATTTTCAGCTGCAACTACGATTAGTTTAACATCAATGAACAATAAATTTTTCCATGTCACTGAACATGTGATGGAATGTTGATCTGGTTCTAATAACCTAATGACTGCAGGTGCCTTAGGGGTCACATTTATTAAACCACACCCAGTAATTTGACAGCGTTTAGAAGCGATTCAGTCGGAATATTAATACATGGTCAGCGTAAGAAACCTATGATTGCTCCAGATTGCAAATGTCACCTTAGCATAAGTTACTTGCAGAGTAGGCTACACCCTTGTATTATTATACGACTCATCAAATCACACTATACAAGGTGACCTCTCGCCTTGTCCTTCCCATAACTATTCAGACTTTGCCAGCAGACGCCGGTATACCTAACAATTTTACAAAAATTAAATAACAATTGTGCACAGCGTGCAAATTACCTTGCGCTCCTTAAAAATGACGCTTACACGACCAAGAAATAAAGGTGTCAAGACAGCTCGCGTAACTCTTGTTCGTGACCTCAATTTAAGAACGCACAAGATGAAGACAGATCAGAAAGCAATGCAAACGCGCATGTAAAAACACAGCCTCTTCGTAACGGTTTGAATGCTTTCGTGCTCAACCTAGTATTGTTCCGGACTCGGGTTCCGTAAGTGTTTCTTCTAACCGAATTGTGCACGAAGCCAGGATGACTTTTTTTAAAAAAGAGTGAGCAACATCTCGGTGGTTTCTTTTATTCTTTTTTTGGAAAACAAATTACGAAGAGTCATGCAACCAAGTTGACGAAAAATGCCAAGATTGCTGTCTTCGCAAACTGTCCTTGAGGTGCATACACAATAATGTTTTTGTTAGCTCCTTTTTATTGTGCTGCAGGCTGTGAGAAAAACGGTTTTTTTTTTCAAGATGAATATTAGTTTCATAACATTACACAAAAGGAGGAGCAGAGTGGGAAGAATTCAGTCCTGAGAGCAAGTCAGGCGAAGTTTTTCGATGAGGTTTTGCGAAAAAGTTGACGTCATCAGGAGGAGCAGTGTAGGCCTAGGTCTTGGCCCCAAGAGATGATTTTTATCGTGCGCGCATTATTGTACAACACATTTTACATTACGCTATGCCTTAAGGTGTTTGGTGGAGCTGCGTTGATTATAAGGTTCTGTGAGAAGATTGCCACAGGTTTCAGCCACTGGAATTACAAGCAACATGCGTGCAATCAAATTCTTGTGAGCAGCTGTAAAAAAATATAATGTGGTAAACACCTCGGATGAAAGGATGTCCTTTTTATTAGCCTGTAGTTATCAATTATTCTCAAAGACTATTATTGTAATATATTCAATTAAGCTCGGGCTCCAGTGTCTAGATATCATATCTTACCCACAGCGTCTGTGACAGACAATTTTGGATGAACACGTCGGCTTACAGTATGTGACTGGCGGCTTGAAGGCTACATACTGACTGGCCATAACCATCTGTATGAAGGGGGAGTGGGGGACAGCCTATGACAACTCAGCTCACCCCAAGCCGCACCGATTCTTGGAGCGAATGTGCACTTAAAAATTGTTAGTTAAAAGAAGCTCAATGTTTCAGTTATTTCAAAACAACTGGTATTGATGAATATGATATGATATGATAAGGTGATAATCCACTGTGAAAGTGGACTGTTATCAATAAAAATGTGATCTTAAAATAATAAATAATCCCTAAAAGGCGAGGGATTAGAAGTTACAATTGCTTCTACAATTTCCTACCTATGTGTGAGATGTTGCAATAACATACTCCTATATACCACCTTGTAGTACTTATTCTTAATTAACTAATGAAGTGCCAATTTTTTGGTACGTAACTTTTTTATTATTCATAATTGCCTGGTAAGGATCCTCAAGAAAGAAGATGCAGTCCACCTTTCTCATATTTTTTTGTTAGCTGGCTTTGTGGTGCATGGAATGATGTCTCGGGCAGTCGTCACGAAACAAAAAGCGTCGCTCAAGCAAAATAAAAATAAAAGTAACATAAAAATGAAACGTCTCCCACCCCAGTATGAGATCAAGGCTTCCAGTGGAGCCAACTTGCATTCCACTGCAGATGTCTTCCGTGAGTTTTCAATTTCCATTTCGCGACTAACCACGAAAGGCCCATTTTAATGCGGTAATTGCACATATTTATCATTATTATTTGCTGCGAAAATTGTTCTCGCTTGGAAGTGAGAGTTACGGGAAAGGCTACTGTTGTGGACGCCTGTTTACACATTTTCAGCACATGGCTATTCATTTTTTTGTATTATTTTTTTCTTGCAGGAGATGCTGGAGAGAGTGAGTCACTTACGTCTGCTTTGTTCGGTTACGTCCACCTTAAAGTGATGGGTGTTTGTCGAGACTTTCCGTGGCACTGAAATGTGACCGTAGCCTAATTTAACACTTATCTTCTCAGAATGTTTTGACATGACCGCGGTGAAAGATATGTGCAATAATTTAAATAACTTACTTAAGACTGGAGTTGCACAGTGATGCTCTGACATTTTTTGTGCGACTGTAATAGGGCCTGGATGATATTCAAAGTATTTTTGTCCTTTATAGCTCGGTGTGATGACATTTAATTAAAAGTTATGTAATGTTACTGCTACTTACTAGTCATGAAAATATTGTTGCCTTACTTCAATGTTGGAATTAAATTTAATGCATGACTATATGTTTAGACATCTTAATTAATTTACATCAAGGCATATCCATTGTTTGCTGTAATATGCAATATCCTGTTGCACTATAGGGTCGTTAAAGGACTGTAATTAATATTTTGGCAGTTCACATAATTACATATAACCTTATGCCAACTCTGACTCCCAGCAAAAGTTACATCCTAATTGCACATTACATAACATTGTTTTCCTGCGTTTGGCGTGCATGTTGGCCAAGGTTCAGGCCGTCATCTCGAGTTTTCATTCTTGTAATGACATTCTCACGACTTGACTGACTTTGGATAACAGTTGCGTCGGCATTTTTTTTCGCCGTTGCTGCCACTGCAAATATTTCCGTGACCAATCTGTGAAAAAAATAGGGGTCTAGGTGGGTATGAAACGGATGCTATGGATCCGTCTCAGGACAAAAAAAGGTAGAAAACCCGTTCCTTCACACCTGCGACATAAGTGCTCAACCTAAAACATTAGCACAAAAGGAGGCAGTTGCCAGTACGGTACTTTTCGAACTAGTTCCTATTTTCAACTCTGTCTATGCGAGGCCATTTTTTCTTCCTGGGAAGGAACGTTTGGCAAAGGCAATTAGCAAGGAGTGCTAACATCATCCTTAGCCCGTCTCGAATTTCCGATTTGAATCAGAAAAGAAGCTCTTGAAGAGGTGTCGAGCCATGAAACTCGGGGTAAGGGGATGTCAAGGATTGCTATTCAAAAAAGTTCCGATTATGCAGGCCAGAAAAATCTTGGGGACCGTACCCGGGTGCTGAATGAATATTAAGCCGATGCTCTCTAGTGCAGATCTAATGTTGAGAATAACTTACACACTTTTTTATCAACCGACACTTAAGTTATTGAACATCTGAGCTTTTCAAGGGGGTAAATCTGCATTTCTTTCGTTAGAGAGGGAAAGTTGTACTTTATGGGCAACCAATGTGACTGAAGGTTTCATACTGTATGGGACCAACACATGTGAGACTAACGGGGCCAAGAAAATCAAAAGGCACAAAAGGCGTCGGACTTTGGAATAGTCCAGAAGTAACGCATGTCATCCCCATGAAACTGATCGTGACTCAGCCTATCGTGATTTTGGAGTTTAATACGGAGCCTGCAAAAACACAGTTGTTTATCCGGCAGCACCGCTGTTGCCAGGAAGGACTCTCATATGTATTTTTGTTCCATCGTGATGCGTCGCCATGGACTGTATATATGCTGGAGTACAATAACATCAGATATTTATGTAGCATGTAGACTACATGAAATTGTAATATTATTTATATGCAGTGAGCAATGTGGAAAATTCTCTGAAAATCAATCAATCAGAGTGATAGGCTGGGACATGAGGTGGGAGCCAAAAGCCACACTTTTTTATTCTTTTTATATTGGGTATCCCTCAGGGCATGTTCGTGGGTACACTCGACGGGAGATTGACTCCAGAGATGGCACGATTTTCATCCAGGGGCGTCCTGCACTACAACCCCGAGTCCTGCCAAGCCTTCCCCGTACCGTACATATGACTTACCCCCATCCATCCACACACAGACACACACACGCACGCATGCACCTCACCCAAGATGGCTCCTTCCGGGCTCATCTTCGCCGAGCATTGTTTGCTTCGTCACTCTCCTCAATAGGGGAAAGTTGGGGACTCAGCTGGATAAGAGCACGGTTACATACACCTATTCTCGTATTTGTTAAGGTGTACGAATTTGTCTCGTTGTGCATGACATTTAAAATAAATACTTAGGTACGTAGCCGTACAGGGAGATTTAAAACTTCCATAACCTTCTTGATTCAAATTAAGTATTTTGATAAAATAACTTAGCAATATAAATTCTGAGCACACAGTTGGTATGCCTAATAATTAGGGTATGTAACGGATACAGTTATGCAAGTAATCTTCCCAGGAGAAGATATGGTGGCATCGGTGTCATTTGACTTCAGCGTTGGCAACCCGCAGAGTCAGCACTCAACACAGCGTTTGTACATCCGAAAAACTTGGTGACAAATTTGAAGGTTTGCCGGGAGAACCGGAGGAACCAGAGCAAGAATGGGCCATGATTGATTGGAGAGCGGGACACTTTTTTTTTGTTAATTCTCCTTGCCGGCGATCATGTAAGGACACGGTTTGTCCCTGACTCATCTGAACGATGAGTTCCTGGCCGGCTGAATTCCACAATGTTGTTTTCTCCACCTACAAAATTTTCGGACACGAATAAATTGGCTGTCGATGATATTTATTGGCGCCCGTGGTTGGGGTACCAGGGAATGACAATGTAATGAAGTAGTAGTAGAATTTTATAGTAGTTGTAGTCTGCACATGCAGTATAATTTTGTGTGGTAGCCCAAACCTACACGCGACTAAAACGCATCATAAGCCATGTATACGACTACCAATCAAATGTAGGATCAGATGGACCATTTCAAAGAGTTACACATACAAGTTTGGTTACAAAGTGAGCCGACCTTATAGCGCAATGCATATCAATTGTATTTAGCGCAATTAATGACCGCATAAATCACTCCGGTCCCTAACAGCTGGTAGATCGAGACATAAACTTTTTGTCCACCTGTAATAAAACAAGTTCTTGATTGACTCCTTGAGGTCCATTGGACCGCAGTGATACGCAACTGTTAATGCCCATAAGCACAAATCCATACCGGTTCATTCCTCTCCAGCCAACTCCAGAGGTCATCTACCACATTGGATAGATACCGCACATGTGTGAGGTATGTGTGCCTCATCTTATGAGAACCGGCACAAATACAAAAACAGGCGCATCAGTGTTCTTTTTTTGTACGTACACCAAGTGGACTAACTACTCAGCCATGGATGAGATTCCACCTGCGAGCAAAGTTCATTACTATACCTACCGCAGTGACGAGAGGGAAGGTGAAAAGATGACAGGTTGCTCGTATATCATTAGGTCAGGCTAAGCTTTTCCTTAAATACTAGGTGGATAAGCTCCCCCGTTAGCTTATGTACAGAGTGTGTATGCAGGCTGAAGCAGAATGCTGTGTCACGTTCTGTCTTCTGACAAAGTCGTCATCGTCTCTATCGATGACCACGAGTTGCTGCGAAGGGGGCAGCAAAAGTTCCGAGGCAATGAGGTCAGAGAGAGCTCTTGTGTGCAAATTAGCGCCGTGTGAGGCGCCATTGCTCTCTGTTGGATAGCACTTAGGGGGGTCTGGAATCGATGTCCTGCCAAGAGGTCAGCTATCTTGACGTTAGCATATTGGAACAGTTTGATGTCCCAAAGGATTTGTAACACAGGGAGGGGACCATATACGATTTTTTGGGCAGGGTTGGTTAGTCACGATGTTGCTCTAGTAAGGAGAAGAGATGCGTGGGATTATATTCGAAGGTGGAATTGAAGGGTGTATCCTTCTCGACGCTTCCGTCCATGGTATAACCACGGGACCTCACACCCTTAGTTTTGTGGGCATTGTTACCTCTCGAAATGGGGATTCGCATGTTGACACTTGTGCGGCCCAAATTAGGGGCGTGAATTATGGTGATCGATGAATAAGAAGAGGGGGAAGACAGGGGATTGGAGGAGGGATGGGGGTCACAGGTGAGGTCTAAAGGCAAAAAGGAGGAGGATGTGATGGGCCAACTATAATTTCTCTGTCTCCTGTGGCGAAGCTGAGAAAGTGTCGGAGGAGAGAACAGGACAGAAAGGAATGGCCTCTTTTTCATGCTGAAGTTTGACTCGACTAGAGGTACTTCACAACCATTAAATCAATATACCGAGCACACCAAATGTCATCGGTCTAGTCAACATGCCTCGTCCTTGTGCGACCAAGGACACGCCTTTATTTGTTAGGCGGTAACTCATACGTGATCTTGTTTTATTTCTGGGTCCCATGATTCTTATCTGGGTGTGTTGGAAAAATATTACGTTCTCTGTAGTTCATTGATAATGCCAAAGTTGTGTTCTTGAACTTTGTTAGTAGTGTACTCATTGGCCTTGATATTTGAATCGATGAATAGACTAGCAGTCTGTCAGAGAGAAAATAAGAGCAGCACTAATGTAAATACTTGAATCACCCGGAACAGATGCTATAATTAACATTTTAACGTAATGTACATTAGCCTAATTGTACATAATCCATTATGTATTTAAAAGAACATCACTGGACAAATTGTCAATCAATATCACAAATATTTTTAAAGCCATAGCGTTTATCTTTTTATTACAGTCACTTTTATGTTCATTATAATATTACTAACATACAGTAATAAATTATTATACTTGTAACTATTTATCGCTTTCATGCTTTATTCATAATATTGTCATTTATATAGGTCTGTAATAATTATTACAACGCAAAACTAATTTGTATTTGTGGACTCTAACATATTAATCACGCCTTTGTGTCAAAAAAGTAGCCTATAAAACATTTCCCTTCGAGCTAGAAATTTTCACGTCTAAAAAGTATTCGGAGCAACAATAGACCACATATTTTCGCAAATTATGGCCGTACGTCAACCCAAATGTGACAGGATTAGTTAACCGCCGGATTTCTAACCTGTCTTTCAAAGAGGAAGTCTGGAGCTGAGCAGTGTCAAGCCAGGTGACCTCAGCGGTCAACAGGGGGGGAGTGGGACCGGTGGGTCGCATAGGAATGGCGTTATCGCCGACTCTGACCTGAGAGATTTAGTGGGACGGGTTCAGGGGAGCCCAGAGGGTCGGACCACACTCGTTTTTAAACTGCGTTGCCTGCCCCCTTTTGATGGAACTCGAGCGGTCAGTTCCCTCAGTAAATTAAGTAAAAAGGGGGCGCTATATGGCCAGCCCAGACAGGATATTAAAATTCCACAGGCAAATGCAATCAATTAATTTTTCTAAGCATCAAAACAATGTAATGCAGCAGCTGAGACACGTTCGTAACCTTTGAGGTCACGAAAGATATATGCCTCTTACCATGTGGAATAATGCCCAAATGAAGAAGAAAATGTACCTCCATGGAAAGCTGGTAAAGCACCCTATCCAGAAAAATGAGGGGGTCTGATCTAGTGATGTGGAGATCAGCACTTTCTCCTAGTTGGGTAGAGTAGGCTCCTTTCCGTGTAATTGTTTCTTTGTCATGTTTACGAGAGGAGGAATTACTCTGGTAATGGAAACAACGCGCGAGGTGGCCCATCTTGTGGGGATTCATGGCCCATTCCAAAACCAGGGGGGCGAAAAAAGAATTAGAGGAGAGGACCACCATCGTCTGGAAAGGAGGAGAGGACGTTTTCCTTTTGAGTGGAATGTAGTCGGATCATCCTTTTCCACGTGCTGAAGAGCATAACTTTTTTTCTCGCTCCTCCCGCCAGAAGGTTTGTGGCAGGTGTTGCTGGTTTATTATGAGGTGCGCTGACCTAAACATAGCCAGAATGCGACGAACGAAAAGGTATGACCCTCAGGGGCGGGGGGACCACAAAAGTGCAAAAAAAATTAGCAGGAATGGTTAGGACAAAGGTTATGACCCAAATATTCTGAGAAATGTGTAGGTTGATATGTATATTGTTTTTCACACACATGCTCAAAGCCACAAGCATTTACTACATACAATTATGGGATCATGCGATAAGTAGTTCCGATAATGTGTGGCATGAAGCCCAGGCGTGAATAGAAGTGCTCCTAATAGTCCAATTACTTAGAAATACAACGGCGAGGTCTGGTATGCTAATTAGATGGCCTGAGCGCCTGAGCCAAACGACCACCTCACCGGGTTTACAGTAGCCCCGGTGCATTTGGTGTAATAAAGTCCACCTTTTATTGACTATCATGTATAAGAGAGTGGGTGAGAAAAGAGGGACAAAAAGAGGCTTCCGATAAAGCGTGCGACTTGGACTCCGGCATTTGTATTGTTATCATCCGCGGCGTTTGTTGAAGAAGAAGAAGTAAAAAAAAAGGCGGCTTATCTTGTTGTTCTGTGAGGCGTTTGAGAGATCGCACCATTTTTCAGAGCTATCTCTGTCGGGTATCGCAACCCATTAATAGGGCGTTATATTAACAGCATTAGCCACCACGGGCGATACGTATCAGGAGCCATTGCCACGTTTTATTACAGCGAGAAAATTGAGGTGTTTCTGGCATGATTGCGGCTGATGGGGGGTTGATAACATGTAATGGGAACATTGACTGCAACGTGATATGATTGGACTGTCTTATTTTTAGTGAGAAAATCCAGTTCAATTTTGTCCGATTATACACACAATCGGTATGATAGAATCAAAAATTTTGATCTATGAAATATTAGGATGTGTTGAGTGCCACAAATGCAATTACTTTTGCGTCATGTTCAAGCAATAAATAAGCAGTTTCGCTTAAGTGAATTCAAAGAGGAATTTCAGCCCACGTGGAGGGCAAAGAAGATCGACCCAATGACCCCCGCGGGGTGAAAGTTGACCGTTTGCAACCCCCTCCCCCCTCCATTTCTCGTTTACATTGCCCTTTTATTATATTCGCTGAATAAGAGCGGGGATGAAGATGTGGCCATCTTTCTTGGTTGGATGACAGAGATAAGTCACAGGAGAGAGTCGGATGCGGTAATTTTTGTTGGGCAAGTCGACCTGTGTCCAGTGGTGTCCGTTTTCTTTTTTATCCATATTTTTTTTCATTCTCTTCAAAGCCTGGTCTGGAAAAGGGGTTGGGTCACTTTTACCTCTAGGGTACATTGGTCAGCAGCCTACTCAACAACTCGTCGCCTTTTTTCCATCTCTCTCTCCCCATCTTGCTCTTTTAGCCAGGTGTCGACTAAAAGTCACTCATCTTTCACCCCCACCCCTAGCCGTTCTGCTAAAACCAGTTCTGGATAGTAACCTCTGCCTTTTGTCACATTGAGTTAGTTATGTTGCCACAAATTTTACGCTCTGATAACTGCTGCTCGGGTCCTCTTTTTAGGTGACTTATAAAAAGGGTGGTCACTCCAGATTGCTTGACCCTTGATGGTTTATGCAGTTAGATAACCTGGTCTGTTGGATGAAGAGGAAGATGGAGGATGGTGCGTGCGCAGGAGACGCCTGGAGGTGAGTTGCAGGAACTAATATAGTCTTGATTGTGTCGGTGTTTAAGAGGATGGCTTCTTTTGGCTTGTGTCAAGCTGCAATGGCTATTCTGGTTGTAGTAAAATTGTTGTACCACACAGTACTATCGAAAGTCGTGACATCATTCAAACATGAAAATTATTAAAATTGGCAACATCACTTACAACAGGATATATCTGACGCCAGTCCCACGATACTCCATAATTATTCAAAGCGTGGGAAATATCCGGTAGTTATACATGTCATTTACAAATAATACTCGGGCCATGCAAATATTTTACAGCAGATGTTTCTAGGCAGGGACTTTTCTCGTTCAGTGCCCGTTTTGCGTTTAATTGATTACCAAAGGAACCACCCCCTCAATAAATAACCACACCTTTGCTTTAAAATATGTTTTGAAAATTAATGGTCACATCCACGCCATTGGGAACATATCTTCACGAGAAAGGTTGTGGTCAGTCCTTCTTCTGCACCCAAAAAATTTTATTTGTATTTTTTTGTGGGAAGATTGCGTGCGGTCGGTGACCTGAAGCTGACCTCTGGAGCCGGCGGAGGCCGGAGCACCTCGGGCTGACCACAGCAAATCTCCGCCCCTAAGGACTTTGATTTGTGCCTTGGGGGGTCTGAACAGGACGTGACCGGGAAAAGGGAGTTGGGAAGGATGGGAATTGTTCAGTGGTCACCACTACCAAGGTTCGTAAATTTTACGTACAAAAATGCGACATGAAATTTCAAGCAAATTTTGCATTTTTCGTCCGGTATTATTAGATGCACTCTGTCATTATTCTTCATGAGATTGGTAACTAGCAGGACTTTTGCCAATAATTCATCCATATATTTGACCTTTGACCCGACCTCCTTCACCCTGCAGGTATTAAATAGCATTCAGGAGTCAAATGGCCGCCAAATTAAAGCAATTTTTGACATTCACCCCAATTTTGACAAAATTTACATACCTTAATATTAAATTTATTAAATCGTGACGAAGGAAGCTGGAATCTTACCCAATAACTACGGGGGTTGGGAGGGTGGATGGAATATGGGGGGAGTGGGCGTACAGGAGGAGATATTCGTGACTTGCCTAATGGAAACACATTTTGTAATTTTACGTAACTCTCCCCCCCTCCCCCCATCCACCTTCTCCCCCCTCTTTGCCTCTTTTTTCATACCTGCATGCAGTTTTTGCTCAGGTGATGCTAAGAGGACGTCGTGTGGCAAATTAAGCGGATGCTCCACCCTCACCACCCTGAGTCTTGACTTTTCGAGATTAAGCCCACCTTCAGGGTCCCAGCAAAACTTTTTTTATTTATATATTTTTTGTTTTCTTTTTTTTTGAGTGACAAGGGAGCAGGCCCGAGATCACGAAGGCAGGCTAATGTATGCCTGAATTTCGAGTTCCCACCAGCAGGGGGCCTGTACTTGAATGCTGCTTACTCCCTATGGACTTGGAAAACCGGGAACTTGTCATTCATTCTCTGTACTTTTTATGGGAAGTGGAATTTATGCTATTCATAAATGGAGGTGACATGAAAGTATTAAAAAATCAGTTCAAGGCATTCATTTTAGGGTTGGGTCACGTGTCGCATTGGTTTGGCCAGGTAAGTGGGGCAGCATTACATGGGGGTGATGCAGAATTATAGGTGTTCGGATTGCAAGAGGAACACGCCCTTTCTAGTAGTTGACGCAACAGGAGTGACGTGATGATAAGTAATTTATGTTGCATTCCGATGGGTTATTTGCTAATAGCTTCGTAATATAAATACTCATGTCCACCTTGGTCAGGCCTATAACAGTGATGCTAGAAAATGGGGTGGGAACCCACTGCTGAGACAGATTCATAAGGCATTGTGCGATTTAGAGTCGTAAATTGTACTCAAGGACTTTTTTTACCTGGCACATTGGTAATGTTATGAATGTAGATGAGTAGAGACTATAGATTTAGTCCAGAGGGATGGATAACTCATTCATTTTGCATTCCTGCTTACTACTTATATTTAGATCGAAATGCCCTTGAATAGCTATTGAAACAGTAATCAGTATTCAGATATAGATGTCTTAGAATTATTCATTGTGTGACTAGGTGTAGCGTAGTCAGTGTAATCTAAATGATGGAGACACCAAAATTCGACTGGTCTTAACGTTTCATTTATTTAAAAAAATTCGATTCTTATTCTCAACCTTACCGTGCAAAAATTTTTAACGTCAAATAAAATGCTAAAAATGACATGCGGATAAACCCCCTGGCTATCCACTCAGGTGTTCTATGCCCTGATACCGCCTGCAGATCCGTAATGTCATTCCTCGGTCCTGTTTTAAGATCCTGCTCTACTGATCTAGTGTTGGACGTCAGAATGTGATACCTTCGCCGCAAGAAGTAGTTTACGTGGAACGATAGCAGATATGAGTTAGAAGGCATGTCCCTTGGCCGGCAGTTGAACCCTGGGCCATGCCAGGAACGAGCCTGACGCGCCATTATTTGAGGGGAAATTGTGCCGACCTTTGCTATACGGAAAGCTCTGGGGGTCTGTAACTAAGAGTACCCCCCTCGGTATCCTTTACAAGTAGGATTGGGTGTTGGGCACGAGGTTTATCGCCTTGGCAGACGTCGACCTGGTGTTACTCAGGTGGGGTGTTCGCCACAGGGTCATCAGGTGAATTGGTGTTTTTTCACTTTGCTTTTTATGGCGTCGTTATCATTAAGCTATATTACCCGGTCATTAATGCAATCGAAACTTGTATAAACGTCTTTGAATATTGTCATTTGTTTAGGGTCAAGATGAACTGATCTGATGGTATCTACCTGGCATTTACGACCAGTAAAGAAACACGTTACGCGAAAGCAAATCGTGGGTAATTATTGGCGGCATCCATTTCTGATCGCCCCAGTTGTTTTTATATTGGCAGTTACAGCTATCAGCCCCCTCTAATGAGACAAAAAAACCCAACCTTGCTATAAACAGTGGGCAGTTGGACCACTTTTTTCAAGCAATGCAGATGAGCTAGCTTGATATACTGGAAATCCACTCTCTATACGTTGTTTATAACTAGTGCAAAAGCATTACCGTATTGGGAAAATGGGCTCTGGTTATTATTTTTTTTTTTTGCTCGTAGGTTGTAAAAGGCTTTGGGGGTAATGAATCGTGTGTGCAAAATAAGGGTCAATTTGTTAGGATGGAAGGCCGCATCCCCCTCGAGAATGAGACTAATTAGGAGCAAAGATTGCGCTTTGATTCGTTTTGATGATGAATATTGCAGAGTATGTTTTAATTACAAGGAGCTATTCATTCTGGTCGAAATTATAAGTTACACCCAAGGGGCGCTTGTTATTATTATTTTTGTCTGGGAGGCTTGACTACTCGGAGGATTGATAAACATGTATGCGGTCTTAATCCCAGCCCAGAGCGCGCCATTTCCGAAGCCCAGATTATGACTAATGTTGTGGGTGTGGAGTTTATGGCAAACGGCGTTGTTAAGCAATTGAATTATTGTTCGTGCTGTGTGGGGTCAAGTTGTTGAACACAACGTGTTTTACACTTCTTTCTTGCACTCGCTTGATGTATTAATTTCGAGACGTTCGCTGCAAAGAGACAAAGTGAGAGTATCTAGATGTTACTCACAGGGCAAGTTTTGCCAAGTGGGTATATCACTACACAATCATATACTTAAAATTTGAAATCAGTTTGAAATCAGTGATTAAGACAAAGGTAACTAATGTACAGTACAGTGTTGGACATAATTCGAGGCATATTGCTAGCGACATTTTCCGAAGCGGCAGAAGAAGGAATCGAAGATAAGGATACTACTGTACAAGCCGGGCGAGCAAGATTCCTTCTTCTGCCGCTTCGGAAAATGTCGCTGGCAGTATGCCTCTATTAATGTCCAACATTGTACATTACAGTACTTCGAAAAATATTGCAAAGAAAGTTTTGTCCGATGGTATCCTGTCGCTGTGCAACCTTCATAACACCACCAAGGTGAAAGTTAGGATAGGGGATGGGGTGCTTTCTTTTTAAATGTCTGATTGACCTCTAGCACCATATACTATTATTGGCCAAAACTTGCTTATACTTTACAAGTGCATGTACAGCAGTACATTTTACAAAATAATGGTTTTCGCAGCCGGCATGGTATAAATTCTAAAAAAATGAATAGGTCTACTTACCAGAAGGTGTTAATAGGATGCCGCTTATTTCACTCTTAAATCGGCAATCGAATTAAAGGATGCAAATGCTATTATTCCTCCTCCCCACATCTGGATCCTGGTACAGCCCTGACCTGCTTTCACTGTTCTTGCCAGCACATAGTGAGAAAGTGCTCTCTTTTTAATGAAGTTAAGGCCAAGTCATTATTAGGAGCATCCGCAAAAAGCGGATCTAGTAGGTATAGGCTAGTGTACTTATTTTGTCAATTCAAATATATTTTCGTTTTTACTGTCATAACTGCAGCAACAACTATATCTGAATCGACAGTACAATCAGGGCTGCATTGTGTCTTGAGAGGAAGCCAGGCCGTGACTTTGCGAGTTTGTCCCATGAATCGTTCTTCGACCTCATTTTTTTCCCTTCCCGATATTTCAAGAGCAAGTTGCCTGAAGGATGGGAAGAATGACGGGGGATGCCGATGACACACCCTTCTTTCTCCTTTGTCTTCCTGACCTGAGGAGCTTCCTGGAATAATGCAATGTGCTCATGACTTCGATATGAGACTCACCGTTGAAATGCTTTTCTGGATATGGAGCAGGATACAGTCATGTATGTAGAAATGTTGGAATGGGATGACCAACAAATTGTCAGAAGGTCAGCACGTTGTATTCGATAAGACTGGTCCATTACAGTCTGAGAGCAATTCTTAGCGTCGCGTCGGTCAGATAGTTTTGGGGTTTTTTGGTGAGATTGATGATGACAGATCAGATAAGCTCTCCCCCTGGTTGCTGATTGACGCCCAAATGCGACGGTTGATGCACACAAGTGGGAAAACCGCCATGCTGTGGCTCCTAACTCCGGCAATTAGCACCGGGTAATTGGGCTACGAGAACTGGTTAGTAGGTGATGACTCGACATTTTCTACCAGGGTGGTATTTGGAATGATTTTTTTCTCATACACAATCCTGTAGGCCGTAGGGTGTTAGGTAACGTCGCCATTCTGTTAGAAACGCGAAATGTGCAACCAGGATAGTGGATGGTCATATCTGATCCCGTAAGTTCTAATAGATCTCCGAAAATGTTCATAATTTGAAACTCACTTATCCAGCGGTGTACGTGGTTTAAGAGCCGGCATTAATTGTTTTAAACCAGTTCAGCACGTCGACATTAGGCCCCGCTAGGTCTTTTAACCAAAACACCTCACGTAGGGACGTTTACGTTGACGTCCCTTATCGTCCCGCAACCTGATCAAGGAACCCCGCGCCTTAATCATCGCCTTCACCTTTGAAATTTGCCACCTGGAACCCCAATTTTCCCACACGTCACTTCCAGCCCCGGTTATGGATCCGAGTCCAAAGCGACAAATTGGTGTTTGGCCCGCGCAATTTCTTTCCTTCCTCCACCTACCCCATCTGGTGGATTACAGCCCTGGCCGTTGATCGGCGTCCTGGGCCTGCACGGATATTGGACGGTCATTTGAAAGAGATCGGGGTCCATCCAATGGGTGAGTCAGCTGTATACCAGTCAGCCTCGAGCGTGCCTTCCTTCCTTCCTTCCATGGGAGGTTTCAGGTCTTGAGCATCGCACCCATGCTTCTCAACAGCCCTTGCGTGGAGTAATTGCGGTATGCGGTCCAAAATTATAGTTTTCTCTCCATTCCACTAATCCTATGGTTTTATGGTAAATTGGGGGCTGTTATCGTTTTCTGCCTTCTCATCACAGGTGAATATTGTTCAGAGGCCACCAGATTTCTCACGATATTGCTCCGGTGCTGGGGATGAAAGCTGCACGGGCAGGAGAATTTCGCCCAGGAATTTTTGTTGTGATGGTTACGGACCAGTCTAGGAAAATTTGTGTGTAAAGCTGAAGCTGAATATCACGCAATAATGCACGAAGGGAAGAGAGGTGAGCCCCCCTTTGCTGTGTTGGATGTAAAACTGGAAATTTCCCATATTACCATAATGTTTCGTCAGTTGGCGGGGAACATTGCTGTGGCATACTTATATGAGCTTGAATTATAGTGCAATATTACCTGGGACGCACGTGCTTTAGGAAGGAATTTATGTGCCTGATCGAGTTGACACCATGCTGGGCGGCAACATTGTCCGTCCGCACGGGCTCGATGTCTTGGTCGTATATCAGACCAAAAACTTGCGGTCGATAGTCCATTTGTGGGAAACCTGATAGAGAAGAAGGAAAAAGAGACGCCTGATAGAAAAACAGGATTGACCATACCCGCTCGTTCTTCTTCATCTGGGAAAGAAAGCGTGTCCGCGAGGTCTTGGTGGAGGGCAGAAGCCTTTTTTCCAAGTGCGGTCACGCTAGTTGCGTGGCTGTGGCTGGGAGATGGGGGAACTCTTGACCCGACTTGCCCCACCCTTGCTTTATGGAAACCATTTGATCCGCGTCTTGCATGGTCTGATATACCAAGGAGATGTGTTACACTTCCTGCTACGATGGACAGGTCACTGGAAATTTATTAAATTAAAATTTTTGAAAATTCAGTTACACCAAGAGGAATTTGGTCAGCTTTTCACAAAATTACAATTGGTATATTCAGTTTTCATCTGAAAACCTGCGTCTGACCGATTACCTACTTTAATATCCTTCTATGCTGAATGTCATTATTTATTGCAAATACAAAATCTAATTATACGGTATCTACCCAAAGAGAAAAAGAACGCAATCCATGGTGGCAGCAACATAGGTCATATTCATCTCTCACACCTGCTTCTGCAACCTGCAAAAAAGTCTCACTTCCAACACTAATCAATTATAACGCTCCGAAATGTACTCTTCCTCCCACCCTGAATCTGACCTGTAATTATGGCGTTTTTTTTTCTTTCTTCTTCAGATCAGTATATCGCCCGGAGGATCGGAAAAGAGAATGGGCAAAAAGCGAAGTGGTCAAGTTTGATGTGTGCGGTGAAACTGACGAGATTGAGCGTGAAGGAACGGATGGGCGGAGGAGGGTTTAGACGGGAAAAGAAATGGAAGATATCTCAATAAGATGAAGTTGGAGAAGTTTATTTTCTGGAACTATGTTATTACCACACATTCATTACCAGGTGGGCAGTGTACTCAACGTTTATTCCGACGTTAATCAAACTACACCTTCTAGTCCACCTTTTGCAAGTCAGCTGTCATTTTGTGCATGTTCGCCTTGATATCTGTCCCCAGTGACGTCACTCCTGATATTCCTGCTTGATAATCGCAGTGATGACACCACGGGAGGAAAAGGTGAAGGATGGCGGGGCGGAGAAAAGGCTTCTTATTATAGCTTCTTTCACCTAGCGCACAGGGGACCAGTTTTCTCTCTAGTATATAGAAGTAGAGAAAAAAAAATCTGTAGAGAAGTATGGGGAGGTGGAGTCACTTTTTGGTTGGGTCACGAGACAAAAAGGCACGCATTCGATAAAACTTATTCTAATAGAAGCAGGCATTTTCTGAGCAGACACACGCCATCTACTGGGTGGCCATCTTTGATCTTCCTTGATCGGCTCCCGTACACTGGCCGTGATTGGGATTCACGGCAAAGAGTCAATCGTGATGCTACCTGCGGTGTGACATCACCCATCTGCCAGAGTGCCCCTCCCCTTCCGCATTCCCAGTGTGGGGGAGGTGGGGTGGCGATGGGAGGCAAGTACATAAGCTGCTTTACGCAATGTACTGGCCAGCACGGCATCCATTCTTATGTCTGGACCATGCTGCCCACCCACTCCTGATCACACAAATCATTGACGGCAGCATGACTTATCTCTTCGAGCTGCACTCGGCCCCCTCCAAGCAGCTATAGAGGGTTTACCACCCAAACCTTGCCATCCACCCTTTTTGCATTAAGGGGTTGGATACATATCCGAGGTACCGCCTACTTGCCAGCATGCATGCGATATCACGATCGTATAGGGGGGTCAAAACCAGCCATCAGTTGGGGTAGTGCAAGATACATTGTTTCATCGATATTATAGATGCACACCTTCTGACACTATGGAGGCTGACTCTGGAAATTATACTGTACGTGCAGTATGTCCAAATGTCACTGTCGGTGTGCTGTGCAATGCTAGGTCGTGAATAGTTGGCTGACACTGACCGGAGGCTACGTCTCCTGGAGCCTGACCGTTCTTCGCATCAAGGGAAACGAGCTACATAAATCCTTCCGCAGCAGAGAAAACTCTTCCCTGTTTGTGTGCAAGGATGGCCTCTCGATCCTTCACCAGAATCGTGCCGAACCCGGCCACTAACAAGCTGTGTTTTTTTTTCTCCCTAATTTTTTCAAGAAAAGGCCACGTCTCGTTAAACCCTAAGAAAACAATAATTACGCTAGAAATAGGTCATAATCCTATTCATAAGATGTCGCGTCCTAAATAATTTTTTGGGAACCTCGCACCACATATGGCCCCCCTGATACGCGTCAGCAGGTACACCCTACCCAAAATGTAGCACACATTTAGCAATTACCGCGTCAAGAAATAGACGAGAGGGCCTATTCAAATCTCTGGGAAACACGAATTATTGGGTAGGATACCCGGAGTCCAAGGGTGCCTTTTTGATTAGATGATGGAGGAGGAGGATTTTTGCCCGCCGTTTCTTCTTTCCGGAATATCAGGGCAAGGAGGCAGGATGAGAAAATTGGACCTGCGTGCAGGAGGAAGAGGCAGACACTTATGGGCACCCCAAAAAGATGCTCTGGCTGGCTGGCATAATGCGGGAGAAGAAGAGAAGGAGAGGCAGCTGAGCGAACCTTGACGTGCCAATAATTATTAGTAATTTCCAGTAATTATAAAGGGAATAAAGTTACCAGGAACAAGCTTTTGTGACGACTCCTCGCCTTCAAACTCGGGCCGTTCAACACCCTGCTTTACTTCATCGTACCCATCATGCAAGGGGTGTAGGCGCCACCGATCACCGTCACTCTTGTTTTAAGTGGAGCATCACGTATGCTTTCTCACCAGCTCAATAGTGTATGGGAGTAGTTGACAAGAAATATTTTTGTCGTAACTCTGAGGAGCCAAAAGGTGCCCACCAGCCTCTTTTGTGTCGGCCCTAAAAACAGATGGGTTCAGGGTATTTCACAATGGAGAAAACAGTCGTGTCCCTCGACCCATACCCCAGGGGTCGACAGTAAATCGGAAAACTGGAGCGAAAAACCCATAAAGTTCTGGGCTGTCTAGTTTGGTGCCCTTCACAAGAAGCGGAAGAATTTCTGCCCATTTCTTGCCATTGCATTGTGTGAATTCCTCTACATTACTTGGCTGTTGGATAAGATGTTTGTAATCACGGCTGATTACCCTTTTCTTGCATATCCTATGAGAAGAAATCAGCTCTCACGTTCTTGGATGATTAGCCAACTTTATATTCGAGGAATCGTCACGTTGACTCACATTCAGGAGAATACAGTCTTAATTTACATGCATGCCATAATTATGTGTATTTGAGACGACCACAGCAATCTCATCCCATCCCCTCGCCCTCACCCTCCCAAAAGGGGCTTTTTGGGGTCAGAGTAGCCTGAAAAAGTAGGGTGGGAAAGGGTGAGCCCAAACCGTACAAGACTGACCCTTTCGTGAAAGTGAATCTATTTCAGAAGCGAACCGAAAGTAAAAGTGAAGTGATCCGGGAAGTCCAATATCTAGGTCAAGTTTAAGGAATTTTTATATCCGATATTTACCTTTTAAAAATCTGACCGTGGCTTATAACATGATTCGCACCTGAGTCCGATAACCCTTGGCTTTTCAGCTATAATTTACCTGGTCACGCGGAGCAGTTTACGGCAGCAGCGTGTGAAGAAAGAACGGTTTTACAGCAGAGCGGGACTGAGCTTTCATTACCCTCTGTCCTGCCGCCATAATTTGTTGACTTGCACCTCTCATCATCTGCACCAGGAATCGTCGTCCGTCATTTCGTGCAACTGCAATCCAGAAAGGGGTTTTAACCAAGTGATGATTTGACCAGGCGTCGGTCGGTTGGTTGCCGGTACAACGTACGTCGCCTCTTGTGTTCTCACGCCGACTCATCTTCGGAGTGGATCAGGACTCGTGGCCATCCTCCAATATAAACACGGTTGGCTTTAAAGAGTGGGATAGGTTACTTGCTTTGGGGCCGGATCTTGGAATGATGTTGCTTCGAGGATGGTTGCTGGAGGCGGCATCCGGTCTGTGTGATGTGGACGGATGGTGCTGGAGGTCTGAGAAATGTTGCGGTTAATTGGAACAATATTGCGAACCAGCTTGCAAAGAATGGCGGTAAAAGCCTCGGGACCAGAGTAATAAAGCTGGTTAATTGCGGATCTGCAACGGAGCGTTGAAATTCGTGGATTTTGTGCAAGGGGAGCGAATTTGTTGGGGGGATAATTTTTTGGAGATACCATTTTTTGCAAAATTTTGAGAAGTGGGAGGAGTTAGAAACAGCCAATCGTGGCATGTAACGTCACATCGCTCCAACAAATCACGGGGGTTGGGACATCACCCAGAAATATCCATATAGCATATACATTATTGTAAAATAGAATATTGATAAAAAAAATAGAATGCAGACTACCGTGCTAGAGAATAGAGTTAAATGGAGCCGCCGCTGATGTGGCTGTTGTTGGGCCATGAAGAGTTGGAGCATCAGACGTGAGTTCCAATGAATCACTGTGACGTCGGTTCTCGAGTGCGGAACCTAAGGGCATCCATCCACGCAGAAAAACTAGTCACACATGCTGTTGATGGTACGTGTGTGCGTTGGACCCATTACATACCTACACATTTGTCACGGAGGCATCTCATCAGGGCGGGGTCTGCTTCCACCTCCAGAAAGAATCCCACTTCTTGAGGCATTGGAACAATGAAGAGACCGTAATCCGTCTGAAAGTACTTTTCTCCACCCACCCTTTCTAATTACGAGAGAAGGGCAGAGGGCGGGTCAAGAAATCAGATCGTGGCCTTCTTCGGTACCAAAGGTGGAGTAGGCTTCTTCGACACCCACCAATGCTGCACTTCTTCCGGGACACTTCATTTTTTTTAGAGGACTCTTCGCACAAGGATTCAGGCATGACAGGGATGCTGGAATTGGCATGTACATTCACGTATAATGATGTGTTATCAAAGTATCATCGAGGGGTTTATGGTAAGGTTAAAGCTATCAAAGAAAGAGGTCATTATCGGACGTTCATATTAGTGGTTGGTATTGATATTTCCTGGAGTTCCTTGAATTACAATTAAAAATTATTATTCCACATATTGCAATATAACATTTTAAACCAATTGAATGTCACACTCCAGTTAGATCCAGTGGCAGTATGTACATATTATGCATATTCAATGATGTTACCCAAATAATATTAACAAGTTCAATTGCCTTTTTTTATTTATTTTGCGTGTACTTTAGAGTCAGGCTGTACCTATAAACTTAGCTAACACGTGCTGACGCTTCTTCCTTGAACTTCCTATACCTGTGAGAAACAATAACCTTTTTTCGAGATCAAGTCTCAGAAGAGTTTGAAGCGGTACGTAGTGATTAGCTCTTCTCTGTTGGCAAGAAAATGGAGGTGGAGGGTAGGGGGCGACCAAAATCCCACGGTTTGAAACCCACCCTACTTGAAGCCGCGATTTAGACGCGGCGGCAGGGTAAAGAAGCTGAGGGTTCGAAGCCAAAGGGGGGTTGCATGGTGCAAGGTGGTCCTCACACTCACTCAGCCTTCAACCTAGGAGGAGATTTCTTACACACACCGTACTTCTTCTTTTTTTGCGAAGGGAAAAAACAGTTGGCAACCCGATCCCCTTAGGGGAACGTATCACTCGACCGGTTGGTTGGTGATTTTAAATAATCGAACACCACCACCCCTCCTTCCTATTCGCCTCCTTTTTGCGTGCTAATTGTTTCTAATTTCCTTTCGTGGATACTTTTCTGCAATTATCGTGTGCCAAACTAATTGGTACGCGTCACATCAGCGTCGGTTTTACACCGCTGAAAATGCACACTTAGTGCATGGTTCATGAAACGATTATTTCGAGTGTAGTGAAGCTTGCAGATTGACTTAGTTTTGGCAGAGGTAACATTAGAGTGAAAAGGTAGTGTGATTTACTCGATATTGCTTACTACTGGATGTAATCTGATTTTTTTTAATAAATTTACATGGTGCTTTTAGCTACCGTACCGCTTATCAAAAAAGGTTGCAGGTTGATGTAGATAGCATTTTAATAACTGTACCATCGCAACAAAAAAGCGCCTAAAACACACCTGAGGAAGCAAAAAAATACGGCATACCAGGATAAAAACTCATGGGAACCAGATCAATTCCTGGTTTTCACTCACAAACAGGTGTTTCCCACGCATAAAAACCAGCATAATCTTCCAGGAACAAATCCTCTTAGATCCTCGTCGTAAATTCGATCGGGAGACATATCAAGCTTATATTCAAGGTGATAACCCGTGGCAGTATGGGAACCAGCGCATATACAAGAAGGGTGGATATGACTTTTGTAGTAGGCGGTCAGCCACAGTGGGTGGGCTCATAAATACGTACTAGCAGTACTCCCTAGCACGATTTCCCCTTCTAACATTTGGAGCTTGACCGGTTCAGATAACAAGTAAAGACACGCCAGTACAAACATTCAATTAGCTTATTACAGTGCGTGTATAGGCAGAACTGCTATTAGGATATTTTTAATCACTACTGGGATTTGAGTATGAAAATTAGGATAAAAATAATGTTACTGTGAATTCGAATAATTTTAGCACGGGTTTGCTCTTGACAGTTTTTTTAAATGAAATAATTAATAATTAATAAATATTAAATTGTAATAAATAAAACGCTGATTCAGTACACCAAGCAGACAGCTGAATGACGTTATACAATGAACATTCAATTTTGAACAATCTGCAAAGTTGCAAATATTTCCACTTACACAGAAGTCATCAGATGAATGATCCCATAATTAAGTTTTCAATGCTGTCAAATTTTTTTGTATGTGTTGGTCGAATCTCGATCCCTCGTCTGAATTCTCCCCTAATTGGGTTCAATAATTCAAATCACCTTGAGGGTGCGAGTCATGAGCGGCCTTGATATTTACCCCAATGAAACATCATTTTTGAGCCCCTCTTTTTACAAGGTTCCCATCGCCTTATGGCAGTTCAGAAGGCTCAAGGAATGAGAACCATTCTTGTTTCGCAACGCTTTTAAAAAAAAGCGGAGGAAAATTTTTTGGAGCGCACTTGAGAAGTGCTCCACCCCACGCTCTCCTATAATGGCAGCAATCCTAGATAGAACGTGATCGGGCCGCCTTTTTGCACCTAATAGCCCACTTCACGGTCTATTTTAGCCACTGAGTCATGACCAATAAATCATTCGGTGGTACCCCCCCTCACAACATCTCATTGATGGCGCCCCGAACCAAACTACTCCAATTTATCATCGCGTTAAGGTGGAAAAGCAGAGAGACCGTGGCATATGAATGCCGAAGTGACCTTGCTGACTGACCCTTTACGTCTTTGAAATGATGGAGAGAGAGCGCTGCAGGAAGATGTAACACTTTTCGTCTTTTAATTGTGCATGTCAATTGGGTCCGGATGCATAATTTATGGTTTTACCTGCGACGCCACCTGAAAGACTAATTTAAAGAAGCTGTGCAATGGAAGTGATTAAACACCTGTCGCTTTAGGATTCAAACGTACTCTATTGGTTATGTACACGACATACTGCACAAGGGCAGCTGTATAAAATAAATAATTTTCAGCCATTTTTCAAACATTAACTAGCAGGAGAAAAGCTTGAAATTCTTCACTTTTAGATAAGGTCTAACTGCCAAAACACTAACTCACCGTGTAAAAACAAAGCCACGTAATCTGAAGCAGGTGAGAAACTACTGTAAAAAAAATCGGGACAGAATTTCCCATCTTCAGAAGACACGCGATGTTCTAGTCAAGTCCAACCATTTTGAAACAAAAATTGAGCATTTCACACGTGAAGTGTCAGTCGGCGTCTTAAGTGGGCCGTGCCAACATCCTTTGGCAAAAAAATATACAGATATCAACCAGACATCCTACCCAGCCCCTACAGACCTTTTAAAGAGGGGGGCCCCCATAATCCTCCAGCAACTCTCTATTGAATACAAGCGCATTACAGACACATGCATTCATACCATTTGACACCTGGACGTCCGATCTCCTTTGCTGCCAAAGGTGCTCCACGCCGCCTATTTATACCAGAGGCCACCGTAGGTGGACACGTGAAATTACATTCACTGCATGGATAAGTGTCATCTTCAGAGGGCAACATTTTCCTAGGGGAAATCCAGAACAGGCTGCTGTTCGTGTCTCTCATATCAAGTCATATGTTTTATTGTGCAAAAATTTTTATTAGGATGTAACTGGCTAGAAAACATTTTAACTAAAAAATTAAAGGAAAGTGAGCAGGATTTTTGTGGAACGATTTCAGATCGATTTCACTAGAAGCAAAATATACTGGAGAAATTTGTGCCCGCTTGGGGTCTCTAGGCGCTTGCATGTGACCCCGAGTGGATATGAGGAGGGGGATGGGAGGGAGGGTCAAGGGGAGAAGTGACCTCGCGTGACACAGATGGAGGCTTCATCCAGTGCAAGCTGTTTGGGCCAGCGATGGCTTCTGGGTGGGATCCTTATTAGTGGGCATCACGATTCTCGGCGAAACATTGAGGAATTGCGAGGGCCGTCGGGTCAGCTTGAAGGGAAACTTCCTGTACAACACCGCTGCCTATTGTCGCAGCCCGTACACTGCGGGATGCGCTTTTACTATAATTATTAAAATTCTGACTCGATTACGTGCGCTCTTGAGAGAAAGTGGGGTTCTTTTCATGAGTCTCGGTAGTAACGCACTTGCGAAGCACGCACAAAATTCAGTTGCGAATAACAGTGTCTTCCAATGTTAATTTGGTTGATGAACAAAAGCAAATGTGATAGTTCTACATTATTGCATAACAATACCCTTCCGAATGACACAATTTATGTGTCGCAATCCAATAAAAGTCTGACTGAAACTGAAATACAGGGCCAAAGATTCATCTGCGACTATACGAATCGTGTCCTGATTTTTGATACACTTTACGACATACTTCACTGACGTTTGCAGTCGTGATGGTAACAAAAAAAGTCCCCTCGAGGTCGTAATCAAATAGCGAAGACGATTCGCATTTCGGCCTTGCAGTCACCTGTGAAAAACAAACTTGTGGAAAGTGAGGTGGGTTGCTGAGAAGTGGTGGGGGGTAAGGGGGAGGTTATTTTATCGGGTCGCCAGGGAAAAGTTATCTCTCCTGTCTTGGCACTGATGTATTATCAGGAGACTTTGTCCGCTTGTCTCCACAAAGGCAGTAACAAACGAGGACGTATCCGAATATTTTGTGTGGAGCAACACCGGGCCAGCAGATGTTGTCGCGATTGCCTCTCATCAAACAGTAAAAAAATTTAACTAACAAAATATGCTTAAATCCGGTCCTTTGAGTATGCCTAATGATGATGGGGACTCGAGCTTTAGTGGAAATATTCGTGAGAATTGTAGATATTCTTTTGTGACAACTTTCATGCTTTTCGCACCTTCTACTCGAGGCTAATGGCACAGTTTTACAGTTTGGGTGATATAAACTCAAACAGCTTTTGAGAAATGTTCCGGGAATCACGCTGCCCCGAGTAACGCACGAACTTACCTCAGACCAGATTTCCCAAGATGTTGGAATTGAGTAAAGGCTGGAAAGGGCCCAAATAAATACCACCTCCAAGAGGCGACACATGACCCGAGACCATCGAGGTGTAAACTTTCTCTCCCCCCCTAACGCTCTTCAGAAGTGGAAACACAACAGAAAACACATCATTTCTCAGGATTCATGTCAACTTCGAGTTGAGAACAATCATTTTCGGACTTTGCCTTATACCCTTTTCATCAGCGATACGTAACGTCGTGGTCCCCCGTTACAACATCGTTTGTGGCCCGACTCTTTTCAACAGCCACATCCAATCCATTTTGCCACGTTGCATTTTTTGAGGCGAATCATTCGACCGCAATGAAAAGATCACGCAGGGCAATTTAGGAGTCCGAAAGTGTCTCCCGTGTCCACGAGACGTGTTTCAGTTAGACTAAATTCAAGCTTATCCGATGCGGTAATGTTGGTGGAGAAGAAACCAGATAAAAAAATTCTGGCTGGTTTTAGTTACGTTTTTTTTGTTCTGTAGAACTGGAGGTAATTGGCTCCTTTCGGTAAACCCAAATCGCTTAAATCTACCGAGGTGCACATTAGTATTATACGGTCGTTGCGCAATCTCCACACGGGTATTTTATGGCAAGGATGCCCCCTCTGGCATGTAAAAAAAACCGTAACAAAACATTTGCCAGGTATCAGAAGGAATGAAGCACAATTTGCTGGAGGTTGTGTGAAAACAAGAAATAATAATTTGAAAGTGCTCTTTTGTGAAGAAATCAACTACCTGTACAGCCCCAGTAATTAATATCATTCACTCTTCCTCAACAACAGTTGCAGCCTGAGTCACGAGACTGGTATTGTACTACCTTCCGATCTCCACAGTCGTTCACCTGAGTGGTTACAGTTGTGTTGTAAACCCATGACCTGCCCCACTGTAGCTTGTTTTCTGCGATTTTTTAATTCTACTAGGCCAAAGGTGAGGTTGGTAAGGTCGCACGTTTGATGAAGGAAGAAGACAATCATGCAGCAGTAGCTTCTCCAATTGCTCTTCTTTTTTTCCCGCTCTTTGCAGTGGGTCACGGTATCCTAATTACGACCAGGAGACGAATGGGGCATAACTCACCAAACTAGAGTACGGAGGCGGACTTTCTCTCACCACTAATTACAATGTGTCAGCAGTCAAAGTATTCTGAATCCACACGATGGATTTAACTACACTTCTAACCGCTCACGGGGACTTCAACGAGAGAGTGAAAGATGTACACTTTGACTTAAACGCGCCAATCAAGTTGGCAGGCGTGAGGGAAAATAGATCAGCATGACTTAACTGCCAGGCTGTTCCGGCACGTAAGAAGCTACACACGTATGCAAATATGTGAGGCGGAAAAATTTGATATAAATTTTCCAGATCATATGCTGTGTTCATCTCCCATATGAGCTTACAAAACAAGGTCACTTACTCAGTGGGAAGTTTCGCTGTGATTAAGCCACGACGATATTGCATGCCTGTGTTAACATGTTGGCTGTACCCTAAGGTGCTGACGTAGCGAGTAATGAGTACAGCGGGCTTCTGTCGTGAAATATACCAAGTCACTCGAGTAGACCAAATTTGTTATCGAGTTTTTCCCAGTGGCGTGAGAGAGGACAAAAACAGGAAGTTCCGCGTACAAGTACAGCCTTTGCACGTCCTCCTCTCGATTACCTTTTCAAAAAGATCACGGTCACAAGTGATGAAGTGCGCTGCCTAGGGGCTCTCACTGGAATTTTATCGTACAAAACAACCCTGGGCAACATTCTGACGGCTGCTCCACATTTCTCCTAGTCATCCATTAGTCGTCCTGTCGCGATGAACCTGGAATTGTGTACCTTCCACACCTTGGACTTACCGAAAGGGGAAAGAGAGTTTAAAAAATCTCGACCATTACCGACTCCCAAATCCCATCCTATAATCTGGGCTAATCATTCACCACCGCCTTTAATTGTGCTATTAATAATGGCAGGCCTGGGAAAAGGAACTCTCCTCTTCGATCGAAGGCGTCACATTCCCCCCTGTACTTTTTTTTCCTCCTCCTTTACAACCAACCATCCAACTTGCCTCTTCGTGACCTATTAACTACCCTGAATTTTTCAAATACGTAGTGTAGCCTAGAATTACCTGTGAGTAGGAGGCACAGAGGGTAGAAAGGTAGGGGAGGGATGGGATGTGGAGAAGGAGTTGGGGGAGGGGGTCAAAGCCGAGCAATTTCAGCAAAAGAGGTGGAGGCAGCAAACAGAAAGGGCTTCATCATCAGTCCTTTTGGTAGGTGATGCTTTTTGGTTGAGGGACCTAGAGAGGAAGTTGTTCTCAAGTTGGGTCTCGTGGTGATCAATCTTGGTAGGAAAAGGACTGGTAGAGTTATGTGTCTAAGATAGCTTACTGATTGTTTCAAGCAGTCTTTAGGGTAAATATGCCTTAACACCAGTTTCTTCCTGGCACATATGAGGTTTTAATAAGCTGGCCAAGTTATAATGGCGAAACTGTATAATTACTACCTGCGTCATATTATGCCCAAGCTATCGCATGGGTACGTACTGTACTGTACGGTGTACAGTATGACTAATCAAATGTCCAGTAGATTTTACTCAGACCGATAAGTTTAATATGCTGCAAAAAAAACATTTGAATAAAAACTGCATTGACATTTTACATGGCGAGAAGTTGTTCAATTTGTAATTTGGCTTTAATTTTCTAGCTTCTACAAGGCCAACTTTTTAGTTATAAATAATGCATAATGCAGATTCCATTCCACGTACGCAGCAATATTCATACTTTTAAATCAGTATATCTTGTGAATATGGCACAATAGCTTCTGGCGACAGTATGAAATTGGCCTTGGTGCTCGTAGGCGTAGGAAATACATTTTTTCTTATTTTGCACTAGGAAGATGCTGTAATCATTGTAATGAATCTTCCCAGGCTTTCTCATCTCTTCGTCTCTTTTTCTGGTGCACTCCGTTTCCCCACTTTTAAGGGTGAAAATTATTTCTGTTATGTAAGAAAATAGATACATCATAGCCTTGAGGAAGGAAGGGTGAGATAAAAGTAGAAATGGCTGTGAATAGGTATACCTAACGGTGGATCAAGTGGAGATAAAGAAGTGTAAAGTGGAAATAAATAAATCAAAATATATGTCTAATGCTGTACCAAGTTACAAACACAACCTGTGATATCCCAGGGTGAGCTGACCACTTTGTGACCCTGGTGATCAAACAGTCACATTGACATGGATATTGACGTAGCATAAAGCCTCTTGGCTCCAGCCTTTACAATCAGACACAGGCCTATTACTTTATTAGCTCAGGTGCAAGGTACTGTATTAAATATTATTAAAATCATGTTGTAATAAATCCATGTTACAGGCAATAAAACCGTCCCTTCATCTTGAAGGAGTTGTTTTGAATGTACAAAGCATGTGCTGTCAATTATAGCAACAAAAAATATTTTCATGACGATTTATTTGTTGATCCAGTTCGCCAACAAGGTTCATTTAATCTTCATAACTCAGGATGAGAAGACACAATGGGAGGTCTTTATCAGGAAAACTTCAAGTCAATTAGAAACAACAGTCTCAGGAAATAATCACAGCAGAACACATAAGTCGTTCTTAACGTTAATAGCACCCGACAATTTATACACTTTTTTATGTGCTCTCTTACCCATCTCCCGTGCATATTAAATCAGAAAAGACCGGCTGCCGCCATACCACAGCATGCTAGGTCTATACCTGCCGTAGGCCTCAAGTCCATGGTCATGTCCTGCTTTGTTGACTTCTCTTTTTTTATTTAGTCCAGGATGTTTACATCCATTGCCTTCGTCAAGCTTGGCTAAGAAGTTGCCATTCCTCTTTTTCTACCGTCCAACGCATATAATAAGTCGTGTATAAGGCTTGGTTTTGTCTTACTTTTTTGTGATATCGCTTCTGGGCAAGTGCTGAGCCTGGTAAGTCTCGTTACCTTTTTGTCGCTCTGGGAACACCACACGTAATCCGACGTAATCTCAGTGCTTTTTTTGCGAAATTAGCAGAATCAAGAGTAATATTAGCAGGAAAATATTGCGTTCAAGATATTATTTCAAACTTGTAAATGCAGGCAAAAACAATGAAACGTAATTACTTCCCGCCATGGAGTCTATGTATGTAAAAGGAGCTTTTTTAAAGATTACAAGTAGTACATCCCATTTATGTTCCAGCGTTATCTAAACTACAGCTCCCAACAGGACACAGTCCCTTGGAAAACTTCTGATAAACCGAAGACATGACAAAGTAGCCGTGATGTCACCATGTTATCCTCACCTTTAATGAGGACCGTCCCGATAATATTAGCCGGCCGCTTTGCAAAGGATCAAGAATCGTCTCACAAGATTGAAATCAGGCCAGGGCAGAAGAAAAAAAAGGAGCATAAGAAACCCTCACGAAGTTGTTCCATTACCTTGAAAACCTGGACACCTTCGGTGAAGAATACCAAATGACATTTCGGTTTTTCTTTTCCCGATAATCTTTTTCCTTTCACCCCCTCTTGGAGTTGGAAATTTATTTCTATGCCTTTTCTCAACCTTGTTTCCACCATCCACGGCAATACGTTTTAAGGGCCCTTTGGCATCCGGATCTTATTTCGACATGTCGGCGCACTCCAAGAGAAAATACCCGTTCTCCTTTTTTTCCCCGTTGCGATGGGTTTGGAAGTTATGTCCTTTAGTGCTAGTCCAGGCAGGTTTGGAAGTATCTTGATGTCCTCCAGATCCGTCCCCCCTATGACCGACCTTTGTTCCGCAAAAAGAGAGAGACAGACATTTAAAATTTTCACTTTAGGAGTTCCTTGGCGACCAACTGGGAAAATCGGTATCAATTTCACCAATAATAAATACTAGTTCCTCCTCCCACCCACCAGAGGCGCTGCCTCCTTCATTGCGCAGGCGCATAATGGGGGCCAATCGGAGGTGTCGCCCAAACAATATTGTGTAGGGCGCCCAATCAAAAGCCTCGGTCATACAACGAAACTGGAGGTTACTATCACATACTCTATCTAAGTGCGAATAACGTTAGCAAAATAATTTTTAAGTGAAATCTTATGTGATTAAACTACATATTGCAGCTAGCCCAATTCGTGCCAGACTCACCCTTTACTAAATGTAAAATTAGAAGTGTAGCTACATTTCATCCATTGTTGTTCCCATTATTTCATTTCACAGGCCTACTTCTAGTTGCGGCAATGTCAAAAATAGAGTCCGCTGAAATCCGACTCGCTTTCGCCATTGTGATCGAAAGAGAAGCGGGCATACCGACAATATCTCAAAATCTCGAATGACTGACGTCCGTGGTACAACAGAGTTGGACTGAAACTTTCTAATTAAATTATTCGGCATGGTTGGAACTTCCGCCCCGCGTGAGGCCCGGGCCTTTGATCCAAGCCCCATGAAAACAACACTGGATATAATAAGTACAGATTGATATATGACTCCATTTTGGTACCGACGACACTTCAGGAGCGTCGGTTTCGTGAGACGGGAAGAAAAATGAGACGTTTTTCGATTGGTGACGCGTGCCAAGTTTAATGTCCACCATACGCACGACTCTCATGACAGGCATTCGTTTTATTGCACTTTTTTTGCTTGGAGATACAGGGCGATTTGTAAGCTGCGGAACACGGGATTAAACGTCAATGTCTCCTTGCTTTTGTAACGGGAGATTGAATTGTTTATTGTAGTAAAATGATTGCTATGAGTGAGCACGGGAAGTGCCTTTGGCCCTAATTGCTCATTAGCAGTTTTGGGAATTCATGACTTGTTTTTGAGTAAAAGTGCAAGTAATATGGCAGGTCTTTACAGAGGCATTACAAAGCCAGCAGTTTCACAGGACACAAAAATTCATGCCAGTACAAACACCTAACAAGTTGTGTAACTTGTGTTCAGAAGTTGCCAAATTTTGCGGTATACCAAATTATTAAACTCGTACTACCTTAATTTCTTCGAAGTATTGGAATGGAATGCATAAGTAAGGATCATCCCAAGCAGTCAGATAAAGCAGTAAGTTTTTATACATATTTTTTTCTCTCCTCATGATTGGCCTTAGGCGTGTTTGAGGCCACGAAGCCATCCATAAGGTCTGCAAAAGAGGAGGAGATGAGGAAGGTTTGCGTGTCTTGGACCCCAAGGAGACCCTTCTCATTTACCCCCCGCAGTGCGGGTAGGGCAGGGTGCGTCTCATCGATGCTCGCCACCAAAGGTAAAGGAAAGTATGTGGGAACTAGTCTTGATCATGGGGATCATCAAGGATTTTTTTGCGGGATACAGCAGCTTGTTTTCTCCAGAATGAAGTAATGCAGACAACAGTGTTGTTCGTGACCTTAAATTAAAATGGTTTTAGTTACATTGCTGCATTGACAAGTTCCTTGATTTTAATAGTATATCTACTGTAGATTCTTCAGGTGATACCTTATATCTGTACATCAAGTTTTTTGGTTAATTGCTGATGTACACTTAGGTGAGAATATATTTTACTGTTGAGCAGCTGTGCAGCTTCAACCTGCATTTTCAATTATTGCAAGATTCAATCACTGCGGAATTTTCTGCGATTAATTTATAACTAGCTGGCTTACTGTATATAAGCATGATATATAAACGGCTGAGCAAATTTGATTGGGCAATCCGAGAGTTCTCATCGATTGTTACAGAATAACACGAAACTGCAACTATTTTGTTACTGCGCATTACTTATTAGTTCCAAAATTTTAAATTCAGATAATGGCCATTAATTTGCATTATTGCAGCTTTGACTCCTCTTGCTAGATGCTGGTGATCTCTTCGCCCATATGGCGGGCATCTCTTAGGCCCAATCTTCTCATCTCCTTCAACCCCGTGTGTTTTTTTTAGATACAGGTGAAATGTCTTGAGTGCCATGAAGCGAGTCGGGAGGCAGAAATCGAGGGGACCCCTGCTGGGTGCAGAAATGCCCTTATTGACCTTCCGCAATTAAATTCATGCATTTCTTTATCAAACGTCAGTTTCTTTGGCATTTAGTAAACTAATGGAAATATTGTTGGGTTACCTTTCACACGCGAGTCTCTCGAGGCAGATCTTGTAGATGGCCCAGTCAACTGGGAAGGAGGTTTTTAGTGAAAATGATGTTATGTGGATGTAAAAGCCGAGTAATTAGTTGAAGCTCGTGCGTTAAATGCATATCGAATCAAGAAAATTGCCTTAACCTTTTTAGTCCACGTGGTTACGGGCATTGTTAGTTCACATGCATTTCTGAGAGAGAATCATGAAATCCGCTTATGAAATCAAGGGCATGTACGAAAAAAACGATTGGTTCTTGTTTATAGCCTGGTCACTCCCATTAAAGTGGAAATCTCAATCAAATCATTCCGGTTAAATTATTTCCAGATTCCAGAGTACAGTAAAATGTCATTTTTTTCCCCCAGCTAGGGACAACATGAGAGCAATTAGAACTGGACAATGTTTCTTAGTTGATGACAGGTAATGTATTGCACGGTTCTGCATGTAAGAAAACGTGGTTAGAGGAAAAAAGTGGTATGTCCAGGCTCCCTGAGAAAAAGCGAAGGCGTGCGCTTCTCTACAAACGAGAAAATTATGAGTGTGTACTTGTTATGAGAGAAAAGACACGAAAAAAAATGTAACAACACGAAGAAATGGGTATAAATTACAGCATTTCCTGCAGGTAAATATATGTCAGGGGAAGGGTATATGACAGGTTCTAGTGGTTCCACCTGGGTATTGTTGGTGTAAAAAGCAGGTTGCTCAAAAATCGAGTATATCACCGTCATGTCTTCCGCTCGCTGCACGAACCTGTCAATTTGTAATAGTCCTTATGAGCTTGGCATTTGACAAACCTGCCTGAATTCCGTAACGCGAAAGGTTAATAAGTCCTGTCATTCTTGCAGAGGGGCCTAGGTAATGAAAGGGGACGCCTTCAAGCACAGTTGAAATGGATGTCGTGAAGAGTCTTCTGGCTTGGATAAGAGAAGCAACTGCATTATTTATCAAGAGAAGCCTCAACCACCAAAACAAAACCACAACATATATTATTATTATTATTATTATTATTATTATTATTATTATTATTATTATTATTATTATTATGTTGGCATTAAGGTAGTAAGGGACACGTGTGTGAGCATACACCTAATTAAATGACCTTGATGAATCTATCGTGGGCGTCGCCTATTTTCCGTCAACTTGGCAACATGAGCTCATAAAGTTCGCTTCAAAAAGTCGTCGAGGCGACTTTGGTGTGGCTTGTAATTAATAGCCAAAATAGTTCGGTGTGATTTGACTAATTGGAACCAGAGAAAAGGCGTGGAACTAATTTCACACTGACTTCTCAATCACAACTGGTTTCTTACATAGTAACTGTTTTTTCTTCTTCTTTTTTTAAAATGCGGAAATAGTTACAAAAAAGCCGTTGCCTCCCTAAGAAATTTGGATTTGAAAAAGTCACAAAAGCCATTATTTTCCATGCCATTTCGTGAAATATGTTGCGAGACTCTCCTGACACTCCATTAGCGAATGTGCTTTGTGGTCACCCCAAGTCATGACTTACATGAGTCAAAGGGACGAAACGTGCTCCATATAACAAAGCAACAGTCTAATTATTATAATTACTTAGATTCAGATTGCCAAATGAGACTGAACTTTTTGTGATTTTCTGCCCGTTACTTTTAAAATTAAAATACAACTCTTTTGACAACATTTTGAATTAGTTTCTCCAACAAAAATCAATGTATGACAAAGCACGTGCAGTTAATGCTACACTTTACTTATTTATTGCATTTCCTAAACGTTTGCGTGCTGACTTCCCAGCTGGGGGATTTTTTTTTCTTCGAAAAGTGAAATGAAAGGTGAAGAAAGCTTTGATCTCACGTTTTCAATATTTCCAAATGTTTCAGGTGTACAACCCATCCCATGCCCTCAGGGCCATCGCTCTCGTAGCATTCACCATCAAAACGCTTTTTTCCCGTTCCCATAATAGGTGGAGGTATCTTTTCTTTTGTAATTACTCGCTTCAGGTTAAAAAATTCCAGAATCATCCGTAAAATACCACAGACCGCAGGTGAGGCCGATGCCCTTCCTTAGTTCCCACGGGAGATTTTAAAAATAAAAATGGGAGCACTTATGAATATCATCGAAAAATTATAAGTTGAGAGCAGCTAGTTATATCTTGAGGATGTGTCTCGAGGTGTTTCATGCCCGATGTATTTTGACGCCCGAAATCAAAAACAGGCCCTTATGTCAATCAAACTTTGATATATTTAGAAGTTTAGACGTACAGTGTGTTCTCGATACATTGGTAGACTATGCTGCTATAGTGCACTTGCTTAGCACACTGTTGTGTACAGTACATCAGGCCATCACAGCAATAGAGAAATCCTGCTTGAGAGTATATTATGGCAGCATACAGTGTAAATCCACATCATTTTTGCACAATAATAATGCACTGTAGTAATGTATCGAATTTTACTATTGCACGTTTTTCTCTTTAATTGATAAGAATCACGATCCAGCTCTTATCGTTACATTCCAAGCAGAATATCTAGAGAGAATCACCGCACACGTGGGCATAAAACCCTGCAAATGGGGACTTATCCGTCTCCAAGCATAGATAGGGCGAGTTATTCTAAGAACGCCATCAAGAAAATAGCAAGTTGATGTTTTGGGTTCAACTAAAGCTTGTGGAATTCTCAGCTAAAGTATAAACTGGAGTCTCACGGTCGTCAAGAATTCTTTCACTAATGTGGCAGGAATGTGGCAGGAAGGCAATAACTCCCAAAAAACGGGTAATGCGCAATAACACCACTCTTCTATAACTTTGATGAAACATTTTACTTACTTGAGTTCGATCCATCGCCAGCATCTAATCATGTAAATGTCAAGGTCTTAAGCTGCAAATAAATCATTGTAATTCTGAGATGAGACCGTAGCGCTCCACCGAAGTAAGTCACCGCTTGCGGGAAGAGACGTGTAATAATAAAAAAGAAATACCGAGCGGTCCAGAGTTGACAGACAGCCCCTTTTGCCTGGCATTTGTCAGCTGTCAAGAGGCGATTGGGTGACAAGGACTTGCGGATGACTTTCGGTGAGCTGCTCTCGTGGCCCGTCTTGTTTGATAGGGATCGGAAGACTTTGTCCAGACTTTGTCACAGGGCGGCTCACTTGTCAACACATCTTCCAAAATAATGCGCGTATATGAAACACTTATAGTTACAATGACAATAACGTATATGTTTGCATTCTTGCTGGGGTCATATCTTCCACGCCTAAATTAGCACTTGGCAATATGAGAAAATGCCTCTGGTTCTTCTACCGCAGCAGTCCATGTTGGTTTCTGCCATCACCAGGTACCCTCCAGCAGACTGTGCACGCAATTACAGCCCTTCCCCACACTTACACCCTCCCACTCCCTCACATGTAATTATGCTCCGTGCGAAGAAGTCAATGATTATTTTGATTAGTGTCTCTCCAGCCTGTAAGCATCATGCAATGCCATTCATCATCCAGAGCAGGAACCAAGAATACTACCAAGAGCAGTCATCCTAATGATGAATTACTACTGGAGGATAATATTACGATTGCTATCGAGTGCACAGGCATGTTGCATATTTACATAAACAAATAGTTGAAAACATAATTATATTGATACTTCAGTTGCAACATAAACTTGGTACATATATTCAATGGATTGCACTGTATCTATGTTCTGGTGAGAATTTAACCCGTGCCTTCAGGGCATGTTTTATTGGGAGAAATAATGGGCGGGTTGGAAGGAAGATGGAGAAGGAAATACGTATAGGAATGGTAGTTAAGGCGGGCTTAAAACCCACAGCTAATCCAGAACATTTGGTATATATTTCGGCGAAATTTTTTACACACACTTATTATAACAGAAAAAAAATGCTGCACGACTATTTGGCAATTAGGCAGATCATGCCAAATAACAAAAAAGATGAAACGTGAACCTAAATCGTCACATGGCAAATTACTAAGCCACAGTTTTATTCTCTAAAATGTAGAGTTCCAAGGTTTTGTCAAGCCATTGTTTCTCAAAGGGTATAATCGTTGGAGCTTAATATCCCACAGAAATGTTACAACTAGTTATTAAACGCAATGCCTTGATCACGGTTTAGCAACTTTTCAGAGCGAAAGGTTACCGGCCGGGCCTTGGCTAAGGATCCCGTGAGCATCTTCGCCATGATGAATAGGTGATAAATTGGGCTATTATATGCGACCTCACATCGACACGCCTCCAACCACCATTGTCAATGCCGACATCAATCATTCAATTTGTCTGAAGGCTATTTTGGAGGGAAAAAAAGTATAACGCTCCGAAAGAATAATAAATCAACGTCGATCATCTACGTTATCTGATTCAGGAAAAGACGCAGGGTGGAGATGGCAGATAATTTTTGTTGGCTGCAACCTTACTGGATGTAGCTAATAAATTTTTAAAATTAATATTTGCCTACTGTTAGTGTTACACACATAAACATGTGCCGCCTTGAAACCAACCCTGTAATAATTTTGTAATGGGAAAATGTCATGCGACTTACTTGATTTACCTGTAGAGCTGCTGTTATAAAATTATCATCCGACCTTGCAGTGTTTTATATTTTTATTAGCATTGACAAGTTGAAAATCATTGTCGTGTAATTAATTTATCAGCTGTTTTCATAATTTTGGACTATTCCAACCATTTGACTTCGTTTAACAATAGAGCATGACACACAAACGTTTCAAGCCCAGGACGAGATCTAGAGCATGTCACGTGGGTAATATGCATGATGAATTTCGTAAGTTTATCCTTGACTTACAATGCCGCTGTAACTAACGATGTGCCTTGGGAGAAAAAAGAATGGGACGTTCTGCTGGCTGATTTTAATAGTGAATATTTTTCGGTCAGGATAATGCGAGGGAAAGTGCTTATGTAATATGAGTGGATTATGGCATTCATAAGAGTGAACTTTTTTTTTGCTATGGCGACAAATTTTGAAGTAGTAAGTAGAGCAAAGTAAGATTCGCCATTATGAACAAACCTGATTTTCACGTGCCATTGAAGCATGGAAGAAACACTGTCATTTTCTATGGAATTTCCTCCTCTTGAAGCGGATTGTGGTACAGAGGAATCAAAAATTATGACACACCACCATGCAGAGTAGTTTACATAATATTGTGTCATTGGATGACTTTGGTGGAAACAGAGGCATTTCGTACATAATAAAAAAATTCACGCATCATGGGTCACTAAAAAATTTCTTTGCACGTAATGCATATTTTACATATTTTGTATAAAACAAAGCAGTAAGAATTTTAGCAAATAAATTACCAACTTTATATTGTTACTATTTTCTTTCAAATTTTTCCTGATATCGATCGATCTTTGTATCGATAGTAATAATAAGGTAATCTTCATTGCCAATTTCTCTGCGACTTTGACAACTTTCCTATTACCGGTGAGGTATAGTTTCATTGCGTACACTGCATACAGTGCAACCATCTCCCAGTAACCTATAAAGTAAACCAGCTAATGGATTTGAATGCATATATTTTCAAAAAATTATACAGTATATTGCTGTAATCTACGTGACTGTAAAATCTAGTCCCAGGAAAAAGCATGAAAAATATTAAGTTATTAACGAGACAATGTTCACGAAGAGTTATATTACGGTAGAAGATGCAAGTTTGTGAACAAAAGAAGTAGCATAAAAAGTGATGCGTGCGAGCAAGCTCGCAAGATGTGAGAGGTGCCTGCATGGCAAGTAATAATTATTTCCACATACAGTAAACTCTTCTTGAAAGCGGTACGCAACTAAAGGTCTACTTCGAAGAAAGCAGCGAGGTATTTTAAAAAAAACGTTGCCTGCAAAATTCCTTTCCCTTCTTGCCAAGCGATATAGTTACCAACTTAACCATATTATGTTGATTCCGCGGTAAAAATGGCGCATGAAGCTGCCTGGAAAAGTACTTACAATTACGAAGTGTTTGACGTGATAATGAGGAAATAATAACACGGTTTGATTGCACGGCAAGCCGTGAAGCGTTTCAGGATCCAACACCATATGAACGCTGGTCAATTAAGCTTGCTTCTCCTTTTTTGCAGGTAGTGTGAAAATTATAACACGCATTTGGTACAAAAAATTGATTTGGTTCGTAACAAATTTTAAATAACATGATAATACTAATAATGGGGAGATAATTATGAATGAGGCCAAGTGACTGTTGAAATGTGTGGGTTAGTTTTTGCACTAATTTTCATTGCCCTCTTTTTAGCATGGTAGAGCACTTTAATTTGAAGGAGAGCTTTGTCTCTATGTGTAGGATGGTGGGAGGTCCGTGTTTTTTTTCATTGCAGGATTCGTTGCTTTTTCAGAAGTTCTTTTGCGGAATAAGAACAATGATATTTTATCACCTAAAGAGTGTGTGAGTTGGGTATGTTAACGCTTAATTTGTTACAAAACGAATTGATCCCATGAAGAGAAATAGACTAATTGCTGAGTATATGATACTATCTGAGAAACTGCAGCCATGTTTATTCAGCCTTTAAACTGAATAGTAAAGCTATTTTCACTTTCAAGTTTCTCACTATGGCACTAATCATAATTAGGGCTAAATGGCCAGTACAAAATAATGTTGGAGAACCTTGGCTTCTATGACATATTTTGTTGGTAGACTATTAATTTATGGAAATGACAAAAAGAGAGTTGTTGTGGTTTTATTGTACAGGCATTGTTTTTTGCTGAAGTTTATATACTGTATGCAGAAAGTTTGAAAACCTGTTTGTTTGCACATTTGTTTTCATAATCTGTAAATTGTAAGATGCGAAACTTACAATAATATAGTATTGCTCCATCCACTTTATCTTTTAACCCTTCACCTTACCAGTAAGTTCTGCAATGAATCCAGCAGCGACCGCTGTTCTGAAATTTTAATACGTGAGTATCATCCCATTTTGTGGTGAGTTCTTGAATTATGGATGCAATAACGAAGAGCTGCCAATCTGGGCGATTGAAAATAAACTCTGCCATGATCATCTGCGTTGCACTTTTGCTATATACATACTACATCCTGAGAAAAGATTTCCTCTGATTTTTAAATTCTACATTATTCAGGGTGCGCCTGCAGACAAACCGCCTGATGTTACATGTATGAAACTGTAAGGTAGGCTGTTAAATAATCACATCTAACGTCAAGTTAATCTCCATAAAATACTTCTCTGATGAATAATTTCTGAGTCAAATTCTCCAGTGAAATCGTATCGTAAAGACAGCACAAGTAAGCAAACAACTGTGACTTGTTACCATACAGACCTACCCATATTATGTAGAAAGATCGCTTGTTTGCTAGCACACATGTTGCATCCAGAGTTGCAAAACCAGCCCATTCGCATTACTATATTTTTACGTGATACTTTGCAACCATAATTGGCTGAAAATCAGTGAGTCACATGTAGGGAAGCCTCAAGTTACGAGGACGGAGTAACCTATACCCAAATTTTGCTGCATCATAAAAGTTAGTAATGGGCCAGCCGTGAGGTTATGAGGAAAACAAGGCAACTCCCGGATGGTAATTTCAGCAGCTTCTCCTCCAGCTTCTCCTGTGATACCCCTCATTCCACTGCCTCTCACCATCCTATCCCCACACCCTCTACTCTCTCTTCCACTCTCAAAGTGTGGTGGGTTGGGTCGCACTTCGACCAAACCTGTAATTAATCACCCCTACGATTGAATTAAACTAGAGTGCGCTTTCTTACTCACTAGTTGTAATCATGCACGGAATAACAACTACATAACTACAACCTGCTCGATTTCTCTATAAATAGCAGTGATATTAGTTTACGACTTTGCCCGCTGGTTTTTCCTCCTGAATTGAGGTTAAGACCTCTAACATCGTGACGGTCATAAAGTCATAATGAAGTAAGTAATTTCCACCCCTTAATGGCTTATTCGGAATTCAATTATTTCAGAGGTTAATTATCCGCAGGGATTTTCTATCGGATAATAAAGCTGTAAGCTGTGAGGGAATGGATGCTAATATCCATCACGGCGCCGCTTTCATATTATTATCGATGGCAACTTCGTGTGGAATGAATTGGATCTTTGTTTTTTATTGAGGGACCGGCACATGAAGAATTAATGACAATGAGAATGGTTAATTAATCGCTGCCATACGCTGATAATGAAATTGTCAGAATGCGCGTGGAACAAAAATTGGCGCGCAGGAGGCGGGCTGTGAATATGTTATGTTACTGAAGGTACCATCTGACTAATGTGTAATGAATTACGTGAGTATACTGGCCATGTATGTATGCAGCGCCAGGCCCTGAAAACTTGGTATGTGTTACAGTCGTGCACAAACAACGGTGTATAAAGTTACACACTTGACTGAATAAAATAATGCATCAGGATATTATAATAAAATGCTTTTTGTGCATACTATTACGCATCTAAATTCATCATAATTCAGGCAAGTATTTGGTGCAAAAATCAGGAACAAACGGTTAAATCTGGAAACAAACGGTTTCTAGTCTTGGTAAACCAATATATGAACATTGTTTTATTATACAACAGAAAACATGAATTACATAAAAATAAGCTTTAGACAACAAGCTGCATCAGCATCCATAATTTTCACAATTTTTTTTATCCATTTGTGCTGAAAATAATTTGGCACAATGTTTCATGTGAATGGAGAGGCGCTCATTTTTAACACACGCGTATTACGTTTGGTGCTTTCGTCTCTGCAGGTGGGATTGTTTGAATCAGAGTTTTTGGAGATCAAAACTGGGGGCTTCATTCATTCCGAGATGTGCAGCCGTCCAAATTCCCACACTTACACACACGTTTGTATGACCGGGGCAATGCCTTCAGTAGACGTTGTACTAAGTAATAATGATGAATAAACTCCAGGATATCCTGAATACTGATCATGATTTTTTTTCAACGTTGGCGTATATTGTGCGATAACTGTCTTAACAACTTTTTTGCAGAGGGTGTCTGACTAGCGCGGTCAACTCCGCTGGTTGTATAATATAAATAAATAAGCGAACTGTACACATACGGTATATAATCCCTACAAAATTACAGCAACTTCGCACTATGCAGATGATAATTTCACATGAAAAGATTTCAACCACTTAGGAGATATTTAAAGCAAGAAATAACTGGCCTTTAACAAATTTAACACCTCAATTTGCAGCGACTCGCTCATGCTCAGCAACGAAATTTTGTCAATAACGATTCATAATGCACAACAATAATAATTACCTCAACATACAACTTTTCGTTGATGCTCGTCATTACCTCATCATATAGAGGAATGTGCGCTACAAATGTGGAAAAAATATGTAGGTCGAGTGGGTCGCAAAAAGAAGTTATCCATCACCTCCACAGCACCCTAGTTGAAATCACTGCCCACTTTATTTGTCAAGAAGGAGTCTCTTCTCACGATTTGACCATTATCTTAATTGTGAGTGCATTTGCTTCCATAAATGATTTCATTGTGCTTCGAGGTCGGACTCGGCACCAAAAAACTTGCATATTGTGAGACCATTTTTGGAAGCCATTTATTTTGAATTTGGAATGCTGTGCAATAATAAATGGTAACTGTCGCACTGAAGCTGAAATGGTACATCACTACACAGTGTGAGGTTTGGTGAGGTCTAATGGTGCTACTTCTTTGTCCAGAGGACACGCATCGGCCTCTTTAATAACTTCGTCCTCCTCTGATTCGTCTTGAGAACTGGACTCGTCCTTCTCCTCCTCTTCATCACCTCCTTTTGTGGACAAATCCATGGGCTTCTCCTGCTCCGGCTGTCCCTTGAACCTCTCAAAGGCGTGTCCGAAGAGCACCGCCTGATTGTCCAGTACCCCCTCAGTCGGATGGTTCGACTTGGGGAACAGATGCAGTTTGGCCCACGAGTACCCCGAAGCGGCATAAGGAAAGAAGAACCTCTGCTGGTGCGGGAAGAGCGATGGTGAGAAGACAGGAGACACAGCCGGTGACAAAGACGGTGGCCTGAAAAAGTACTCCCGATGTGTCGCAGACTCATACGTAGGTGACAATGGTGACGCCGAGCCTCCTCCGTTGGGAAAGGCCAGCGACGAGTTGCTGGCCTTCTCGGTGCTGTCCACCGACGCCTCGGACGCGAACGACTCGTGTGAACCTGCACTCGGAGACTTTGTCCCATCCGGATGGTCCGGACCGCCGCACTCCTTGGTGACAGACGTCCCAAAGGCGCCCTCGAAGACACTCGAAGACAACGGAGATTTGAGGTTAGCTTGCTCTTGAAGCAAGCAGTGGATCTTGAACCAGTTGGATCGACGTCCATATCTCGACCCGCTCTTGGACATGCCCACCATCAGGCACTTTCGCAAACGGCACGCCTTGCAAGACGTCCGGTTCTTCTTGTCTATTACGCACTGGCCGTTGTTTTTGCACTCCTGGATGGACGACAAGTTGTTGTAGGTACGTCCGAAGAATGACTGCGGGGGAACACAGAACAAAAAAATGGATGAGGAAGACGATTTTAAGGGCCTGTTAACTCTCGCACGGCCTTGCTTTATAGACATGCATCTCCGCGGAGAGGAGGTTGTAAATTAAGGAAAACTGAACAGGATAATTGTTAATAAATGCGGCATGATTGGTGCGAGCTCGTAGAAAAATACTGGCGGCTAGCACACCACTCGTAATGTTCACGGATCTCGATTCCTCAAGAGAATCAACAACAAAAAAATTCACGATCCTGTCATCATGAGTTTCACATTGGCTTCTTTTCACAATATTACGCATGCTTTTAGTGGCGGTATTGCGGAGGCTATTCACCTCGCAAGACTGCTGGGTGTATATTATGCGCGTCACGTCCTGAAAGATTACATTAGGAGAAGCTTTGTGAAGTTCCACTAGGTAACAACCTATTACAGAACAGTCGACTGTCGCAAAAGTCTCAGACAAGCGTCCCATTTTTGTCTTTAGACTCACAGGGCATTTAGGGCTCCACGACAATGCGCTATCACTGATGCGCGACCTTAAAATGGGAGCGGAAACTAACTTGGAGGACATCATCGTACCTAGTGATGACTCAATCTTCGCGGAATAGGTTTCATCCGGAGATAGTTTCAAAATGCTAATTTGTACACAACCGTCCAAAAAAAAACCTGGGAATTCTACATGAATCAATTTTGATCGCAACATCCGGAGAAGCTATTATGCATGTTTGACGAAGCACCTCATAGCACGCACGTCTTACTCAAAAGGAGTCCAGCATGTCATGTTACATAAGTTGTCCGTTTCAGACCCCGATTCGTCCTCTGTGTTCGCAGTGTGACTTCCAACCCAGTGAGTTTTCCGGCCCTAATGCTCCAGTTACCATCTGGTTCACTCTCCCATCCTTGCCTTGTACTCTCACTTTCACGGGCAGAGTAACATCTTACAGCACAATGGGAGCCTCACTCTTGCCGCCACGGCCATCGCACTATTCAATAGAGACAAACGAGGCTTTTCTTCGGAGGTATCCCCCCCCCTCGTATACATTGAATTCAGGTATGGATTACGGTCATCTCGGAGGGGTAATTAGCCCGAGGTTCCTCACGAACAAACTTTTGGGGGCAGTCGAGCGTGGGGCATTAGAGTAACTATTCCGATCCACAAAGAATAGACGCCTTTCTCTCTGCTGATGGGATGCGTCATGCTATAGTTCCGATCAAGCTTGAATTACTTGAAGCAGGAGAGTTTCGCGGTAGTTATGATTTTGTTTAATTTTTTACAATCCGTAGAGGGGATTTCAATGTAGCCATATGAGCAGCTTTTGACGCATAGCATATCGGAAATGATTTTCTTCCCTCTTAATATTATTGCTCCATATTTATATTACGTAAAATGTAAGTCATTGATTGATTCTCAATGAAGCTCACTAGAATTCTCAAAAAATTGTTAGCCCGTCACCACATAGATTTCGAGTAAAATTTTGGGAGAGTTCATTTAAATACTCAACTATTGGTGTTAGGTAAGGAAGTTGTCCGTGCCTAAAAATGTGGCTCGTTTTTAAAAATACGATGAGACTCGATGAGACATGTTTATAAATTATAATATACCTGAGTTCTACGATTTTTTTTTGTATTAAACAGGATTCTGTCACATCATAGTAAAAGATGTTGATAATTCTCCGCTCTCAGAGCAGAAATTTCACAATTTGAGATCATCTATTCAAGATCCTTTAAAGGCATTTTCTATACAAATTTTTATCATGCAATACTAGGATGTTTTGCAACAATTGCATCCGTTTGCTTAATTACTAGTTTTTGTGCACCGGTGCAAACATGATAAGTCTTTGTACCTCTTCCGTCACAATCTGTGAAACATCTCATTACAAGATAAAATCGAGTAGTTCGCAGTCTTACACCATAGACAAACTGATCTCCCACATATTTCTTTGCAATTTCAGATATAGTAGAGCACGTCTAATTTATAGCAAATATGCCAAGGTCATGCACAGCACTTTTCTTAGGTAGACTTCCCCACCGTGTCCGCCTCTGGGGTCAACTTTCAAATATAGGTTATATTTTTTTCAAGCCACTTTTGGTAAGCTGGATCACTACCTGTGATAAGAAGCTGCGCAAAGAATTAAACCAACCTACTTTTAGTCCCCAAAAAGAGCGACCTCCCCATACCACCCTCCGTTGGTAGCCAATTACCTTGCATCCTTCGCAAGTGAAGGCACCGAAGTGGAACCCTGCGGCCGGCTCTCCGCACACTTTGCACGACTGGTTCATCTGAAAGGGCAAAAGAAGCATGTAAAATCCACCTTGGCAGGTGTTGTTTTGCGCTCCAGTTTAAATCCCATGCCCCCCTTCCCCAGACATTCTTCCTCTCTCCTTCATGGCACTACAGGCTATTGCTACGAGACAAAAGAGGATGGGGGGGACCATGGCGTTATTTTTTTGTGATGAGATAATCAAAGTTGGAAGGAGTTGTCTTGGAACAATAGGAAGTATAGCTGCAGGGTATACGCTACAGGTGACCTTAAAAGGAATACCGGCATGCCCTAATTGGAGTTTAGAATCGGTGTTTCATAATGCGACGGAGGCTGCAGGTCGTGTAATTTGGTTATGTGGGAACCTATGTTGTGAAAGTGTGTAGTGCTCAAAATAGTGGGGAATCTCAACAAATACGTCTCCTTCATCTTCACTATTCTGATAAACGAGGCAGATTGCTGAGGGAAAACGTGTGGCCTACCCGACCCATGGTGTAAAAAAAATGAAAGGGGTCTGTATAGAGGAGGGGAAAGGTGTTGAAGAGGGACCCCCCCCCCCTCTTTTTTTGTGTGTTACTATAGGGCCAGAGGCGAAGGTGGGTGGGTAGGCACGCGAACCTAACATTAGCGGTTGATTGGGGAATTAGTCCCTTCAGTTCAATCCCAGAGATCAGAAGGAAAATCCCTTCATACCGGGGAGGGATATCTACTAGATCTTTGAAAAAACCCCGTTAACACATTCGTTAAGACACGTCCCGGCTTGTAATCCCTTGCTCTTCAAGGCCTGAAATTGGCCATGATTTTGCGTCACAAGTGCGATGCAGGCTTCAATCACGACCATTACGGATTTGGGATTTCATCCGAGTATTCTAACCTCTCAGGAGTCTTGATAGTCGAGGGGGGGGGGGGGNGGGGGGGGGGGGGGCACGCTTTCACTTCGATTGTTGCCAGAGGCTGAGAACTTTGCCATACATAATATTACGATATATACTTCCATACTTGGAAAACATGCCCACATTTTGCACATATTAACAAGATGTCAGCCATTGTTACTGTGAACTCATGCCCAGTACCGTTTCGGCTGGAGTAGGTCAGGATAGTTTCATTTGTAAAGTATACGGCTCTCCTTTTTGTGCAAAATGTGGGCAATATTTTATGCCTTGTGACGTTATGCAATTACGCAGCGTCATCTAATTTGGTCCAGACAGGGAGCCCAACCCACAGTTCGGTATCTAGATTGCACAAGATATAGGGGATCGTTATGTCGGCACTTTGGATGTAGGCTTAGTCCCCCCTCTTTTGTCTAATAAAAATTCGAGCTCCAGGGGGAAAGGTACCGGTACCTAGTTAGCCTATCAGATGACCGTAGAAGGGGGGATTAGCAATTTATCATCAGGAAGGGGGCAGCCGCTGTATACTTTCTCGGACCAGGAGTTTTGAACACAGGCCGAAAGTGGGGTGTCGCTTATTGTTCAAATCCAGATCATTTCTGGCTCGTTACACGAATTGTTGCTTCTCCCTTCAGTTCGAGTTGCAATAAGTCTGGTGAGACAGCAAGGCACGGGAAGAGTGATACCTGCTGGTAACTTTATAGCACTAACGAATCCTGAGGTGGCCATGATGGATGCGCGTCACAGCGTGGCCAGCTGAGAAATATTATTCCTGTGGCTCCCTCACTTCGGTACAGGAACTGGGCCATCCATAATCCTCCCACTTGGAAGCGGCTCCTGTGGGTTCTCTTTGCCCATGATGATTCCGACACACAGACCTCATGAGAAATGGGAAGGCACCAGCAGGGGCACGGCACCACTGCGCAAGTGCAATTCTCCACTCCTGATGGAACCTCTGTGTGTATGTGTGTATATATAGTTGAGAAATGACTAGGCAATTATAAGGTTAGCTTCTGAGAGCGCCGCCATATTAGTTCTTTTTTTTGCAATTCTGTTCACTGACAGAAGCAGTTATTGACCGTTTCAGGCTACTGGAATAGGGGATATATTGTGTCTGCTTTCTCTCTGGACAACACCAAATGGATCATTTCACATGGCCTCAGGTGTTGATCCCTACAAAGTCCACCTGTCGTTCAGGGGGCCGGTTCTTAAAATTTAGAACGGGACTGGGTTGAAAGGGTAGCGTTCCGTTGCTTTCCACTGAATTGGCGAAAAGAGTGAAAGTTCTTGGGCCTCCTCCATATGAAGCACCTGTTCAGTCGTAAATACACCTGTCAAAAAAGTGCGTTAATTTATATCCGGATTAATCGGATTTTCTAGCAGGTGTAATATTTTGAATAAGAATTTGTCACAACATGTTGTCTAATATATTTCCAGGTGTGATATATGAGAATTTCATTATTCATTCCTATTCCCTTAATAGAAGAAACCGGAACTTCCATCGCCTTGGAGAATCTATTAACTTTTTGTACCTTAATATCAAACCATATAATTACAGCGTGCAAACCGGACCGAGCGCAAAATGACAATTGAACTTGTGAAAGAGCCACCGGAGGGGGGGACTCAACTTTCAAATTTAATAAGCGCCCCTTTCGGTCGTCCGCTCGCTTTCCCTTTCTCGCAATTTTCGAAATGTGGCAGAACTGGATCAGCGCAAAATTTTCGCATTTGTTTTCTCAGGAAACCGACTCACGTTTTGTGGTTAGGTGGAGTCGCCTTTCGGGAGGCCCGTAATTTATCTCTGCGGAATGTAAGTTATACCTCTAGCATAACTTTGCCATCACGAAATCCTTGCTCGACCGAGATTTGTCGTAAATGTTGAGTTGGAGGATGTAGGTTGCAGCAATAAAGTTCTTCTGCCCTTGGCTGACTGACCAAATGTATAAAACAAAAACATAAATGAAACATGTTAAATAATATGAAAAACAATTTGTTAAAATATTAAATGTGTATTACAAGGTATTTGACTAATTGCAAACTTTTCTCATTATTGTCTCATCGTAATAAACTCGTGATGTTTTTTATTTGCCAAAATGGCCTGCATATCCTTGCACTCTGCACCTGAGCATCGTCACTTTTTTATGTCCTCGAGTGAATAATAATGTTCACCCCAATTCAATGACTATTCTCATCCTAAATTACCCTCCTCGGTAAATGCTGGAATGTCAGGCAAACCTCTAGTTGGGGGATCACTTTATAGCCTGAACGTGATTCATGGCTGTATCATGCTCTAGAATGCGACCTTCTCTCCCTATCGGTGAACATCGTTCTATTCCTGTAAGATGAGTCTTCGCTCGACTCCTTTCAAACAAGCGTGAAGTGAGCGAAAAAATAGCAAGGCCAAAAAACAAGATTCAAGGTTTGTGACGTTACCGTGTTACACTATGACACTGCTACAAACTCCTACAAACTTGTTACATCTTTCCTACAATTTTTACGATTAATTTGTGACCTTGTTTCATGGTTGTTGTGGATACTATAGAGTGTCATAATTTTCAAATCCTTTTACAAGTCCGCTCTAGTATATGTACCATTTCAATCATAGTTTGAAACACCTGCAGCAATGAGACATTGTACGTCAGCCCAAGTTCTATTAATCACGTGTGAATAACAAAATAGGGAAACAGTAGGAGATGCGGATGAGATACCACTGTCGGCATTTCATCGTGACTTAAGAAGGTCACTTTCAAAGTGGGTGTAAAGTTATGGTGTTTTTCTTTTACGGTACAGAAAACATATGAACCTGAAACTGTAGGTTGAGCGTCAGTACTATTTTAAACACCACAATATCCCGAATGATCTCATTATTGCGCATTGCTGCTAAAACTGGTTGTACTCCCGTATCAACATCCAATGCACCTACACTTGTATCAGAGCGTATCGTTCAAGAGGCTCCTAGTGTAGCACCTGATAAAATATATATCGAGTTGAGCAAAGTTCCTGCAGCAAAAGTTTACACCCTAGGGAGGAAAGGAAGTGGCGTTTATGCAATTTCACGCTCCAAAAGATCGCTTTGATCGTCCCCAACGAAGCATCGCTTCGCAAACTGGACCCCTGGGAGAAAAGAGAGAGTGAAGAATAGCTCCTTGTTTGAGAATTTTGAGGGCGATTTTCTTTGCCTCGCAACACCAAGTTTTGCGCCTTTGGTCCTCCCCAGAAAATAACACTTTTGTGTGTTTCGAATTTGGCCGCAGATCAAGTCATGGGATCATGTTCTTACGTTTTGTGCACTTGAAAATTATCATGGGAAATACGTGGCCATGCCGCGTGGGCAAGAATTTATCGGAATGCCGAGATGTTGGTATTTATAACAGTCGGAATTGTTTTAAAAATGCGCGCAATTGCATATCATCATGGTATACCCAACTTTTTAAAAAACATATGAAGATGATATAGATGCCTTGAGGAAATGGCCTTGGTACAGTATACTTCTGAAGCTGACCCTTTCCCTTCCCATCCCTGACCTCACCACCTTTAAGGCACTATCGAAACTTTTTAGAACCACCCCAAAAACACTTACATACATAACGTGTCTCGAAGATCTTAAAAAATGGCGGCAAGTTTTGCAACGTTTCAAGGACCATCCTCCTCCCTTTTTTTGGATATCCCCTCGTCCTTCCCGGAGGCTGTTGTTAGATCGTCGTAATGAATGCTTCAGATCATCGTATTTGTAAGGAGACGTCATCGCAGACACGATGGAAGGTCCGGAAACGTGTGGACTAAACCAGTTTTTTTCCAACAATTTTTTTATTATATAGTACGCCTCCTTTGAGCCATTGTGACCCACCGAACGCAGGCTGGCTGTGAAAATTTTACATATGATAAAAACCGGGCCTAACAGTATATTGGGTCAGTATTATTGGCCATATGTATTGACATGACAAAATATGGCGTCCAAGCGAGTGAATTTAGTAAAGGGTAAATCCCCCATTTTAAATCGTCAATAAACCAAACTCAATTTTAACAATGGATATTTGAACTTATGAGAAGCTGTCAATCCATAAAAGGCAACCTTCATGTAATGCAACTTGTTGTGACCCATTTAGATATATTTACGACAGGATACTGTAAAAAAGGAGGCGTGCACCACTGAGCCATATTCTGCTCAGTATATCGCAATTAATGCGACGATGCACGTTCTGTTTATGAGACATTCATATTCAATAAAAGAATCGGCGCTTTTGGTTGTTGTAGAAGGGAGGCCCTTTGGGTGGCCCACCCAGAAAGGGAATAGAGAATAAGATGAAATTAGTTTGACGCCAAATGGATTGGTGCCTCGGAGGTGCGGAGATGTCCTCCATGTTTCCTTTTTTTTATTTTCAAGAGACGCCCACTCTTTTGAACAATGGCCATCCTTCCAAGCCGCGCACCAAGTCTGTCAGCAACAGTAAACAGCCATCATGAGATTGGCTCTTGACCACATCTAAAATGGACGTGGTGGACAAGTGACATGGGAGAGAGTTGCTCTTCAGACTTAGAAATTGAATCTTGAATGATCAGTTTTGTTGGAACTAATTGAAGCATTTAATGGGCATCCCTCTTGCGCACGGCTGGGCCTGTGTCACAACTTGTTTGTCGTCAGTCTAGCAGCAGCCAATGAATTTTTCGCAACATATCATCTCTCATGAAAGGCCGATTAAAATCTTGGTCTGAAGTGGTATGATGACATGTTTTCTATATAGTAACCAGTTATATCGTATTGATCAACACTGTATACTGGATCCGTAACCTTCCTAGTTATCTTCTGGTAACAAGCATGACATAGTAATTCACTCCCTTTTTTTCCCATAGAGCGAGATTCCCCCAGTCCCCGAAGCATTGCGTGGAATTTAGCAATTCAAGTGGATTGTATGGATGGTCCGTTTCTCTCCGGTGCCCCCCCTTCCAGGGTTCGGAAAAGTTGCCTTTTGTGGCACTATATTTAAGTGTCCAAAAGGAGAAGAATCTCGGAGCCCTTAAAAGGCACTCCATAAATCTCATGTTAATTTGGGTCCCCCCAGTGCACCCCTCTCTTGAACAGTGACAATTCCTCCTCGGATCCAGATCGCGGTCTCCAGACCCCCTTGTACTCTGTCTTCCGGAAGAAAAAGGACGAGTGTATTAACACTGAGGCTGGGACACTGTCTCATGTTGTACTGTGGTTTCGGCGATGGGGTCTGGGCATGGTGGGGAGTTTGGAATATCATATCAAAAGAGGGCCTTCCAAAAGAATGCGTTTCTTTTGTCCAAAGTCATATCTGGGGGGGGGGATGCGCCTTGGAATTTTTTTTAAGAAGGATGGATGGAAGCTAGTGCAAACTATGAGACATTTTTTACGTAATGCACTATAATATGGTTTGCATGCATGCTGTACTAAACACAGGTTGAAGCTTACATGTTAGTATAGAAAAGTACAGCTAATTACTTTTTCTAGTTAACAAAACAATTGAAAGAAAGTTTCAGTGGAATTACTTGTAAGCAAAGATTTTACAAGTACCCGACAAACTGATGGCATAAATTAACACTAATGAGATAACTTAACGAAATATTTATCCAGTTCTGCAAAATGTCTGTAAAATGTATCATTCACCTTTCTGAATACGCGATATTAGCCTACGTCTGATGTTCGGCTGCAAGAAAGGATACGATATGACATTTGGCAGTCAATCGAATGGCTCTACTATTATGACTAACTTTTAATATGAAAGCCGTATAAAAAATTATGTTTTCTCACTCAGGCTGCAGTCTTGGAAACAGTTTTTGACATAAAACACGAGTCCAGTATGATGTGTAGTCTACAATTGAACGAGTAACACCTCTGTACAGAGGCTAGTCAAAATTGAGAGGTGGTATGATTGAAATGTTTCAGAGTTTTCGATCTGAATAAAATCATTTTACTAAATGTCTTGTGGTTCTCTATTATTTTTGGACATTATTTTGCATTCTTTTCTTTTGAATGCATGTGTCACCGTTCTATGTCAGCAATAATTACCATAACTCGCATTCTTGCAAATCTCAAAATTGCTTCGTCACCAATTTCATAACACACGCGTAATTCGTAACTCATCACCATAAATCGCAACATGTTTCACTCCTGAACTATTTCCCAAGCCAGCAAACACGCACTTTTGTTCACATAACATCCTTTGAGCCCAATTTTTTGGTACCAATGGGCGTCCAACCCAAGTGGTCCGATCAACCTAAGAAAAACCCAACCCCTCGTTCTCTCTCCGGAAAGTTTGTCAACGATGATAAAGTATCCTTTTTTACGATCATACTAACGGATGACACCGGACCAGAGCAATTGTTCCAAAGTGTGCGCCCTATTCCCCCTCTTCTCTTCCCTTTTTTTTCAATGTGACCCCCCCACTTTTCCTTTAGGGAGTCTGCAAGGTAGAAAAGTTGGTGAATGGGAGCCGGTGCCATAAGGTAGCTCCTCGTGAAAGATACCCAAATTCATCCATGAAAAATGAGTTTGGTCGAGGTTCATCGCCCGCGGCATGGCGGCCGCATCTCTTCCCGATTCATGATCCTGACCCCGTAAAGTTTTCTCATCAACAAGGATGAAAACCGGGCTCTTGAGTATTATTGTCCGATGTCCCCCTTGCGACAGGATAGGACTTTGAAAAGGGCGGGCGAAGGGGGGCGAAAGATGGGTGGCGGAGGGAGTTGAAGGGTCTCTTGGTCACCTTCCTCGCTTTTTGTACATCGTTCTAACCCCCATAGGAATCTATTGGTAGCCTATGAAGCATCTGTCCAAGATGGCCGCCAAAAGGGAGCGTCTCCCTTTAATAAAACTCTGGCCGCGAATCCCCCCCTCACGACATGGCTAAAATGATCCTGCCTTGAAATGGAGTCAATGTGGTCGTGTTGGGGGATCCCATTCAGGTCAGGAAGTATTATGAACACGCGGAACAAGCGATGAGTCCCATAAAGATCCGAAGCTCGCCCCACACCCCCCATCTCCCTGCCCTGTTCTGAGCTGGATTTTTTGGAGAGTCGGGTCCGTTGCAAAAATGCGATTTATGTAAGGGGACACTATTGATACAATTATGGCGGAACAGGTTTAAGAGGGGTCAATGAGTCAATTCTTGTTGGATGTTTGCACACCAGTGTCAATAGAGGGGGCTTCAAAATTTATTTACCAATTTCTTCTACTCTAGTGACCAGGTCACTTTTTGTGCTTCTTCTTAGTGGTTATTAAATTGAAGTAAAATTTGCAACTGAATCACTTTAACTGGAAATGCTGGCACATTGCAATAAATCACATTCTCTCAAAAATGTGATTTATGCCAATAAATAGGCTTGAAATAAGCAACAATGTGTTGTTCGTGTAATATGAGAAGGTCACAAAGTCATCGCGATTTATTTGCGCCTTACACCATAAGAAACAGTCAGGTTTTATTACAATTTTTATGCCGAACATCGGAGGGCGATTTACTTTGCAAGATAAATTTTCACCTTTCCTGTTCTGGGCTATAAAGTTTCTTAAGACCCACGTCATAAATTCCAGAGCCTGACCGATAGGTATTTTGAAAATCTTCGCGCCGGACTTTTCTTAACATAAAAGAGCGTATAAATCCTGACACCTTTTCACTCGGCCACACAAGGGAACGGAAAAGGGGCCTTGCACTCTTCCTAATCACACAGTCTCACAATGCACGTACATTTTTACTCTGCATCCACTGTTTCTCCTCAACATTTTATTGATGCACGTCTTTACTGAGCTGAGAATTTTACTGCTTACCTGTTGATGAAAGATCGGAATATACTGCATCCGCCTTAGTAAATTCAGAGCAAAGAGATCGAAATGGATTGCATAGACTGTTTTACTAGGAGTAAAGTTTTGTGTTTAAATTGCCTGTTATGGTATTTCAAAATCTGGACTATCCAGTTTTATTACTACATCAGCGTATCTCTTGAGTACGGCATATAAAAATGAAAATTGCGCTTTTAACAAATTGTGGGAATGTATGATCTTTTGTTAGTTGCCAATTTATTCATATTTTCAATGATAATTTTATTTAATTGTAGGAGAAAACCCCCCGAGAAAACCTACAGGAAAACGAAGAGAATTTGCCTCCCTCATTAGAAAATCTCTCGGTACATCAGCACGTAGGCCATCAAATAATTTGGAAGGTTTTCAAGTAATTTGCACAATTGGGCCATTTGCTAATTATTCTAATTTTGCAAGGCCCAGAAAGAAGCGTTTTATTAACACTGAATAGCGAAGTGTATCCCCAAACATAATGAGGCCGATTGGTAATGGGAATCTACCCGACCCGTAAAAACGTCATTTTGGCAATCTCAGCATGTAATAAAGAACCATATGATAGTGAGAGTACAGCGCACACTGGAAAGGGAGTTGCCAAGGCATAAATATTTACGGGGACCCTTCAAATGTGCAGAAAACTGGCCCTTACCTGTTACATATTATATGTAATAGGTAAGGTCCAGTTTTCTGTTGTTAAAAAGCAGAATATACAATGTAATATAGACACTTACGACAAGAGGTCTATTAGTCCAATAATATATTATAAATCGAATTGCTTCGTAATTTACCCATTCTTATGGTATTACTCATGAAAATTGTGCCACAAAGTCATATAAAATAAAAACACTTTATATACTTTTTTGGCATGTTATATCCATGAGAAATCGAGCCTCCATGTCATAATCTCTATTGGTTGAAAATGTGCCAGATATGCCAAAGAGAGGAACAAAAGCCACATGGGAAGAAGCATGACAGGTAATTAAAATCTCCTTTGCAAGAAATACGCTGTCAAGGGCACAGTCGTGCATCTGAGCAATGACGATCTTGAAATGAATATTAATGAGGCACAATATCAGCAGATTCCGTCTCCATAATGTTTCGGGAAATGAACAGTAGGACGGTAATGTTTGCAGTTTTGAATATTGCATATTGTCTACTTGACAACTGCATGAATTCCATTGATTTAAATTTAAATTTTTTTAATTGATGTCCTTAAGGAAAGTGGAATAGGCAACACTTTCGAGGTACAATTCCAGCCGGACTTGTTTCCATATACAAACTCATAACGTCCTGTTTCCTACCTTCTCCCCTTGTATTATCCGTTGGTTGACCCGCCTGTGAACTTGCGACCAACCTTATAATTTCACCCGTTCTAGCACACGAGAAGACACGTGATGACAGGCCTCCATTTCTTTTGAACCCTGGTTTTTTCGGCGGGAAATCCACCCTCAACTTCAAGACAACTTTCAGCCGGTCAATATTTATTTTTCATACTATTCACCGCTGCACAATCGTAAAAGTGTGCTCCACTTTTATGTGTTACATCTCTTCTTCATGGGCTCGGCACAGACTTTCACGTCGTCGTTTTTCCCCCTCCAACACGTAACACTGATAACAAATCAGTGGGATGTTACAGTAGATGGGAGAAGGTATTGGCAGTTAAGTAGTGGACATAACACGTCAAAAGTAAGAATGACAAAGACGTGACTTGGGATCTATACCGGGGTGATTTGAACGCTCGGCTAGACAAGAAGCTCTTAGCCTTATAACGGGATGTGGGCAAGGAAGTAGTTTCTATCTAAAAATAACCAAAGGGAATCGCACACAAGCACCATTAACACCGCTTTTCTCTTAGAACCCACTTATGCAAGCAGCTAAATTGACCTCCAAACCCTACCCATTAGTCGTGAAAGATTAGTCAAGTTTTCAGATTGAATATGGGCCTGGAAAAGGGTGCCTATTTTGTGTGCCTAATTGGCTCAACATAGTTGAGGCACATTTTATACATTTGTGTAGAATTTAAATGATTGGTATCGTAATGATCAGCGCGTGAAAGGTGACATAGCTAGGATACCGTATAGATTTTATCCGTGAAATCAAACACGGGCCATGTAAGTTAATGTGTTCACCCGGTGTATATTATGTGCAGTTTACCAAGTGCGCCTTTATGCAAATAGTACTTTAGAAAACCCATTCTGTGCTTTGCAACTATGTCACGCAAGTTGTTATTAAGAAAAGTATTACCTGCTTAATATCAAAACAGCGCCTGCATGTTGAAACAACAAGACTCGTTTTTGATCATCAATTTTGACAATTGACTCTAAGGCGGCTACTTCGTTAAATTTTGGCAATATTGACTGACCCCAAATGACGTATTTTGGAACAGAAATGAACAAGTGATGCACAGTTTACAATACTAAAATGGTTTGTTTGCTTTTCAGTATTTTTGACTGGTTAAGCGTTAATGGAATGTAATTTTCCTCAACTGGTTCATTTCCGAACAACAGTGAATTATATCCCAGAGCAACCTGCACTGTACAGAAAAGAAATCAAAAGGCAGCCTTCAATATGTAAAATATGTAAATAAAATTGTTTAGATACAAGCGCAAAACCTGCCGGTACATCACGTCAACAAAAATATTCGAATAACTGTGCTTCTTAAGTAATCCAGCAAAGCACGTAAATTTACTTCCCACGATTCCGGTGCCTTATTATTATTATCAGACCCACCGTATCAGTGGAAGGCACTTCTCCATACCGGGCCGGCCCACCTGCGATAGGGCGCCATCCAACATGAAATAGAGCACAGTCTGACCACAAAGCCCTACATCACCTTCGAGTCACCCACAGTAATTGGCATTACCACTAATCTATTCTAGATCACGTTTTCTCATTTAATCCAAGTGTACTCACCTTGGTCATTAGTGGCTGTAGATTCGCGGGGTTACAGCAGGTGACCCATTGCCAACACACCAAAAATATCAGTTGTCTCTATGTCCGAAAAGCAACACAAGTGCACTGATCACGCGCAATATCCCTCCTTTGGGAGGCGGCAAAGAAAGCAAGCCAGCCAGCAGTAGATGGACTCTGGATAGCTAGTGGTCCGCAGCTCTTCTGAGGGACAGGTTCACCGTGTTTTTGGTTGCTTCCAACAGCCCAACACTGATGGCGCCAGGAGCTGGGTTGGGTACTCTTCTTTCGGGAATGTCTCACCCATACCAACCCACCAACCAACGGCCACCTCTTTGGTAACGGGGTCAGATCTTCCACCGATCCTGAGGCAGGCAGGCAACCCCCTTAGGATAAGAATTGGAAAAAAAATAAGCCCGAGTTTTTTCCTGAGCAATCCCTTGGACTCAACTGAGGGACTCACCTGAGCTCGACTGGCTTGCCTGGGAGGGAGAGGCGCTGTTGCATAACAAGAGAAAAAGAACCCTGGTGTAGGGATATAGGAATGAGAAGGAATCGCTTCTGAGGCCCTTAGGGAGGAAGGGATATGCTCGAGTGCACTTGAAGCTTACTTTACACGGATTTTTTTTACCTGTTTGTTTTTGCAGGTCGATTAATGTCAGGTTGTGAAAGTTGGTTCATTGACAAATTTATTGGAACGGGGCGGCCAAGTTTAATTGGATTTTGGCGGTGCGGTACGGATAATTTGGGCAAGGTTTTATTGTTTTAAGAGGATGTAAGGTGAATTTGACGCTGGCGCAGATGTTTAGATGGAGATGTGCGTTATAGTTTACTAGAGGTGAAAAGGTTATACTGTATGTTTTATGTATATGTTTACTGTATATATTAAAACCGGCATGAATTTTTTTAATAGGCAGAATTACATGTCGGGGTTATGAACAGGGTCACACTGAGCAATATGCTCATGCAATGCCCTAAAGGGAAATCCCCATAATGAGAGGTGGAAATTCCAATAAGGAAAATATGACTGGCATTCAATGGAGTGATTTCCCACTGCAAGGTATATATGTAATGTATCTGCAAATGTGACTGGCATTTCACAAATGGATTCTACGTGAGATATCACTGGTTATGAAGGCCTGACCTGGCTTGGGACAACTGCAAATGACATTTCGTGACACTTTGTTATTAGTTGCTGTGGTGTACTTGGCTGGGTACACAAAGTTTCTCCTTTTATTTGCCTTCTTACACGGCAGAAGGGGAAAGGCGCAAAGATATAGCAAAATATATCAGCACAATTTGACTTTTATGTATACAATCCTGAAGAGCCTGAATTTCAGACCGCATCATTTTATGGCTCTAAATGTATTACTCGTGGAAAATGTAGTGCACTTTCCTTAAATTTTTACAGTTTATACATTAATCTGACATGTATAGGTCTCATATCTCAATTTTAAAATTGTTTAATTTCATTGCTAAAAAATCTTCAATTCATTTAGGATGCAAAATTTGTATGGTATTTTATACATGTTAGGCAAATATGGGTGCAATGATTATAAAACACCATTGCTGTCTTAAAGTGACAATATGATCGTATAGTCGTGTGACTTGAATGCGTGCATCTCGAAGGATCTGCCACAATTTTTGAATCCACAAGTCGTCACTGGCGGATTCAAATATTTACCTTTCTCTCAAATTCAAGGTTCAGCTCCCACACATTTTGTAAGCATGTTCATGAGGTCGGATTTACGGTAGGCCACACGTTAACTTGCGTACTTGGTGATGGAGAAATGGCATGAAAACACCGAAAATTGCGACAAGGCCCTTTTATAGGACGGACATTTTTGCATCTGGGTTAAGTCTTAATTCGCATGAAGAAACCATACAACAGAGAAGTCACGTTATACGTGGACCAATGACTAAGCCTACACGGCTTATGCAAGATTGACACTGAGCAATAATTTTTGTGATGGCCTGAATGGCCTTTGGCCACGAAATGCGGCATTGTCTTTTCTTATGTAGCAGTAGGAGTTTTTTTTACAGTCAAAGAAGAGGAAAGGGAGTAGACATGATGTCAAGCAAAACCAACGTCCGTCCTCAACAGTGTGTGAAGCAACATACTGTATTATGCAACCCTCCATGCTCTTTTGGAGCCAGGTCTGATGTTTCGTGGCCTCCCAAGTGATCATCTGATCCGCTCTGCTGTGCACCGAGCAGGCGACATATATTCTGAGTCTGCTGACTGTACACAATAGTTTTGGCATCCATTACCATCTTTTCTTTGCTTAGACTGGGCGAAACGTTGAATAATCAATTGGATTAGCAACGCATAATTAGGACCATAATAGCATGCAGAGTATTGTACGTGTGGGCACACGTGGTAGGATCGTTGACCTTCTCTAAGTCAAAGAGGATTGTCCTCTACGGTAAAGAGCAAACCAATATGGTTAAAGTCAATGACTTAGAAGTTGATATTGATAGGCAATGTCTATTTACAGAATTAATAATTACTTTATGCCTTTTTGCGCCTTACCTAGCTGAGTCCAATGGCCAATCAGAACTCTTAAACTTACATGGCCATCAGTGGAATCAAATGATGCATTCAGTGGCAATTTTTTGCTCTTTATGCGCATATACTTCTGCACAGCACGCATGTCACACGCAGCAGGTACACATACACATGCTTGCTATAACAACTCCAGCAAGTGAATCAACTAACCTTTCTGTTGTTTTGACATCCCTAGACATTTCTAACTTGCGGGTGGACGGTAAATACGACAAGCGCATGCGAATCAAGCATTACACTTCCTAATTGAAAATAAATGTGCTGCCAACTACCTCGGATGAAAATCGACTTGTTTGGCCAGTCTCATTATGAGCCGGTATGAAATAGAGCCTTTGTGACTCACATTGAAAGTTCTGTAGCTGGTTAGTTACTGTCAGATTTCATTTACAAGGCACTAAGTTTTTTTAAGCTTAATAACAACCTGAAAATGGTAGATGACAAATGGTTTCAACGCGACAGAGGGTAAAAATTTTCATAAATAATTTGCGAACATCTTCGGAAGTACCGGTACAAGGAAACCCGCAGAGATTTTTTTTTCTTGCGGAGAGCATGAGACCACAAAAGATGTAACACAAGACCTGTGCTGGGGTTTAATTTGGTTAGAGACGAGTAATGAAGCGGCTCACGCGATGGCTTTACCCGAAAAAATAAGAGAAAAAACCAACGGTGGATTGAAAAATGTCAGCACCACGACTGTGTCAAGATTTCCAAAACGTCGTATATTCCGGTTGCATGTTGACGACCTTTTGACCCTGGTGCCCACAAATTTTCTGCAGAAAGATAAGTGCGACTTACCGAAACATGTTTCATTGGGGTAGTGGTCGCAAGTTTTAAGAATGCAAATTTTTCTAAGGAGTTGCTTAGAAAATTGAAAAGCCTTGATTTTTTTTGCCACTTGGGACAAAACGGATTGTTACGGGTGTCTGATTCCGTGTTGCAGCACACTTCCTGGCCTTACAATTAGGTCCTCTCTGAATGAACAAAAAAGACGTAATTGTGGAAGAGGCATGAAGAGGAAACTATTTTGTAATTCGGAATGGAAGTTTTTTTATTGGCACCCTAAGTGAGCTCTACTGAAACCGACATGTTACCAATCGCTAAAAACAAGGTCAGACAATAAAAAAGTAAGGCACGAGCTTCAACGATGCTTCAAAAATGACTAAAAAGCAAAATTACATCATTTAAAAAAAATTATTAAACAGAAATTAATTCTGAAAAAAATACCAGACAATGTGTAATGAACACATCTTATTTCTACACCAAACAGTTGCGATTTGTGGAATAGGCAACTCCTTATTGTGCCCACGAGGATCGTGCAACAATCAAGTCGTGTCGTACGTTACTCGCAAAAATTCCACAACTCAGTATATTACTACTGTGTCGCAATAATTATGCGAATCACTTGCATGCAGCCATGGAAAAATTACGTGAGCAAGGGGCATCAAATTCCCACAATTCGTTCTAGTTTCACAGAGTTACCCTTCTACCCCCATTATTTTATCATCTCCAGTTGGCGTGAGAAAGGAATCTACCAACATGCTATTTCCATTGAACTTTTGATATCTATGTCAAGGATGAATGCAAAGTAAGAAAGTGGTAAAGCAGCACGCAAGATTTCTGCAAGTTTGGGGTGATCACGAAAAATGTGCCCAGTGCCGTATTTGGCCTGCTGCTGTCCTCCGCAATAATTGAGGTTTGCAAAAATTTCGGGGTCTCCTCGCAAGTGTGCAAATAAAATGGGGAGTACGGTCGCGATTGTCAGCCCTGAGATTTGTAGAGTCCCATTTTGGGAAGAACAATAGTGCATCCTGATTACAGGTTGAAGACTGCGACCCTTCGCTAATTCGCTCGGCCACACCTTCCTTTCTTGCTGGTAGTGACAACTAAATTAGGCCCGGTTATCACATGCACATGCAAAGAGGTAAACAATGGTTGGAAGGTCATTTCTGCCATATATTAAACAACACCCATTCACTTGGGTAAAGGCAAGGTCTTAAACGGTGCGATTGACACAATCCGTGTCACATGCGATATTCACAAAAGACGCGAACAAGACATCAAGTTTCATTGCCAATGCTTAACTATTGTGTGTTCATTTCAAATTTGGCGCCAAAATGATTAATCGCGGATATGCATACAATTAATCATCGTCTCTGTACTGTTCAAGCAAGAGAAAGAATTTAACTAGTTATTACACGCCAATAAAATTGACTTGACTGCTGAGTCATTGACACCTCCGGACCACCCCCACATTTGGTGACTGCCAGCGTAGGCCTACTCTAATCGTGTAGTATGATCACACCTCTTTCTCCTTGAAACCTGGCAGGGTCATCGCGTGAAAATGCTCTCTAAACCTATCAAAATGCTTGGCTTTTACTCTTTCCCTATGTTTAGACTTCATGAAAACCGGCATGTGGACGACCATCAAGTGCGATAACATTTGTAATTACCACTCAGAAAAACAAAAAAGTTTTTTTTTATCAGACGCAAGGAACCAACTCTAAATTCTTGCTCCGTCTTCACCTAACAGGTTTGTATCGTATTGCCCTTCATTTTGAAGCAGCAGCTGAAAAACTACTTATACGCCTACTGTCCGGCTCCTTTTTACGTGTCTTTGAGTCCGGTACTGCACAGGTGGTCTGTAGTCATCCAGAAAATACGTCACGCTGGTGGTATAGGAGGGAGATGATGCCAATGTGACAGATTACTGTGGTGGTGGAGAATGATATTTTTGTCGTATTAAAACTGTATCATACATATGTGAAACGTCAAATAATTTTTTAGGTGAATTTTTATTGAATTTTTTAAAATGTCATCAAGTTGTTGACTTCAGCACAAATATTTCAACCAATGTTTTGACGCCAGGAAACAACAACACAACGAAAATGGATGGCAACACGGGTCAATTTACAGTTGAACATGCAGAAAATATTACCTCCTGGAGATAAAAGTGCAGATATGACACTGCACTCGTGAGAAGGAAGTCCCTTCAAATTCGTCAACCTGACGAAGACTCGTGTTGACCCTCGCATGACACGTCCTTTCGGATGTCGCGGACTCGTGACAACTCGATATCAGATACAAATCATCGTGATGCAGGGAGAAGCCCCCAAAGGACAGTTTCCACGTGAGATGTAGCACTGAGGTGGTCAAAAAAAAATACGGCAGCACAAGATGCATCAATCTCCACCATGGACCTTTAAACGCAGAGTTTCATCCGGAGTTTTAACAAATGTCAAAGTGACTTGACGAACTGGTGTTACAGCTTTATAAAGACTGGTTTTCCTTTAGATCTGCCCAGATATCATAAGCGCAGCAATAAAAATGTTTAAGTAGCTCTTAAGCATGTCGGAAAATTGCTCCAATCCCTGCCGTTTGTCGCACACTTCACAAGTAGGGTAATTGATTCATATAAGGACATGATTTGTTACCTACTTGCCACCAGTCAATCCCCGACGCAAATTTGCAGAGTTAATTTATAACTGTAGCTTGTCCATCGGGTATACCGGACCACACTGGATGCAATTTCTAAGCTGGTTGATCGCCCTCCATTAACTTGTCATGAGGGCAATCAAGAAACCTATCAATGGCGTAATACTGCCTGTACATGACCACACGCAATGCAATCAAACCTTTACCTGATTATTGTGCTTGATTTTTCAATGCCACTAAGGCGCTGATGCACACCTTGAAAGGGTTGGATTATCTGATATTGTCTATATGGGTTTAAGTCATGAAGAAATAGGATTAAGATAGGACTGCCAGAAGTTGGTTCAAGTATAGTCCAGAGTGAGATAGCTTTTTTAAGGCCCAGGTGTTAAAAATGGAAATCCCTGAAAAAAAAAAGTGTGGCGATAGAAAACGTGACGGTGATGGATAGATTGTGAACCCTCCCTTCTTGGTGTCGACTGGGAAATGAAGCGTTTCGGTTTAGCGAGTCCAGACTAGTTTGTCAACGCGCAGGTCCAGGTTCTAATATATATAAAAAACATTTTCGCGCAGGATTGGAACGAATCGGTTAGAGGCTCGTTAATCACAAACTTGTCACCTGGATGGATTTTCGCAAGCTTACAAAAGATGGGGGACCTAGCTGAGCTGTGGAATTAATCAAGGTCTCATGGGAAATACTGATGTCATATTACTTTATTTTTTTGTGACAGCTAGGAGACTTTTTTGAGGTTTTCATTTGCAGAGTTAAAATTTCATGCTTAATAATGTGTGTAAGGTAAATGGAAAGGGAGGTTTTAATGCTGAAAAAGCTGTAAATTACAGCTGCAAATTAGGGACTAATACAATGACAGGTACTAAAATGCTAATGGAAAACAAATTGCAATTTATTATGCTTTTGGTAAACGAAGAACAGTTAGGGATACATTAGTTAGCGAAACTGAATAACACCATAATAATAGTAAGCGTCGTTCACTCTCCATATTATTACTATTACATGCCATAATTTACAAATGTTTTTGCTGACCTAGACAATATAGGTCTGTTGCACTTGTGTCATTTAAAAAGCAGCAACCGCGGGAATGAATTTTTAAATTACTGCTTCACCTGCCAGATCCGGAGCCTACAGCAAATCAGTCCTCATATACCTGATGCAATGATGGCAATACCAATTATTAGTAACATCCTTCCGGTTTTCAGTCCTGAAACAGTTCTAAAGACAATGTCCAGTTAGAGAAGCTAAAAAATGCAATTCTTAAATAATGAAACTTGGAGGTGATAATTTCACATATGAAATACAGTAGGACTAGGTAATAAAATTCCTACCTGTATAAGTATCATATTTCTCATTATCAGCCATGCAGGACTACCACAATAATATATTTATTAGGTAACACAAGATATAAACCCAACACAGATAAGATCTTGATTTATTGAAACAGAAGTCCAACCTGTAATTGCCCAGGTGTGTACAATAAGTTGAACTGCTCGTTGTTACTATAAGGTTCAACCTTACCGGTGAAAGGTCTCTGCATGTATGTCAGGTGTGGGAGCTTTTACTAAGTCATCAATAACGTCACCGACATCAAAATGGGGACCTGGTTTTTTATGGGAGCTTGGGGGATGTGTCCCAAACGGGGGTAGCCATTCTTTTCTCTCTTTTTCGGCATGAAACCTCAAAGAATTGGCGTACCAGTTGAATGTCCGTATCTGCCAGCCATTCAGGTAAAAGAATTGATAACTTTTTTGGTGGGAACTAGCCAACGTCCCACCTAAGAATTTTTTGGAATATTCCCAGTTTTTTGACTACCCAAAAAGGAGAAAAGTGATTTAAAATTAGCCGTTGCAAATTTTCAGTTATTTTTGCCTGCTACAACCGGATCCGGATAAAATTTCCCCAAACTAAAAAGCTGATAACATGGTTTGACAAATAGGTTCTTGTCGCGGGTTCCGTCGCGAATCAACTCACAGGGATTTTTACACCCTTCTTTATTTTTTTTTACATATGCATCGCAAGTGTCGGTACACTATCTCGCCTGTCATCTCCGCCGTTCCATTTTTCCACTAAAGTCATTCATCACGACCTGAAAGCGTCCCATGTCAACTCTACAGTCAGAAGGGAGGAGGGAGGTAGAATAAAAAAAAATACCCGAATGACATTTTGAGAAGACGAGGATTTGATGACAGTTAGCTGCGATACATCTTCATCACTTAGGATGCCCTGTATGTCAATCTGAGACCGGTTGCCCCCTAACCCCTTTACCTCGGGCAACTTTTCCCCGCCTTTCGCCCACAGAACAAAAAAGACAGGCTCTATTGTCATCGTTTTGGGCATTGGTTAAAGGAAGGACATAAATATGGATAAAGGGACGATTTGGGATGGTGTCGGGATGAATAGAAAGTGGTGTCAGTTTTTCAATCAGCGCTATATGATGGAGTAATGGGAGTGATGACCTTTGTTGGACTTTGATGTGTTGATTCTAAATAAACACAATGACATGTATTTGATATTTCCGGTTATGAGCATGGGACATATGCTAATAATGACATGCAAGCAAATTGCTGACATGGGAACTACAAGCCGAATAAGCATGATACATTACGTAATCATAAAGCTTCAAAAACATGCATGCACTTATAGGCTAATAATATAAAATAAAATGACTTTCATGGTTTAAAGCCTGGTCATCTGAACACCACGTCAAATCCCTATAAGAAAAGCTGTTTGTACGTAAAGTACGGAGTATACGAACCGACTTTGCTTCTCGTGCAATGAGTCAGCAATTTTTTGCAGTGATTTATATTTCTTCCCAGAAGAAAACCCAGAGTTGTGAAAATAAGCTCAAGCCAGCTCAGCAGATTAATTTGTGGTCTTGAGGCTAGACTCCAGAGTAGGGTAAAACAACATCTATAACCTTGCGTAGGATTACATCACCAAGTGCGCTACCTTGCTATGCATTTTCTGCTACCTTGAAAATCTGAATTCTATTTTTTTGAAAGTAAAGTAAACACGAGGCAGGATTTTGCGTCATTTGGGGACCGTGCTAAATTTTTTAACACTTTCTAATATGTCAATATGCTATCCTTTGGGTTACGATATTGGATGAAATTCAAATAACACGGTGAGTCATGAAACGTTCACACATTCAATATTCTTCAAGGCGATGCCATATGACTTTCGTAACCGATGCACTGATTTTCTTACAGGAAGGATGATGAATCATATTTGATCCGACCGGAAGTCACCTTAAAATGAACTTTATCCGGACACGCAACCGTCCTAAGGGAGAAAATTTAGTGGGAGGGAAGTTGGTAAGAAGAAAAAAAAATCTACAAGGTTATGGGTCTTTCCTCAATTTTAGTACGGTGGCGGAAGTAGGATTTCCTCTGAAGGAGTAGACGCCGATTTTGCTCACCAGAGCGAAACATGGGAGGACCTTCGTGGGAAGAAAATACGCTTTGATATTATCAGCACCGTTGCCACAGGTGTATATAGGCACAAAATATTTATTCCAGGCAGAAAACATACTACGACTGATTTACGCAACTGCAACATTTGGGCAACCCTATGTTGAAATAAACAAGTACAAAAAAATTTCAAGAAAATATACAAATACACATGCCGTGATATCCCGTCCGAGTATTGACGTCATGATTCTGGGAGTCAGACGAAGGTACGTTATGTTGAGGTAGATAAAGGATGATACTTTTGTTGAGGTAGGTAGAGAGTTGCGAAATTACTGGAAAACCGAAGGTCGCTCCGTGATATAAGAACGATTTGCGTGCACGTAGTTATCTCACACATTCTGCGCTGTAGAGCATCAGACACGGTGGTGAAACTTTACATCTTGTTATTAACATTGGTAAGATATGTGGTTTTCATTGGGTACTGAAAAAATATTCGTCTCATGACGCTAACGATGTGGGAATTGCTCTGCGCACTATAGAATTTTCCGGGGTCTACATGTGAGAAGATAGGTGTCACAGGTTGCATGAAGGTCGAACCTAATGTAAGGAGGAGTAAAAAAATAAATCAACAGAGGAAATGATGAGGGCGGATAAATCCTTTGTTCACGGGGGTGGAAACAGAAGGGTGGTTCGTGTAATACATTTATTGCTATTGAGCGTTACTTGGTAATTTCAAAGTAATTATTATGCCAACTTTTGTTGAAATATTGCAACTTGCGTTCCACATAATGATTTATTTTTGTGATTATTCCGTACTTACAAATATTTATTAGCCAATTACATCGCAAACAGGAACTACCAAAACATTGAATAACTGCCATCAAAGGTGTGGAAAGCCCCACTGTAAATACATAAATAATTATGGTGTTTGATTCTATTATCTCTAATTACTACATATTTGATGACGCTTAATTATTAAATAACAGCAGACAGGAAGTCAGATAACTTGCATCATCGCTTTACATTATTTTATTTTTTTCTGACATATTACTGCATTCACTTGCCAGTTGTTGATTTCCTGAACAGAACATCAAGAATTCAAAATAAAAACAGCACCTTCATCACAATATGCATGCCTTTGCAGTAAGGGTTGCCCCACCTTTCCGAGCCCTGGTGGTTTCGAAAGCGACAGTCTTCTTCGGTGTCGTAATAACAATCGTCCCATCAAAGAAGGCTAAACGTGGAAGTAGTCTTCAGCAGTCATAAGGTACGCCTGGGTCTGTGAGCATGTAGTAAACAGAAAAAAAGGGTATGACCTGTATGAGCAGCGGCATGGAAAAAAGGCCACTTCCCGTCGCCTTGATCTCGTAACCCATTGTTCCCAAGGAACGGCCTTCAAGTAAAAGGAAGACCTGAGATGGCGTGCTTCTGGGTGCTGCCGCTTGCTTGCTTTGCTTGCCTGGGGAATTTTATCTCTCTTCAGGTCTTGAGGTTTTTTGGGAGACTGCAGGAAGGCCGATTCTCAGTTGGAAGAGAGGGCAAGGGATGACTGACCGTAATTATGGCGCTGTCGTTTCTTCTTGGGAATGAGGACACTTTGGTGCGGTAGAGTCGTTGCAAAATGGTGACTTACAGATTGTTTATAATGTTGGCTCATGGGAAATTGCTGTACGAGCATTAGCTAAGCTGCGCCACCGATGCGGGACTAATAAAAAATTAACGTTTTCACTGGAGAGTCCAGTTACATACATGTATGGGCCAGTGTTGCACGTGTAGTGCTTCATGGCTTTAGGTTTAATATTAACAACAACCATGCGGGCATATTAACACTGCAGAAAATTGCTAAGTAACTAATCCGTATAGGTATGCTCTATATTCATAATGCAAGCAAGGCTGTCAGCAGTGCTAATACAATAAGTTAAAATTAAAAATTAGTGTTCGTAGCAATAATTATTACCTTTTCATAGATTACTCGATTTTTCATTTTGTGAGCAGGCAATGCTGTAGGAAAAAGTGAACAAACTCTAATTTACCATTACGAATTCTAGTAACATTTGCAGGCGGTGACATGTAGCACGCACAAGCCGGGGCCCTAAGAAGCCATTGCGTAATGTGCTCGTATTATACGCAGATGTGATATTATGCATCGACAAGCTCTACTTCCCATTTGTGTCTCTTATGTGGTCATGCAGTTCCTACTCAATGGTACTTGCAAAACCACTCTGAATAGCAGACCAATAATTACGTCCAGTTTTTTTGTCCAGCATGCCATCCCTGAGCATTTAAGTTCCATTAAAAGGTGTCCCCCAACTCTCATTACTTGTCTCATCTTTTCTCCTCCGTAAAAGCCATGGGGGCAGAAGGAGACGAAAAAGCAGAGTAGAAAAAAAAGCCCATGAGCATTGTGTGTATAAGGATGTCTTAGTAAATCCCATTGGGTCAGAAGGTTCTAATACAAGCTGGTTCTAGGCCCCTTGCTGGGACACCAGGGACCCCTAGCAACTGATTTACGCCCATCATCTTAGTTACATCTATAGCCCATTTGTTCCGCTCAAGAGGACCCCGAAAGTGTAGCAAAGGGGTCTTGGGATCGTTCCAACCATCATGGCTCAGTTCCATTTGGACATCCTCTAGTGATTTAGCATGCACGATTTGGCCACCCTCGAAAAAAATTGCTATTCAACCTAGTGTTTTATATTTGATCCCCTTTTTTTCTGGCTCAGAAAATGTCACCCGGTTAGGTAGGACTAGAAGAGAGAGAGAGAAAAAAAGAAGCTAGATCTAGAAATTCTCCGGGAGGTCTCCCATCCAAACAGAAGTGCCAGATCCCTAACGCGGATAAAACTACGTCGTGAGCGATTCTCATTAAGATAATGCTTTTTTACATATATCCGCCGGCGGGATCCGGTAACTCGTGACAGGCGTGACTGTTGGTACTTCTTTTGCACCGTTTCTGTTGGTAATCGTGGGCGATTTTGCTTCATTTCTTTTCTCGAATGGCGACCTTTTGGGGTCGAATTGGCGCCTACGGGCATTGATAAGTTATGAGGCTGCGGGATGGGATGACTCCTACCGGTAGTAAATATCGTCGCGGTTTGATAATTCTATAACTAATGTGCTAGGGATATGCAGGTGCTAATACTTCCCGATTTTTCGGTGTGTTTTGTGCCGATTTATGGCCAGTTGCATTTGTCTACCGCCGTAAAGGTATAAGACCCAAATCACGATGTTTACATTATTTTTGTTGTATGCCATGCCACTATACACATTTTGATGGCGCTATTTTTTGCCATTTAGAGATACAATATGCCCAATATAGTATACTTCCAGACTATGGCCGAAACGGTACTTGTTCCCTTTTCTATCCTTTGTTGATTGAGGAAACTCTTCCAGCCTGACCATGAAACACTAAACTAATCCGGACCCTAATATAGATGCCGCTGCAATATAGGTCAGTCATAGTGTCCCTTTTTCTTTCGGTCCTTTTGAAGCACAGTAAATGTCAGCGCTTGTTTGAGAGACAATAAACGAATGGGACATAAAACTGGTGTTGACATGTGACCCGATTCACTTTCTCGTCCACGCGGCCTTGCTGATAACAATGCATCGAATCTATTGTAATACATGTGTACACAAATGAACATGTGTATATTCGGGGAAGTATCTGAAACATTGTTGTAAGGCATAAGAAAAGGTATGGAAGCGGGGGCAAACACTTCAAATAAATTACCAGGGCCAATAACCTGCCCATCTCACCAGATTCCGCTTCTGGTTTGGACCAAGTAACCCCCGTGAGAACCATCTCCTTCAGGAGGAATAATTATTATGTTTGGCCTTCATGTGCGAGATTCCTTCTTACTGTTAGAGAGTTTTTAAGGGAGGAAGAAAGGAGGTGGGGGTCATAAGCCACGAATTTGGCGGATTGGCCGGTGTTGATGTAGAGGAAGGAGGGTTTAGTTGGGGAGGGGGAGGGAGGGGGGCAAGGTTTTTTTAAAAAGACGGGGGTCTTCTCACGTGCGCTAAACCTTGCTTATGTGGATGAAAACCCCCCGCTGGCACAACCTCGGGCTGGGGAAGGCTTTCAGTCAAAGGACCTTTATGGATGGACCTTTTGGCGGTTGGCCCATCAGGGTATTTGACCAGACCTCTGCGATATGTCCTATTAACCCTCTCCCTCCCTTCTTCCTTACAGATAAAGAGTGAAAAAACTTGCACACATTAGTGTGATACATGTTTATAACGGCCCCCAGACTTCCCGCAATTTTTATTTGCAAACGTGTCGTCAGGTCCAGCTCCTAATTAACACACACGCATATCACATGCGTCTACTTGCGTGAAGCGTCTTCCTGCGCGTACAAACTGAAATTGTAACTTACCTTGCTCCACAAACCAATCATCTGGTTCTAATGAGCAACCTGGGCGGTCCAATTATTCACCCAGGTCTGCTTAACATACAGGCTAGATCCAGTGTTGATATCTCCTTCGTCGTCTGATGTGCAAGAATGTTGCAGTGCTAGTATCGCAATGTTGAGTTTGTTCACACGGATGACATATTGCGTCCAAACTTCATCGAATAATGGTGCGAAGGAAGTAAAATCGGCAATGGTGTGCGAAAATTTCGACCCACTGTCCTTTAGAAATCTCTAAACCCAAATTGAGATCTGATGTTACTGTATTGGCTTGAAGATAGCAATAATTGTCGTCAAACCCGTTACATCCATCGGCTCTGAAAGAAAGGACCTGCTCAAGTATTTCTTCTTCTCGACTTTTTTTTTTGTGTGTGTGTCTCTTCTTCTTCCGACCCCTTCTTTTATGTCCACTCTTTAGGAGCAAATTGCTGGGCTCCAGAAAATTTATGTCGGTATTGCAGCTTTCATCAGAAAACACCGAGTCTCATGCACAATGGCAATTTACAAACAAAAGTACGGCCGAATTGTTTCCATGGCCGAAGTTGGGTCCCATGTCCCGGCATTCCACAACCGGTGTCCTGCTGTCTGTCGGCAGTTTGACCAGTCCTCCTCCCAACTTTCCTCCTTAAATTACGAAGCGTCCCACTCTTTCTTTACCAGCCTCCTTCAAGAAGAAGAAGAAAAAAAACGGAACGTCCGCAGCAATGAATAAGATGCACGGACATCACCGTTGGATCGGAGCTATTTTTTGTACCCTTTTATTTATTTGTTTGGTAGACCACTTCGCATTTGAAATGCATCCGTAGCAGCTCGGTTGGACCATCTAGTCCAGAGTATTTCACCAGTCCATGGTGGTCTTGCCGAACCGACGATCAATTTGATTTGAATGGCCAACCACTGGACAATAAAAGTGGGAGCGACTGGTCCATTTGAAAACATCTGTCACACGACAATGGACAACGACGTTGCCCCCTTCTGCTGGAAATGGCTGATGGTATCGTTTCTGTGGGTTTTTTTTCTCTCTGGATTGACCATCTCGATCACGACTTTCACCCCAAAGCTGTCTAGGGGCAAGGGAATTGAGGGAAAGAGATTTGTTGCGAAGAAGAATTTGGAAAGTGCTCCAACTAGTCCGGACAACCAGCGTTGATATGAAGATCAGATGATGGAGCAAGGGTCATGCTTTGGTTTCATTTTTTTTGCGAGTCATTTTCTCGAAACTGGTGTCCATTAGGAGCTCGTGTAGCTTCAAATTGCTTAGAAACTTTGGATAATATTTGTGTTGCCGGCTTCGTAGCTAGGGAAAAACATCGCGTGGTATAAAACCAGACTCACGTTTTGTTTGGGCCAACCAAAAAGGTGGCCTGGTTCATTCTTTCATGTGGAAAGTCACGACCCGAAAACAGCAGCAGGTCTCTATGCGGTCAGTCCTCATCGTGCCCCCTGCAAATTGACCCCCAGCTCGTCCTTTACACGCAAGCTGCTAATTGGGATTGCCTTCTTGCACGATGACCCAGGGAATGTACCTGGTTTTTCTTCCAGTTTCTTTTTTTCCGAGTCAACGGCAGGAATTCTAAGAAAGACGAAAATCGCGCAAGAGTCGAATTCCTTCGTGAAATGTAAGTGGAGTACATCTTAATAGGACTAGTGGGGGAATAAAGAACGGGCTTGAAAAGTGGTCGACCACACACGTGTTGGGAAGGAATTCCGAAAGCAAGGAATTCAGTAACACTGCGTTTATTCCATCGTCAGATGTAGTAATTCACACACTTTCGTGCCGTTATTTCCTGTGCTTTAGAATTATGTCCCATTGCGAGCATAAAGTGACACTGATTATGTTTGCAAGGTGTTTCATATTATCCGCACTCGGCTCGTTGTAGCGTGCATATTTTGTTTTTAATGCTACTGACATGCTTGCGGATATAATACAATAGAATAAAAAATTGTTCTTGTTGTCGCACATATGCTACACCATATATATGTGGAATATAGGTGGAATATGTAGGTGGAAATATAGGTGGAATGGAAAATATTATTCCCACAAAAAATATGTACGGTGTTGTTGTCGGATTACGAATAAAGAATGCGAACTTTATAGAACTCTTTATAAGAAAAAGAATAATTATTCTAAGTGGCTTTAGGATAAAGAAGATGATTGTACATGCCTTAGCAATTCAAAGGCACAATATTCTCTAGCTCCAAAGGTTTCAAAACAGAGAAATTTATTTTCTTGGGTTTCCTATCCTACAATTGTCAGACTTAAACAACTGTTTATAATTAGTGGCTGAAAAATATTATCTCGCAGTGGAAAATCATCCTTCACCTGTGATTCTTAAATGGACAATTCTGAAAAGTTAAACTCACACACTTAGGTGTGTCTTGTCACTCACATGCACATTTTTATACAACTGCATTTTTATTCATGCATGCAATATTATTAGTCTGTCTTTGTCCAGCTACTGAATTTAAAACTGTGCAATTTAGATATGTTGATGAAGTCTGTCCGTTCTAACATAATATCCTCTTTGGCTTAGTATATGCAGTGACAATTTGAATACTTTGTATCTTGATGAGTTGTAAATAGTTCAAAACATTTTTGAAATAGGTTTTTGCTCTTCTATCATCTACTGGAAGGTTTTTTGTACGTCTTAAAAATCAATCTTTCCACCTCTTATTGAAAAATAGTGGTAATTGACAAAGAATTATAATGCTTGAATTCTAATGTGAATTCACAGCTTGATTCTGATGTTCAAAAATACCATTTTGGGCTTTTAAAATTTCAAGAATCTTCAGCTCTATCGATTTAGACATGGTGCATCCAAATTCGTAGCAGATTTCTTCTAAAAGAAGGAGGTACATTTTAAAAGTCAGTATAAGACAATGAGTTGCTAAGATTGTATGAAACAGGTTGAATAATATTCTCTTTCCAGTGACATTCCAGTTCCCCGTGGTAGAATGAATTCAATCAATCAATTGCTTTATTTCCCAGATGCATGGTAGAATGAATTATGGATAAGTTATCAAAATTTACCGTTACCAACACAAATATTAACCATTAACATGAGGTATAATTCATAAAATATTAAAATGATAAAGTCACATTGCCTCTGACTCTCTGACTCCTAAGATAATTGCTCATGTTGTAATTTATTATAACCTTATAGGCTACTATTCCAATTTGGTTTTTGCACTGTCCATTCTTTCCAACTCCTAGAAATTTATATCTAGATTTCATATCATGCCCTGCGGTTCATCATCGAAGGAGAATGCCTTCAAAATGTACGATATATTTTTGTTTTGCGGAAAAAAAATCATTTATCCTTGGATTAATTTTGCCATGCTGTTGTGTTTACTGCTTGGTATGAAAAAGTCGACAGTTATTTTTCTCCAGAGTACATTTTTTGTACATACGGGGTAACAGAGCAAATAATAAATAAAGAAAAATATGTTTCTAATTTGCACGCACAATACTGATTTTACGGTATGTTTCTACACCCTTGATGCAGTATACCCTTTCGCCATACATAACGTTAACAAGCCTAAGCCTAGGGGGGAATAAATAACAGTGCGTCTTTCCTCTGAACAGAGTAAGCGATGAAATTCTAACCTTATCCCCGTCATTAAACCTCTTTCCAACTCGAACCTCCAGAAATTTACAGCCTGGCAAATTGGGCCCATGAGCTTCGAAATATTTTCCGTCATTCAGGATCGAAATAAGAGCGTTGAACGACTTGTGTGAACGGATCTAGTTAATAATCGTAATTATTAATTATAATTGCACGCTAAACGTGTTGAAGGGAGAGGAAAGGTTGAGGCGTAAATTATCCCCAAAAGCATTCGTGATTCTTCTCCCCCAACTAAATCATAGTTTCCGCCAGTTTTTTTTTCTTTCCATCGACTTGATACACGAAGTAACCATTTCTCACCCTCTATTTACCATCTGCCCAATATCAACCTGTAGAGAGGGGTTATTTTTCTATTAATTATACGGAGCAGGTTTTCTAGTTGCTGGTTGGGGTGAGGGGTGGTGGTGGGGGAAGGGAAGATGAGATAGATAGATTGTGTAATCGCGATCGCCTTCTGGAAACTGGAGTAATTGTGAATGAAAGGTAGATCGTGAGTATGGGTTATGGATTAATTGCTTGGAGTATGACTCGTCCCATCTGTCATGTCTGCCTTCGGATCCATGCGTGTTCGTTGTAACACCACGAGAGATCCCAAACCTATCATGATATTCATTATTTATTCCCCTCCTGCCCAATGTTATTACATAACACGCATCATTAGTTCGCAAAATTGTATAGACCAGACTATAGTAGTTCAAATGTAAATTCTAATTTTGTGACAAACTGTCAAAATAAATATGTTTGTTATCCAAGTCACACCTGGAATTTCTTACCTATGACCCCTGCTAGTATGACTGCATAGTCGCAATACCATCGTCGTCCTCGGCAGTGTGGGAAAGGGAGTAAAAATGGAATGCACCAAATCGGCCGAGTAGGTGCTCAGCCTTGTCGGATGATAAATTAGTTCGCCCCGCACACGAGCGATAACCTCTCGGAATTAAATATTAGAAAATCCCGAAGTTTCAAGGCAACAATAATTAGGTGTACACGTTGCCCTCTTTTCATTCCGACCTTACGTGTTCCGTCCGTCCCCTGCAGGCACTCACTGCACGATATCTGAAAGCCATGAAAAACGCTTAATCCTCCATACACTTAAACGTGTAAATCAGTCTGTTCCCTTATTTTATTTTATTTTCCTATATATATAAAAATCGCTTCAGACTGAACTGATGAACACATCATCACGATTCATGAAGTGGAACCCACTGATAGAATATATATAAAAAATAACTAGGAGGCCGCTCGTGGCGGGGATTCAGAAAAAGATCTTGATGGCGGGGATGGGCAGCCAGCAGCACGCGGCAGAGACAAACACCCAGCTACTGTTTATGCATGCTTCGATGCTATCGAGGAATTCTCCTCCCTTTTACTTTTTTATCTATTGCATCTGGTGGGGACAAAACAATCGGGTACATTAGATGCGATAGGTTTGAGTGACATATGCAATCTGGACTTGTCAGGAATGTGACTATCACTCGGGTATTTCCAGGCATCCGCGGGGGATTCAATATTGGTTTTGACAGGTGGAATTTCATCTGGTTGATGGCGTCCGCCTCTTGTACTGCTCCGCCGAAGACCACCGTGGTACAGCAGCATCGAATTGTGCACGGTAACAGTCAATTTTTCACATCCATTGTCGATATAGTAGATATCAATATTGGGTAAATATCGCCGGAAAATTCTGATCGCAATATGGTCATTAAATGTCAGATCAAATTGCAAACAACCTTGGTGGGGCACTATGTAATTGTGGTGAATCGTGCTTTACAATTATTATGGTTATGATATTAATTTGCTGTTCACCAGGAAATAATAGGAGCATCATTTGATACGCCACCGACATCAACCGGAACTCGAGCCAGACCACAGTCATGTCGAGCTTCCATGTCACGAGGTCGCATTTTATCTCTTTTTGTGCATCCTTCATGACCAAAACATGACAATAGCGTCACGTGTGAATATGCTGAGATATGGCTGTGAATTGAATGTTTGCGTGATCATAAATTGCGACTGTACCGGTACCATACCTGCAATAGATCTTCACTTTCATTGCGCAAATACCATTATGACTAGTCTGCGTACCAATTAAGCTCAAATTGCGTCAGTCCGAATAAATATTGACCTTGATGAGTAGTAACGTGGGAACTGTCACGTAAGATTCTACAGGTTCTGTCGAATGCGCTTTAATGATTTTGTTGAATTTTTTTTTTTTTTTGTAAATTAGAACCAACATCCTGGGCTAGTCACAAGCCGTTTGCCTCCTGGTCATAAAGGTCTGAGGTCCGAAATGCATTAGGAAGCAGTTAATGAATCTGGTTCCTGCATCACGCCCCCTGATTTCTTTGCAGTGAAACTGAGTTGGGGTTGAAGGGACGGAGGTTAGGTTGTTGGTCATCCAGCTGGTGTCACAGTCAGGAGTCCCCAATAAATCAACGAATTATCGCGCTGCTCTCCTTCCCCGATCTTGTCACCAGGAACACCGGTCTGGAACCAGGTGAGGAAGGGGACTTGGAAGAAGGGCCAGGCTGATCCAGGGGAGGAGTTAAAGAAAGATGAAGAAAAAAAACTTTGAAGAGGATCCCCCCTCTTATGCTTTATGGTTGCTCAGAGAACCGTGTCCAAGTTACACGATTTCTTTCCTAGAAACCAGATCACGACCAGGTCACGCAAGATTCCAACAACAAAAGTAAACATTGCGCTTCATATCAGAAGGGTGTTGGAGTTGGTCTTCATGGATTTTAGCGCGTGCCAAAGACTGAAATCGCCAACTCAAAACGAAGAGTGTCCTCCAGATCACACAATATGGCTCAAGTTGTACATAATAAATGTTGTCATTTCGGACATCAATGTTTCCAGTCCCATGGCTTATAACTAGTGCAAAATTCTTCAAGCTTCTAGGGCAAGGTTTTTTTTTGGGGCCTCTGTAGGATTCCCCCTCTTCTTGTCACAGAGACGGATGTTTGGAATCCCGTCAGGTTTTTCACTTTCAACCGCTTACAGCTCTGCTGCAATGAATAGATCCACCTCGCGCATACAAACTGTTCTTAATAAGGCAGAACCCAAATGACCCAGACGATATGCTTTTCTAGGCAAGGGCAAATATCTGGGTTCTTTTCTCCCGACTTCTTTTTTTGTTGTTATTTTGAAAAGGGGGGAGGGAGCAGGGGATTTTTTGGCATGGGGTAGACACGTCAGTAAATTAGGTCTCAGTGGGGCAGACTTCAAGGAGTCTCAAGGATTCTTGGCAGACATTTTCCCCTCTTGTTGGAGGTATGCAGAAACAAACTGGGATGGACGTGGTATTCACTAAGGTCGTTTGTTTTTCGAAATAATTCAGGCGGCATGGTTGCCATACATTACGAAAAGTTCGTTATAAATTATTGTGCCTATCTGTCTTTTGTATCTGCAGTGCATTATCCTTGCGGCGATTGTGTCCAAGTCACTGGTTTTTTTTTTGTCCACAATGCACATTTCTCGCCTTTCCTCCTCCCATGCCCGAGGCCATCTTGCGGTAGTTAGTTGATAAGGCGGAAAATGCACTTTCCTCCTCGTCTGGCACTTACCTAACAACTGTCATTTTCAGGTCTAATTGTTACAATGGCCACAATGTAATGGATGAGGCGCCAGCAATTTGATACTATTAGGGCAGTTTGTGCAGACGTGATTTTTAGGAAGGATGTTGGACGAGGTGAGATCAAAGGCTCAGACATCAGCTGGGCGTCAAATGGAAGCTCTTCGGTAGTAATTTTGTGGGAGTGCATGATTACAATTCGTGACAACGACACGGCAAACTAAATGTCAATACGAATTCCTTGGACCAAACTGGATTGGGAGGACATTGTCCCCATACGATGAATAATTACTGTATCGAGGGTTACAAGTCTGCCTTACATGGCATAATTAATGACCGGTCATTAATACTTCATAGTTACGAAAAAATGTTCTAGCAGTGTTATTCGTTCACCGTGATGTGATTTGGTGACATTGCTACCTAGCTTGAGTCGTACTTATGAAATGGCAACGACAGTTACACGCATGATAATGTAACCGGGTTCGTTGTAATTCCCTTCCCATCCAGGGCGATTTAACATTTGACTAGGCCTAGTCCCCCATAAATCCGAAGTCCACAAGCGCGGACTTCTTTTTGGAGGAGTCCGAGACCTAAGTCTACTCCGCGGGGGTATCTTTTAAATTATTCCCCAAGCCCTACCAATAAATCCATTACCACCCCTTTTGTCCGAATTGGACACGACCACTGCAGGGCGACCTGATCCAACCTGGATTCCAAAAGAGGGCGAAAATAATGGCTGCCCTGGGGGCAACCGGAAAGAAAAAAAAAAGAAAAAAAAGAAAAGTTTGCCTCGTATATGTTTGGTGCGTGGAGAAAATGGAGCCAAAGCAACTGATGGAATCACTAAACTCCAACCTGGATCCATATTTCAGCCAGGGAGCAATTTCCACCTCCTAGTGAATGTCAGGTTGCCTGGCATAATTTAAAGAGTTGTTAGGCTTAGAAATTAACCGCTAATAACTCTGCGTTTGCCAGCAAGATTTATTGGGAATAAATTCTGGCTTTTATGTAAGGACACACGCTCGTGAAGGGACCTTTTTTCGTACATGATCATGTGCAGGATGCATGTTCAGGATAAATGCATTTGAGAGGTGCGCCTTTGTGGCATGGAATGAATTAAACGACAACTAAGTTTAGGTCATAGGCGTGAGATTTGAAGTCAGATGTTTAATTAATAGGCTTTATTACGTTTCCTGTCCTGTACGAAGCTTATATTAGCTCAGTTCAAAAATGAATTATGTTCAAAAATTTGAACGACAAATGGGATTGCAATATTTTATTTGCTTTAAATTGAATATTCATATTGCTGAATATTAATAAATGTCTATAAACATGTCGAAAAATAAGTACAGGAGACATGTACAGGAGGTTGACAAAACTTTTTACACTTACACACTACCTTTCTACCTCATGTTCAAAATAATACGAGCAATATGATTTCTCATAATATATATAATGAACTCGATTGTGTTTTGATTCAAGTCACTCACTTTCTAGCCAACCAGAGAGTTAAAAGAGGTCAATTATAGGATACGTCCGTTTCTAATACTGGAAATTATTTCAATTATTTGTTTTCTCATTTACCCCCATGCTCTTGGCATCATAAAGCAGCCTAGCGACCCCCATCTCATCCTCCTCTCCCCATGCATATGAAATGGCGTTCTTACCAATTATCGTCCGTCAAGGGAAAGGCGCATTAATCCCCCCACGTGTTTTTCAGCCTCAGACAACCATTACAAATCACTCGAGAGCTTGGCAAAACGGCGAACGATTTAAATTGGTGGTGATTTATCGGTTCACGGTGCGAACCACAAAAAAAAAGAAAACAAGAAGAAGCAATAGGAGAAGACGAAGAGTGTTGCAAGGAGTTAGCGACCGCAGAGACATCTTCTAACCATGCCCCCGAAATGCATATCGGGCTTGAGAATCCGGCCGTTAATCATTCTGACCTGGAGGGAATGGCTCCTCTCCCACTGTATCTAAATAAAAACGTTATACATGTAGCGAATGCGGCGAATGCTGCATTAAGTGTCGAATTAATGCTGTTGTAACAGCCAGAAGAGAGTGTTGGATTGAAAATTGGGGGAGATAAGCCGGTGAAATGTGTCCCGGAGACTGTGTTTTGCCTGCTAAGTGAGCGTCGGTCGTGATTCGGCCGGACTCCCAAAAATTCATATAAATCTAAGCGTAATTGGAAAAGTCGGAGAGTAGAGTTGGAAGAAAATGGTGGGGGTCAGGACGTATTTTGGAACCCGTTTTTCCTCACAGTCGTTTGAATGCATAGAGGGGTGTCTGCAGATATCAATGATTCTTTTCCGGAATATGACGCATTATTGCCAAATGAATGCGCTTGGTGAGAGTTGTGGATCTCGTTATATTTGCTTCCAAATGATGTATACGACTCTCGGTCTGAATGTTAAAATTTTTATTCCTGTAATGGCGCTGTGTCATTACCGGGCACGCCATGATGCCCATCGCATAAAATAGTTCCATAATAAATTTTTGAAGGCAATTTAGTGCACCGAGTCATTCATCTTCACTAACTTGACCCCCTTTTCCCCCCGACGAAGGTGAGTCGAAAGGGTGTGAGATCTTTTCTCCTGTCCAATTAAGGGAGTCGGGATGGTCCATATGAGTCGTGTGGGGGTCTTAGGTGCGGTTGTAAAGACGAGACCACCAAGTGGGGGTTTGGGGCGGTAATGATCTGGTCTGGCAGCTCGAGATACTCTTTGGAACGGAAGATAGATGAGTGTTAAATCCTCCTTCGCGCTTGCATTTCAAACTGTTTCATCCGTTTCTTTAGCGCGCTTCAAGTGCCGGAAAATCATGTGGTTCACATATGATGTAGACACACTGCTACCCATTATGAAGCGACACCACCCTGTACTTATATAAATAATCGCTGTGCCAAAAAACGAAAAGGTACCACTTCTCAGAAAGGACATCATAGCGGGGTCGGAAATTCCCAGCAGGGTAAACGTCCTCAGGTTTTCTGAAGACACCCAGTGTTCTAGTCCTGGAGCCTTAAAAAATTCATTAGCATATAGGTCACCGCTAGACCAGCACTTGGCGATTTGTCACAGGCCCTAATTCCGCGTTATTTCGCGAAGGCGGCTAATGAAGGAAGCAATCCTCTTCCTACTTCGCCCAGGACCAAATGACTCCCGAAAGCCCGAGAAAAACAAATGAAGACGACCATCTTTGCAGCAGGAGGTCCCTCTCCAAAGTACACGTACCGTCACGGGAATCTGAATCTTATACGTGCATCTGGTCTCTTGGCATGGCTCTTCCTGCTTCTTTTTTACTCCTTAACCCCTTGGTGCACAGTCTTCTGAGCCACTTGGTTGATTTAACGCTCGTTCGCATTGGCGTTTACAGCATGTGCCTCATGCTTTTAATGTCGGTACACACTTCAAGAGAGCTTTTCTCTTCTATTTCCCCTTGGCCTCATGTGTGCCCTTCTTCGTACAGGGCTTCTGTATCTCCAAATGGGCTCTTGCACAAACACTCATCTGCCCATGTCCAATGCCGGATGAAAAGAAAAATTGTTCGTATTCCTTTCACGCATGAGAGACGTTTTCAACGCTAGTCTCACTGCTGTTTGTCCAATTAGCACATACAAGAACGGATTTTTTTATTGCGATGCCATTAACCCGTTGGGTTCTCAGACTCCTTTTTTGTCGCCTACATTCTGAGGTATGTACTCGACTGTTCTTGGTATCAGGGCATTGTTGTGTGGTAGGTGCAGAAGCTGGTGTGTACACAATGGAAGTGTGTCCACTTCAGTACAGCAGAACTAGCCTTGAGATCAGGTTACATGAATCAGAGTGCTGTGCTGGAACATTGATACTTATGGCAGGCTGTATGTAAATTCCTGTCTCAAATCCCTTGAAGAGCATTCCCTATTTATGAATGAACCGATGGAGTGTAGGTCAGTCAGGTCAATGTTGTGCATCTGTGACCTTAGCACCCAATGCAAGAAACGCACGACTTCCTCCTGGTGTAAATTACACTTACCCCATACAATCATACATCACTCGCTGTGTGTTAGTTGAGGACCAGGTGACGTAATGGAGTACCATACATACAGTGCCGTTGAGCTGGGAATACCTGGGTCGTAAAAGAGGGCTGTTCCTTACACCAGATATTATCGTAACCTACTCTAAACTAAGCCGGCGCCTCCGTGGTCACATTCGCAAATTATTTTCCTGTTTACGACTCATCTTCAGCGTAAAAGATAAGTATAGGCAAAATTCCTAACGGTTCCGTAATGGAAAACGGCACGCCGTAACGTCGGCAGCGTGGTAATTGAATGTTTCCGCTCCCAGACAGAAGTAACTTCGGCGATCATTACACTACCTTCTATGTTTGCTTTCCAGTCTCTAATTAGACAAGGTCCAGGTTTAATTACTCAGTTTTTTTGCCCATAAAATTTAGAGGGCAGTAAAGAGGCCCAGGAACACAACCTCGCCTCGGTTCTAAATTCAACACGAAAGATAAATATCGAGAAGCACCCTCAGTGTTCATCCCCAATGGAACACAAACACTCAAACGCTATACTTTCACTGGCATCTGGTCTTCTTATATGAGCAGTTCAGTTCCGTTTTGCAAACCGAAGCACGTCGAAGTTTCAGTCCTATTTATACAGTACAACCCCGAGTGTGTGTCCTCAGATGCCCAAGGTAACTAATGCAATATTTTCCTCGAGCCAAATCTCATTGTACTGTATACTGCATGCGTGACGACATAACTACTGCAAGGAACCTTCGACTTCATTACTCTCCTCCTTGACAAATGATGATGGGCTCGGGAGCTTGGGAATGAACAGACCCCCGGGTATCTCCAACTGCTGGTAAAGAAAATAAAATGCGCGCGCACATACACACATGCAGATGAACATGCGATTTATTATGCTCAACTGAAGGTGAAATCTAATGTTACGCACGATGCATGAATTGTTATAATTACGTAACGTAGACTCTTGTAACACGACTAGATTGAGGATGCACTGGGTGATTTACAGGTGTACAGCTCATATTTATGTAATCAGGAAGTTTCAGGTCCATATCGACATTGTTGCAAAATTAATCATTTTCTTACAAAATGTTGGGATTAATATTCGTGCGTGATGTAAGCCAGATTGTCTGACCCTTATGATACGGATCACACGCCTTCTCAAATTAGTATTCATCTGGTTATCCACCTACGGCATTATTAGAATGAGAAGGGCGAAACCGTGTCGTGACAGCATTAACTGCTTCTCAAGGTTGAAGATGCTACCAAAATGGTCGCAGAGTCATCTCCCGGACATGTCAGTGCGAATTAGCATACTTATAATGATACAATCTGCAGGTTTGTCCCCCCTCTTCAAACAGCACCCGTGTACGTACTTACAGACATGTGTTATATCCATGTATATTATTTCCTGGTATAAACCCAATCATGCTCCATCATGGATGCCCTTACAACCTTCGTGCAAATCAGACTTAACCTTCATCGATGATTGCCGGTGAAAGGGTGCTGATATGGTCCGGGATGAACATACCCCCTCCTCATTTCTCCCCCAGACCCTTACTCTTCTTCTCCCTATAGATACCACGAGGCCCGTTAACATCGGTATCATTTCACGACGAAACGATCCAGAAAGGGCCCAACTTCAAATTGAATCCGGGCTCGAATTACGATCCCTTGATTTATTTCCCCACGACTTTTACTGTAGTTGATTTCAGAATCGGTATCATCGGCACGGTTTATGATATACGGTGCCAGAGATGACCTGGTACGTCGCCCCGTTATTAATTCTACTGATGGGGTTCCACATGGGGACTCGGTGGTATGTGATGACTGCTTAGGTTTTGTAGGCAACATATATATGCCGGATATATGGCACTATTTCAAAAATGCTGTGGTTTTATTTTTACATAATTATTGGACTCACATTTTGAATGGGCTTTTTATGATCGTTTGGAGGTACAGTAAGTAATCGCTCATTTAGTGTGCCCCCTCTTTTTATGTGTTTGGCGAAGAGGTGAGGGGGAAGGGGGAGGGCCTGGTTAGAACTTGACGAAATTCTAAGGTTGTAATTAAGCAAGATGCTCATAATTTATAATCCAACATCTTCCGCGCGCCATGGAGAAATTACAGGTTGCGTTCATTCTTCTCAGCATCCCCCTACCCCAACCTTTTCCTTCCCAACACTCCAGACCCCCCCCCCCTTTCCCTCATGAATATGAGCTGTAGTTTATTTACCCTGTTAAAAGATTGGTGTAATCTGAACGATTATTCCCTACAAGACGAGACCAGAAGTCACGCCGCCAGGTAATTGGGTAACCGATTTCGATGTGTGGGGTCACATTATATGAGCTTTTTTTTCTCTAGCAGATACGGTAGGCCCCATCAAGACAAATAGAGAAAATATAGAATGTTTGTTTTGTTTGTTTGTTTTGTGCTTTATTTAGTCCGTCGGCCTGCAGCTAATGCCGCTTGGCCGACCCTCCTCTTTCCTCACATGATTGCATTTACATTTATCGACATTCTACATTCTACATTTACATTTTTTTACATAATTCCATTTTCTCTCACTCCCTCCCCCTGTCTCTCCAAAATTGCATCCCTCCTCTTTTTCACCACACCATACAAATACTTACACAGCGCACCCCTTTTTCTTACATTCTTTACAAAGCTATACACTTCCCCATCCTCCATCTCCTCCACCGCCGGTATCCGAAAATATAGAATGTTACACTATTGATAATTTGATTTGGTGTGTAAGATGTCAAACTGAATGTTTAGAGAATCATGACTGTTGCAGAATGCGTCGTGTTCAAAGCCAACTCGGACTTCTCCCATTATGTAGCATTATGGAAGAAAACAATGAGCTTTAAGTAATTTTCTGCTCTGCGCCTCGCCTGAGGACAAAGGTGTTATCTGGCATAAAAATGAGCCGAGGACAATTTGTGCCGCGGAAAAAGTCATGGTAGGTCACAAGATCAAGTCAGAAGACTATTCTATTATATTTCAATGAGAACTCTCCAGGTGATTGGGAGTCCAGATAACCCCATGCCTCAGACATGAAGACTGATACGGGAACCAACGGTTTTTTTTTGTTTCTTATACCTTTTTTCCACTTCCCAAAAAATTATCTGGAGCTTGCTGTGGGTGAACCAAAACGAGGGAAGGATACCAATCATGGAGGCGTTATTTATGGGAGCTGCCAGAAAGAGGAATATTTTTCGGTTTCTCATTGGAGAAGACGTCGTGAGGTCATGCTGGTAGGAGAAAGGCGTTAAGAACTACTGAAATTTCGTGCTCCCTAAATTAGGCGTAGAGAAGGATGCGGATATTTTCATCCGGATTTGCTTCACACTCAGTTTTTTTCGCCCCTGGGGCAATGCACACATTTTATAAACGCCTACCTGCATTTTGCATTGCATGTAGAGTGTAGACCCTAATAACAGGAAGCAGTACTTTTTGCATGAAGCTTCGCTGATAGCAACATGTACGTATCATGCCTATTTAATATCTTATTACAAAATAATTTTGGTACTATTTTAAGCCAGCCGTTAAACTATCACTAAATGAATAGATTATAGGGCCAAGTTCGGCAAACAAAATAATAACCCGCAGACATCCTTGTTCCAAAAGCCACAAGAAGTAGCCAGAGAGTTGTGAAGGCAAGAAGTAGTGTAATGGATTTGTTATCGTGACACACTCCTGTAAATACTGCTCCGAAACCTGTGCACTAACATCCATCTCATGCTTGACCAGCCTAATGGATAATCTGAAGGCACTGGAACGCTATAATTGAATACATTAGAAAAAAAAGAGGAGAAAACAACAGGGCCTCCCAGATCGTCTCTCCGGCTGGTCCGTCCTTCAAAGACCGGAGTCAAAAGGAACAGCCTTCGCTATCATCATTAACCTTAATGTCTTCTTAATTTCTCCCATTCCGGAGGCTGGGGGGAAAAACGAGGCCGGAGTCTGTGTGCCGTGACTGACTATTAATATCCGAATGAAGGAAATATGGTGGCAATTCTCTCTCACGATGAGCAAAAAGGGCGTCGAACAAGGACAACATCCCATCAGCCCACTACCAATCACCATATTGAAGCCTTGAATCGGTGAAGCCTCCCTTTACCTTTATTAAGTATAGCAAGGTCAAAAGTTTATCTTGACTCACCGTTGGTTTATTACTATTTTACATTTCCTGCGATGAGGCATGCTCCGGTACCGGGTGAGTCACACAGTTCCTGATATCTGTGATGGCGAATTTTACAGGTCGAATATTGCACTCCTCCCACAGTTCGGCAACATATAATCATAGAAGACGATAATTGCTAACAATATTTTTGCGGGCGTCGCCTTGTTTACTGATATACGTACCAGAGAGATGAAAACGTGATAGGTCTACTTGTTATTTGAACAGAAAAGATGCGTCAGCTAGAATGTATATAGTGCACGCCTGGGTGCAAGGTTGCACATAATATTAAGATGCTGCCAGGGACTACATGTTTGTCCATATCAACTTGGGCAAAATACCTACATTTTTCATCCGGATTCGCATATCTCACAACTGCAAAAACCAGAATCATCAATGGCAAAGGTCGCTGTTCACCATTCATGGATAAAAAACCAGATCCAGATAAACAATATATATAATTCCCGCTCGAGAGAAGATCTGGAAGCGAAAACGAAAGTTGGCCGTGCTTTTAGACCTTGACTTCTTCAGGAAGAAAATCCCGTTCCTTCGGACTTCAACATCGACATTGCACCAAGGCCGAACTCAGAGGATAAACGCCAATATAAACACAAACTGCAACAGCCGTCAAATAAGGCGTAATGTTGGTGGGAATACACCGATGCGTGCTCAATCGTGAAAGAGAAAATCGTAAGCTGCACCTTTGTCATGGTCACGGCAGCCCACGTCCTCCTCGTCCTTTTTCCGAAGAAGAATTCGCTTCTTGCCCTTCGGCGGAACAAAAGCCTTGGAACTGGAGCACTTTCCCTGGGACCTAGAAAAAAAGAGAAATAATAGAAAGTAATTTGCACATGCAAATGTTACGGTGTGGTTACGTAATATTTTGGAGGCCTTCTTCGCTCCGTTTTTGCAGAGACCCATTTGCACAATGGGTGGGGCTCGACACTTGCTGGCTGAGGAATTTGTCAGGATGTTGTCAGCGCGGATTCGTGTCAGAAGCTCTGTTCTGAATGGGTAATTGAGACGAATGGCGCAGTAAAAAGATCTAATGTGATGCTGACAATGTTTTGGAATCATGACGTGTTTATTGAGCAGAAATTTGGTGATGGAACGATCTACGTTCTATATCCATCATGTCAGCAGTGCTAGAAAGCATGGCTTCCAGCGATAGTATATTAGCCTATTGATTTTAAGCGTAGATTTGGCCGCCTGATAAGGCACCAGAAAGACTTATTGATAATTAAACACTTCTATTGTCTCTCCCCCAGCTTGAGCGAAGTAGGCTAATTGAGCGCCCACGACGACGTCCATTCTTCGCTAGAGCCACAATCCATCAGTCTTCGGTTAGTAACAAAAGCACGTGCCCCACGGGATTAAAGCACCCGCTCCTTAGGTTAGTTATTAAGGCATTTTTCAACTTCTGCACCTTCGTGATCAAGCTGGACCTGCTGGCCAACCATCCCTGGCTATAACTTTGTATAGGCAGAACCATGGGCCACACACACATGCACGTGCGGTTCAGGAAGTGAACTAGCCCTTCCTGGTGGTGGCTGACTTTTATGCTGCTCGTTTCGGTGAAGAGAATTATCTAGGGTTGCTCCTCGACCTTAGGCCCGAAGCTGACCAGTCAATGTCGCCCACTCGTGTGCTCCAATTCCCATGTCTTCTTCTAGCCCGAAGGAAGGAAGGGTGAACCTGTTTACTTTCGCCAGAGCAGAGGAGAGGAGATGTGAAAGGGGAGGGAATAAAGTTGCAGGCACGAAATGTTACACTTTGCAATAGATCACATAGTGATGTCATTACCTTGGGTCATATCGAAGTTGTGTGTGCACTGGCCTTTTCCTTGGCTGGGAGGGAAGGAGGTCTCAGTGGGGGAACCATGGACAGAGTAACAGTATCGCTGGCTTAGGCAATCATAAATTGAAGAAGGGTGTTGGATTATCGGAATGGGACAGGCGGATTTGGAGATTACGGTGTTGGAGTGAAGGCCAAGAATTTTTCGTTTGGCAATATATTCGTCTGATGACCTGAAGTAATAGTTTCATTTTCGTGCATAAGTAGGTCCTCGAAACATACCGTTCTAATGGCCAGGTCAGTTTTCTGATAAAACAATATTACTGCCCTTAGAAATATTTTGATGGAAAGAACAAACTGTACCAATCACCTAAGATAATTCTTCTTCCTCGTAATATGCTCGTAATATTTAACATATATTGACTTTTTACACCCTCTATTTATAGAACACACAGGGCCCTGTGAACAGTACCCATACCATCCATATTTTTCCGGCAATCTTGAGCAGAGAAGTCGTGCAATAATAGCGATAGGGTGTGATGTAACTCCTTGGATCATGGCAGTAAACTTGGTAAAGAGCATTCCGCCAGCCAGACCCGCTCTGAGATTTCATGACGTCCTTGGAACTAGTGAACTACATCAGCAAGGCGGCATTTGATCTTTCAGACTTGTATAGCAGTCCCGATGTCTTGATGTATCCTCATCACTCATTCCTCGTGATCTTGCAACCTTCCCTCGCAGAAAGGGGAAATTGTGGAACTCACAAGGTCGAACTTCTGCTTTTGTTGGGGGCTGGCCACAAAAAAAAAGAATAATATGTAATGAATTCACGATTCTTCGGCAAATTGTTTCGTTACCATTATGACGGGCAAAAAGGAACTGGCCGACGCTCAAGACTGCTGTCAATTATCAGTAGTGACTGGGGGATTTATCTACAATGAGATTTAATTAACAAGTGTAACTTCTGTGGATCTTGCTACCATATTGTTAACGTCTTGAGATGTGGCTTCGGGGCAGGAACGAAGGCAGTTTGAGAATAGTCCCGACTCATACTCAGAAGTATGGCCTTCGTATATAACTCGTACAAGATGATCATGTGAGATTAAGGTGGTGATATATGCACCTGCGCGCCTTCGGAAGCAATGTACTTAATGCTTTTTTTTGCTTTTTGCGCACTCAAAAGTGAAGGGAACTTGTGGCCGTTCTTGTGATATACTTTGAGCAACTTGTTATATAAAAAAAAAACAATGCAAAGGACGTCATGCAGTTGAAATAATCCAATTTATTGCCAATTAGAGGTGATTATTTTTGCAATCTTACTGAAAAAGATGATTCAGATGTTGCGAGATTGACCGTGATTCTTTTATTGCAATTTGAGCAATATTTGCAACTCATCCATTGATCAAGGGCACATTAATTTATTACGTCGGGCATACAGCTACCACACGTCCATTATCTTAGAATGCCTACAACACCTAATTAGATCATAATTTAAATAAAAATGAACAATATTACCTACATTTTAAATGAAAAAGGAAAGGTTGCGCAGTGGGACACATACCTGACAGGATATTATTTTATACCTTATACAAGTATTTGCTGAGAAGACCAGTTGACACCCTGACATAAAGTGACCCTATATTTTCCATAAAATCGCTCCATATTTGCCTTTATCATTATAAAGCACCCTGACTCATGCGAGTTACGATATAAGTGCATATTAACTCACGTGTTCATGCCTTGCAAAAGTACGATTGTGGTTAATGTTCCTGTATGATTACTGGTAGCTCAAGTACCGGTAGAAAAATTATACAGGACACAACTGGATCACACTGTGATCTGTTTCGTTCCGTTGCAGGGCTCCAGATTAAATGAATGGCGAGTGTCTGACTGATCGGTTCGGAGGAATTCAGGATGAATGACATGTCAGTTGCTGCAGTTCAGAACAGGTTTGGAAGGGACTAATATTGGGCGTGGGAACAAGCACCCAGAGGCCTTCTTAACATGCCATTTATCAGCTTTTTGACGTGGGAGATCTGGTTTTTGATTAATCGCTTCCGAAAGACTCAGAAGGACGTCGCGAACTCACCTAGTTCATGACTGAACACTCAAGTGCCGTAAATAAATTGGAACATTCCTTGCACAGGTTCCTTATAACTCCATATTGCCCTAAATCTGTTATTATTAATGTAAATTAATTTTGTTTGTTGCGTACTGTACCCACACGTGACCTGTAATCCCTGAGAATGGAGAAATGTTACATTGTACTGCATAATTAACTATGCATTTCATTACTTCAAGGTGCATAGGCAAGTAAACAAGCAAATAAATTCACTGGGTACAGCTTAAAATATTTATCCAGTCGTTCATTAAACATCAAAATTATGACAGTAAGATTAATATCATAGTAGGAAAACACTCTGGGAGATTAGTGTTAATTGTAAAATGATGTCGCCCTGCAGCAGAAGCAATTTCATATATCAAATTCACAGGTAATGAGAACGTCGAGTACCGGTGGGTGGTATTAGTCGCGGTTATGCTGCGGGAGGAACAGGTGATCTGGCAACGCTGATTTTCCGATCATTATTATCATGAGAGAAACACATATTACTCACTTTGTAATATTCTCACTGAATATTGTGTTACACGGTCAGATTAGCGCAATTAAAAATATATATTGCAGTGTGCATTCAAGTTTCTGTGCAATTGGTTGCAACACGTTCATATTACCTGAGGAAATACTTCATTACAATTCTGAAGAATTATTTCAAATAATTACAATTACAATACTTACTTGGCTGTTTACCTATTCATACACCAGACTAGAAAATGACATTGTCGATATTCTCATTTATCTTCATAGCCTAACATCCGCATATGCATCCAATGTTATGTTTCGAATGCAGTTGCCGTAATTGAATGGATGAATTGCCGGGCACCTGCTGCAATCCACAAGGTTGTTGGACCTCGCACACAAGTTGTTGCCAGTTTTCAGGAAGTAACAGTGTATACTAGCTCATACGAGTCATGTTCTGCTCAAGAACTTCAAAAATCAGCCAAATATGTAATAATATTTTTAAAGGTGTTCCCTTTGGAAGAATTTGCTTTTCATGCTATAAATAGCCTGTATCACAATCGACTTAGGCACTGTTTTTCCCCAGATACAAATCGAGTAATCTAAGGCCATTCAGAGCAAGATGAACCGACAAACGGTGCAGAATCCAGGCCAGCCCTCGGTGATCCGGAAGAGATTTAGAAAGTAGATGAGCCGGGTTTGCTGGACACACATCCCCCGCAAAGTGAGACACAGCATGCTGGCAACATACTACGAACTGGCTCGCTCGGGGTCACAGAAGGTGGTCACTGGCCACTGGACCCCTCCTAACTGGACGTGAAGCTGACCCTTTGGTCTCAGGATGACACACCTCAATGCCTGTTACGGGGGGTCCGGTATAAATTCATGACGGCTGTAGGGGTCAGGAGAGGTCACCCCATACCGGCTCCCTTTGTTTGCCCCAACACGAGCGACCCTCCCTTTGTTCACCGGTAAATAGCCAAGTTTTGCCAGCCTAACAAATACCTGCGGACGGTGTAAAAGTTCGTCTTGTTACATCACTTCTTTGATGTACGACGTGTCTACAGGCAAATCCCGTTGGAGTAAAAAAATCATTGTTCCTCGTAAATGATAAAACGAGAGTCTCTCACGACTTAGGTGTTCTATAGGTATGCAAAAAAATGTAGGAGAATGACGGAATTCGGAAACGAGCTACATCCTGGTGGAATTAGATCGCATGTCCTTATGTAATGTTGTTCTTGGAAGAGATGATGATGTGCGCATTTCAACGTGTGGAGGTAACTTCCTGCTGGAGGTTTCCAATTATCATGTTCTAGAGCAAGTTTTGAGTCGAGCCTTGAGATTAATAAATAATTATTGCGTGTAAACCGCAGGGCGTCTATGAGATTGTGACATAGAGCGAAGGACGCTGCCAGTCATTGGCATATCTGCGGAAAATATATGGTCGCTATTTGACTTTTCTTCCATTTTCTTGACAGAAGGAATGAATTTTCAAGGTTTCAGGTGTCCACCTGTCTCTCACGAACCTGAATTCACCTTTCCCCCGTGTTATCCTGTATTTGGTTTTTTCTTCTTCTTCTAAATCGAGGGTAGAAAAAACGAGGATCAGCCACCCAAGTTTTGGAAAATGAGGCGTATGTAAATCCTTGACCTGCAAGTGATTAGGAATGATTATTTTCAGTCACTGATGTCACAGGTTTCAATTCAGTAATGTTGGATTTTTCGTGAGACCAATGGTGCCTCCAAAGTTGCACTTGGCCGAATGACGTCAGGAAAAGGTTAAGGTGTTGAAGGTTGGTCAGCCCACGCAGGGTTTTTCAATGGACATGGGCATACGTCACATGCACGTGAGAGGACTGACCTCACTGGTTGCACCTGCGATCGTTTTGCGACATAAATGAGAAGATGGACCGGTCTCTAAGTTTCAATTATTGAATACATTATATTTTCTACTTACGTACAGTCGCATACACTAATAATTATTACCGGTACTTCAATCAATTGCATTTATTACACACTGAAACTATATGGCATGAGTGATATTGTTGAAACTTTCTAGATCGCACCTCTTCCACATACGTCGTGCTTTTTTTCTTCATTTTCTGGCACATTTGCGTCACGGTTTAATTTGCATGTTTTGAATCACGTTATGTTTTGAAGGCATATAATTTTAACACTGGAGATATTACATAAGATGCTATTTCTGAAGCAATTCTTATGCACTTATTTCATGTGATTTTTTTCAACTCTTCATGTTCTAGGATACTCTTGAATTTTGACCTTTTACGTCTGTTATACCTTCCTTTTTTAAAGTCTAGAGCACTCTTGCACAGAGTACCTGTACTGCATGTGGCTTCGTTTTTTATTAATAAGCTTGCTCAACCGGCTAGTTTCGTGGGAGAAAAATATATGTATTTATGATGAGGTAGCCTATTTCGCGTTATTTCGCGTGCTATTCAGTCACGTCTGAATAACAGGCAGCACAATCTTGCTATTTGAGCTTTGATATCAATTTACAAGCTTTTTAAAATAAAAGTGATTCAACTGATACCGTACATGTCCTAAACATGAATTAATGGTGCCTATACTTTTGGGCCTTGCATTGTCACAATTAACAATGCAGTAACATTGAAACCTGGTTACCGAAGCAGGTTGGCATAGTGGATAAGGCGTCCGACTGCTAATCGGGAGGTCCTGGGTTCGAATCCCGGGGCCGGCAACTCTGACCGTGGTTTTCTGTGGTTTCCCACGGTCCTTCCAGGAAAATTCCGGAGTTGTTTCCGTAATTAATAGGCCACAGCCGCTTCCTTCCGTCCCTATCCTATCCCAAAAGTGCAGTAAAATGAAAGCAAGGAGTTCCAGGCAAACATTGAAACCTGGAAATTTTCTAGCAGAAAAATCTTAGTCCATCAGAAAGTTTTATGCGTCAAAATATATATAATTTCCTAACTAAATTATGACCTACATTTTCTAGGCCTTCGTGTGTATTTTCTACTAAGAATAGCCTCTTGCTGTGCTCCTATACGTATTACAGGCACATACTTAAATGGCAGCATATCATTCACATACAGCCAGTTTCTCCATCCCTCTTTGCGTTCTTTCTGCTCAAAATCAGACAGTGCGTATCTCTACTCCTCCTCCAACCCCCAAAAAATCCAAAAAGGCCGTCCCTTGTGCAACACGTCCGAAGCCAACAATTTCATCACACCTGTGCTGACTATACACACATAAAAAAGAGAGGCATCGATGTCAGTGTCGACAATTAGAAAAGGCTTCAGCGTAGTTCGTGGTCACGGAGATGAAGACGATATACCGAGGCATCCAACGTCAAAAATTTAGCATGTAAATCTCGTTTGTGTTGAACAGGTGGGCCGGCCCACCTTCTGTTCTGCCTTCGTCCGTCTCCGTCCTTTTCTTGTTCGATTCTTAAACTAGATGATGTGCGCCACGTTTTCATAGTTTTTTTGGCCTCGATAAAATATGCGTGAAAGTCCTACCCGACAGCAGCAGGATTTTCTGAATGCGGTTCACGGGATCGGGTCAATCTGGGTCACTTTGACAGTTTTCCCAGTTCGGGGAAGCAGACAGAGAGAGGAGGTAGTTGGGGGGTGAAAAGTGGCTGCTAGCATGATTTAGTGTCGCCCAAAACAGAGAACAGGCGGTCCTGTCTATGACAGTATGCTGCTAAGGAAACCTTACCTCGACGCCTCTGATGCAACCTATTTTTTTAAGAGAACAAGTGAAGAAAGTGTGCGTGTAAATTGTCGCTTTTTTCTGCAAGTCAATCTCGTGGTTTTGAAAGGCAGTTTTACTAGGTCGTATCAAGTACTGTACATACGTGAAAAAATAAGAGTAATCAAAATATTTTCAAAAGTGGCAGGCTATGTAATATATTGTATTCAAGTATTCATTTCCGAACATTTTCGCTCCTTTTTAAAGTGCTATTTTGTCAATCCGCATGATTTTCATTGAAAGTGCTCCATATTGCGTCAAAAATCATATCTACAGAAGGGACAATCAACAGAAAAATGCAGTATGGCTGGTTTTGCATTCTTGAATGTTGAGAAGGGTCATAGCGGATGGACACGTACTTTACTTGTTGGAATCCAGCGGCAGAGTCTGGAAGTGGGTTGGGGGAGGAGGAAAAGTGGAGGAAACTTATTCCCCCGTCTTGCCCTTGACAAAAATTATTTACTTCTCTGAATCTTGCAACTTTCCAGGGAAAGTACCTCAATTTTGAAGCCTATTCATTTTATGTGTATTATGAACTTATATTAAAATCCTGTTGAAGTTGTAATTTGTCAGAAATATTAAACGGCATATTTATTCAGTTATGCATTTTATTAAATTATTTAACTAAATAATCTCAATATAAACCGCAGGAAAATGATGCTACTCTAATTTACCCGGTTTTTTATTAGATACGGTCGTGAAAGTAAGAAAAGGTAGAATTACTTCAGATACATGTCATGCATGCAGTATATGAAAGTAATGATGAACAGTCCTTGAATGTGCCACGTGGAGATAGTTTCCGTTATTTTAGCTCCAGATCAAGGTCCCAATCGCAAAATGGGGCGTATTACACCTGCATTTTTTTGCATTACTTTTCATAAATAAATTACGGATTTAACAAATTGACGACCACGACGTCCCAACACGTGCAGCTCCTACATACACAAGAACCTAAATCCGATTATTTCGCAATAAATTCGTTAAAACTACACCATATTATCTGTGAAGTAAATCACTGGTCCAACCCACATTTGACGCACCTCCCATTCATTTCCAAAAATCCCCAATTTTTTGTGCTCCCCCCCGCACACAAACCCCATTGTCGTCCTCGCATGAAAGTTTAGGCAAGGGGCGTGAATCGGGCACCTCAGCTGCAGGGTCCTCTCCGAAAAAGTGAATAACGGGCAGCCGGTCCCATCCCCAGCATCACTTCCGAACCAGTATCCCATGAGCTGCAAGCAGCAATCCCATGCAACACAGCCATGCAAGCGAAAACATTGGTCCGACGTGCGGTCTGTTTCCAGGACAGGTGCCCCTCACTACCGGTCTCTTCTTTGTGGCCCACCCCTCCCGCCATGAGAACACCCGGAGTAAAGGAGAGGAAAAGGTATGGAAAAAAGTGCTCTCTTTTCAGGTACATGAATGGAAGGCAACCCCAGATACGCATGACCGGAGTACTTTTCACGGGGCAAAGGGTTTGTGTTGACTTGTGCCTCGTTCGACGTGACCTCTGAAAAGGAAACATGCCCTACCTCCCCTTCAGCTTCTGGAGGAGTGTGTGTGGATGTATGTAGTTTGCAGCCTCGGCCTGATGGAATTAAGTGCCCTGCTATGGACTCTGATTTTTTCTGCTTTTGATCCGGATGAAAAGAGCTGGGCTTGTTATCCTTTGCTACCAATGGAGGTGTCAGTGACAGAATGCCCACTCCAGCTTCCTTTCGCTGTTCACAACGTGTGATGAAAGGGAATTAAAGCTCAACAGATGTGTCGCACCCTCCTTCTCAAAGCGTGTTGATATTTTGTCGCACCGGGTGGCACGGGTGTCTGAAAATTTTATATGGATGAAACAAGTGGATATCAAATTCAGCATAAGGAGATGAAGATAAGGAGATTGATATATTGCGTCAAAATGGGATGTACAGTACAGTACAGTACGACCTTCGTTGAGCCGTAAATTAACATTTCAAATCTGATTTCTGTTGGACGAGTATAAATTAAGCAGAATCTAATAGCAACACCACAAGGTCCCATATAAGGCCATTTGCACCCAACATGATCTTAAGATTGATTGCGTCTGCAGGTGATTCATGGCCAACATGTGATATAACCATCTCTGCCTGGAACTAGTTCATCCATTACGCCCGTCCGCCCTGTTATTATTGCGGCTATTAATTTTTTGTGCGGAATGAGCAATTAGGAAGCGGAGATATAAAGTCCATGTCACTTTAGTTCCCACCTTACGCTCACGGTGATCTCGGCGTCATTTTTCAAGGGCATGCGATAGTACCACCAAACGCTCCGGTTACCTAACCTATGCAAATACGAACCCAAGGATTGTATGCACCGCAAACAAATTTTTGGCGCATCCTTTCGGCACGCAATGCAAAAATATGGTCATTTCCATATGATGAAAAGGGACCGTTTAACCTCGATGAAATCGTGACAAAATGCGCGCCTCTCTGCCAGGTAATCACCTGGGCGCATGATGAACAGGCTCCTGATATCATTACACGCCTGTTCATCGGAGTCTGCCTCCGTATCAATAGCCATAACGGAAAAAAAACTCAGGTGTGAGAATAGGGAGCGTATAAATGCTTCATTAGGAAAAGCATATTGCTGAGTAACACTTGTCAATATTCATTAATATGATTCATCATGGTGGTGCAGATTGTAATCGGTACTGATTGAAGGCGCCGCCTCTTGTGTGGTTGCGGTAATTAGAGGAGAACTGGCGATAGTAACTCCCTTTTCCGTGTCGTGATGAAGCCGATTTTTATAGCCCTTGGGCGACTATGACGTGATCAAAAGAGCGACGTTTGGATTCACTGGCCTGATTAACCCATCAGTGCCATTGGCCCAAGTCTTAATTAAGGGCTTGATAATTATATGGTTGGACTCAAACCTGGAAATGATGCTGGCAGTGACCCGGGTGCATTGTTGCACCCAACCGACATCTTTATTGCCATCTCCCAATCGGGAAGCGGCTGCCATCACATTTCCCCCTACCAAGAAAATGTGCGCTCGCTTTGAACAGGTTTTCCTGCTCATCATCCCATTGAAACCCTAATCTGCAGTCACATCTGACCCCCAGTTGTGACTGACAAGAAGTGAAATCCAGCGTGGCTTCCAACGGTATCCTCACCGGTCTCTGGTCATGAATCCATCCATCCCTCTGGGGGATATTAGGAGAGGCGGGGACATGCCTGCTTGTGCCTCCAAAAGCACTGCCACATCATTCTTGTGCAATTAAGAACTGCCCTGTTACGTTGGGGAAACACCTCCGCCTACCTAATTTCCCAACGCAACCTTTAATTTCCAATTCGTAGCCAAAAGGCTGGCACTTCGATCACAAAAAATATGATGGGCTCGCCCTCAGATATTCGCCCAATTCGTGCACACTTAGCACTTTACCAGAACTGTAAAATAGCTATGCATTTTAAATAATTTCAACAAATTTTTACAATATTGACATAAAAATGAAGCTGTCATGCAGACCTTTAAATATTTCAGCCTTTAGTAATATAAAGTCGAATTCACTAAAATATTTTAAGGCTATTGTTGGAACACCCTGCATTTGTCCCGGAGATCTTTTCTGTTTGTGGCGGCTAAAAATGATGGTGGCGTTGTTTAAACTAGTTCAAAGCCCAAAGCCTCTTTTGCATGACCGGTCGTGCTCGGTGTTCACGATCTGCTTCATGACTGGCGATTATCCTGTGTTTTAGGAGGGATTTACGTTCCTGGCAAGCTGGCCCCAGGTATCCAGTTTTGCATTTTTGGAGCCGGCTTTCGCCCGCGAAAATTTACACCCGGTGTCACACGTGACTCATCTTTTACCTACTTATGAGTATGGTCGAGTAGATTGGTTTATTACGGCATTATATTATGGGGCGGCGTTCCTTTTTAAATTGGGATTGCCCCCATTTCAACGGGACAAAAAAGGTGGAGCATGCCGCATATCTCAGGTGCCATGAACTGGGCTATAGTTTAGTCATCTGTCACGGGTAACAAACTTCACTAAAATACGGTAATTCATTGTATAACTTTTAAATTGTGTTGTCCATTATTGTCGTTTGAGAAGTGCAAGAGCGGGTTTTTCACATTATATTACTGGCTGGTTCAGTGTATAGTGACCGAGAAATTTTGGTGTGTTAGTGTCATTTATGGTGCATTTTGTGTGTTTATTGGAAATCGCAAGTGTTTCATATTTTATCATTTCAAAGTGTTTCACAAAATGTAATGAATAATTGGCATTACCCCCACATTACTTTTTTGAAGTCAATTCTGCAGAATAACATTAGAATCGCCAAACACTATTACCATTCCATGCTAATTCGTGTCTAATTGGTTATCAATACGTAGACAATTTAAATAAGCAAAACAATGCAAATCATGGACATTTGAAATAATTATCCGCAGTTGCAATTCAAAATAGTCTCTTCCTCTAAAGAAATGCAAAATAGGTTTGTGCCTGCGCATTGCATAGTGCATGGATGGATGTGAAAATAAAAATACAGAATGCGGACCGTGCAGCAAACGAAGCGTATCGCCCAAAAGCCTTCACCTCCGGGGCTCCAACCGCAAAGCCTGACTAATTCGCAGGCGGCACCTCGGATATGTGTGATAATAATTGGCCGAAATTGAGCGTGAAACTCATTGCGCTGACCCTAGCCCCCGAACCCGATAAGTCACACCTTCTCACAAAGGAATGCTAGGTGCTTGACCCTTTTTTTCATTCCTTTTTCTCCGGGCAGATTTTCTCATGATCTGAGTGATATGCTGCATTGTTGTTTCCTATGTTAGAGACGCCTGTAGATCAAAGTAGCCTATTAGCAGGAGGCACGCGACAGGTTTTCCCTGTCAGGTAAAAGGCGCCTCAGGTATTATACGTAAACATCCAGTAAACAACCGCTGCCGAATAATAATAAAAAATTGAGGGTCGGATTTACCGCTCGTTTTCAAGAAAGTGGGAGTAGGTTTACATAGATCATAAAATTGTGGGGTTAACAATGCAACCTTAACGCTTATGGTAGTTTATATCTACCGGTACCGGTTGTACGCAGGTGCAATATCTCAGCCATATCCTGCCATGATATTGAATTTTTTATAAACGAAATAGGTCCAGTTAATTTTTACACCTGACACGATTGTCAGAATGTGAGACGCGTTGCTGAATTAATGTGACAAAAGGATGTGCAGCTGCTATGGGGCTAAAATATGCCAAAATCCTGCGTTATTAAAAATTAAAGTGGTGTAATCACCCACCATACCTGGTAGAGAAAGTGAGTCTGATTTTTCGTGGAAAAAAATGGCGGCATGCAATCCACTAAACCTATGATTAGTTAACCCAATAAAGCATGCATCTCGGAACCACCTTTTTTTTAAAAAGGCCTGTAATTACCTCATCCATGCTTCCATGATCAACATTTCGGAGCAAAATTCTTTTCCCATCATCCCTGAATCAAAGCCTATCGGAACTTCTATCACGCACCATATATAGGCCTGGATGTTCCATTCCTTTGTCCTCGCAAAACAAACATGGCGATGGTGCTACCCTGGCATAGCTCCAGATGTCGCCTTTCCATTCTCACTCCAGCTTCGTATTTGCTTACTACTTAGCCCAAGTGGCGTAATGACACAGCACAGGCGTGGTCAAATAATTCCATTAGGGCAGAAAGGTGGGCAAATACTTGAGAGGAAAAAAACATAGTGTTTATCCAGAACTGGTGCACTAATAGTTGGGTTAGAGTTAGATCCGTCTTTGGCCAGTCGACAGGTGCATATTGCTCCTTTTTTTGTGCGGAGTCAAAAGATGGGATGAGTGACGGGCAGGGGTTGTGAGGTCAAGAGGCAGGTAGGAAGGCCATCCACGCTTGCAGAAGAGGCCTTCGGGACGCCTCAACTGCCCGCGAGGCATCCTTGGAACACGGCACATATGACCTCTTTTCCTTACATTCGGAGGGAAGAATGAGAGAATGAAATTCAGATCTTACAGGATGTGGGGGTCAGCGAGTAATTTTCAGTCATCTGGGCAAATATGATAGTTATTGGAGGAAAAAGTGAAAAATTATGGACATAATCATTCTCATTTGTATAGGGAAAGGGACGTGATGGTGAGGTGGAAGGTTTGGGGGGGGGGGGGGTGGNTGAGGTGGAAGGTTTGGGGGGGGGGGGTGGCTTTCTCTCCAAAAGAGGTCGTGTGAGTTATAGCTCTTTCTGAACGTGCTATCTGATCCACTTTTGAAAAGGTCGATCATGGATCGTGTTGTTTATGGGGGACCTTTGATGTGAGTGCAACAGACATGGCTAAACGATTTACAACGTAGTCAAATTATAATTTAAAATGTCACTCACAGCAAAAACGCGTTCAAGAACACATTACAGTAATTTCAACTCCTGAAAATGTCTTACTAGTTCCCTCCAGCTCCGTTTGTACATGTACGTATAATTTTAAAACTAGATCGGTTGAAGTGTAATAAGCTTTTGAACGTTGTAATAGAATTCAAAGCACTTTGCAATGCTTTATGGGCATGCAGGCTTTCATTTGATTAGTCCGATAGCTACGAATCTTGTGATCAGTAAACATGAGCAATATTGCAAGTCATGATTGGCGAGCGCGGTGCCGGGCTAAAATCATTTGGGATATAGGGTTCTGTAAAAATCCCAACGTGTTTCACGGTGTCCTATTACCCCGTTGATTACATCTTATTACGGCGCCAGTTGTTTCCTGCTTAGGGAGCCGAATCGACCTTTGGTCCTGGAAAGTCTGTTGGGAGATGGCGGCTCCTTTCGTGTCGAGGGACAGGCGTGACCCCTGGGTGACGGATCTGTAACAAGCGTAATTACCCAGCTGCACGCAACATGCAAATTCCACCTTCTTGTCAGCCCATTCCACAAGATGGACTAATTTAAGGCCTGGGAACATATCTCTTATGCAGGTGCCCAACACTTCACTATACACAATTTATATATCACCTCCAATTGATGAGATTTGACGAGACATGAATGGGTCAAAGAATTGTCTTTAAATATATTCTTATGGGCGATTGATCGCTAATTTTTGATAAATATTAAATGATTAGTCTAGATAATTTAGTACATAAAATCGCCTTTTAGTGTAGACTGTAGAGAATTGGCATTTCCATTTCCATTAATCAAACTACAATTGGCTTAAATTTCTTGACGGATAAGTATGTAAGTTTGATACATCAAAGCGACTTATCGCATACGACCATCATTTGTGTGCAACTTAATCGTGCTAAGGAGGTGCGTCTCTTACGGACAACCTTTCACTTGATAACAGTGAGAAACCTGCGCCCCGCCCAGCACAGTTTCCGTTCTGCTACGGCTCACTCCTCTACTTCTTTACAGAGAAGAAGTCAGGTGTCGGCTTCATCGGGCCCAAATTCTCCAGTCAGGCTGCTCTGATCGCTCTTTATACTTACATCGTTGGCTGCCAGTAATATGTCTGCCAGAAATTAACTTACATGAGTTTGTAAAACTTGGGATAGCACGCGCACGCTGCAGAGGGGACACACCCACACTTCACGGATTAAATGGGACATATCAAGGGGGAAATGCCAGTACGTAAAATATTTTTATGCACGTGGCGATACCCTTTTAGCTATATAACACGTGTAGTAATGCACTTAACTGAATAATATTTTTGCGACACTAGTCATGACAATCAGCATGATACGACATACGGCTCACTCCTTAATCGAATTATGACTTCCTACTTTGATAAACTACATGCTGGACCAAGCCGTAGCTCAGAGGTACAGTAATGGCCGAGCACACGTCTTCATAATGTTGCTGTTAAAAAGTTAAGTGATGCACGGAACTGGTAGTGTAGTAATTCACGTGCTAAGTCAGGCGCCTTTTCTAACCTGTTAGTATACACAGCAGGAACATTTTGCACTCACTGCATTGGTAGTTATCGGTATGGGTAAAAGTAGTTTTTTTCTGTTTAGTATTTCCATTGTATAGTCAACTACGCTGAAGAGTATTGTGCACTTCCCGTGGTGTGCATGACTTGAGTGCATTAACCCCAGCATGTGTTTGAAGTAAACCTGTAACACTGTATAACTCACCGGAATTACTACCGCGTCATGGAGAGGGTGTTCAAACAGTACGAGACAAGATTTGAATACAATGGCAGAATCAATTTTTCATCACTTCACTCTGCACACGGTACATCTTATATAGTCTCTTCCAGAGAGAGACGTCATACACCCAAAATGAAATTAAATCAAATCGATCCACACTGCAAGCAATGATTTCGTCAACTGGCAGGGAACAATATTATTATTCTTATTTAGTCATACAGTACTGCAATATTGTTTTTGAGCGATATGTGAAGGAATGAAGACATTAATACCTTCCAGCTAAAAATTTGTATAATAAATTGATAGTTCCTACAGTATTTCTTCTGCTTGATTTATAAATACTAACTAAAATTCACAATAAAGAGAGTGTAAAAGTCTTTTCTGAAATGGGGTATATTACTTTGACTTTTACCAGCATTAACTGGTGTTGTCTACGCTAAACACAAGCCTGCAGTCTCGAAAATGGAGGTACATTATAGGTCCCTGTACAAATCCGCGGGTTGCCAAAATATTCTTGGGTTGATGTGGTAGTTGTAGTGCTTATTTTCTGCATCCCATAAAAGAGAAGGCATCTGCATATTTTGACAAAGTTTTATCAACCGTACTGTACTCTAAAACATTACATGGCTCATAGTATTTTTATGTGATGCATAAGCGCTCTGTGTTCGAAAATCGTTCCTTGAAGAGACCGGAGTTGACCTGAAGTTAGATGGTCATTAGTCATATAAAGCCAGGTTTTTTTAAAAAAATCTGGCTATGTACCCTACACATTCTTCATTATGAGGTACAGTTGGTATGTTGGATAATAATAAATGGGGGATTGGTATATAGGGTTGTTGGGCCATTCATGGCCAGGTTAGTCCCTATCGAGTCCTTATGACAAAATATTTAACAACTTGTTATTTTAACATGCAAAATTGTTTTTAGGATTGCATTAAATCGAAACGAAAGACAACTAGCAAGATTTACTTGACTTACCTTTCACTTGCTAAACATAAGAAAATTAACGCCCGTTGTAAAACACGGCGAGGAATATGCTTCTTACGTCTAAAGCAGCCTTGAACAATATTTTCGTACCTCTTGCACACGTTTCCCTTAGACTATACAAAACAAGGATTAAATTATATAAAAATTTGTTTTCTGGATTTTCTTGTCACATAATATATCACACACAGTGCCAAGATGTTAAGCTCCTACTGTATGGAAATATAAAATATACGAAAATGACTGCATATTGTTGGCTTACAGGTTTACAAATGAATCCACAGCAGGCGTCTAATTAAATTTTAATTCACTTACTCATTTATCAAGGTTATCACTTTCGTTATTATTACCACCGAGTTATGAAGAAAAAAGTAGTACTCTCTCAGAGTCGTACCTGCTTGATGGCTCTATCCTTCAACATGCGACCCTTTCATGTACGCACTAATTCAAAACACGCTAAAACGAACAAGTATAGCAGTGTGGCCAATAAATCATAATTAATGTGCGGCCAGTCTTAACAACCGGCACATGTCCTACGGTTTCTTTCATTCTCCAAGTGCAGGTTATTCCAGCGAAACAATAAATAAGCAACTCCATGCTCCCAAAAAAATGCACTGTTCCCTCCAAAAAATCCTGACCTCCTCCGAACCACTTTTTACCTCCACCCTTGACCTCGAGGAACAAAAAAAGGTCGGCTACAGAGCAGTGATTAATTAATAAAGAGCTTGAACCAGTTTCGTTAATTTAAATTAATACCCCGTCAGTGTCGCCACCCACCGGGTTTTTAAAAATCCACCGTCTATTTTCGTGGCATCAAATCAGGTTATTAGGCAGTTGTGGATCTAGCTGAAAGGAATGAGGAAAGGAACTAAGTGGGAATGCCTAATTATTAATTTCCCCCTGCTAAGAATGTCGTGATTCCGACCGCTGTTTGTCACGACGAAACAGCTGGAGCCTCGTTTGCAACATATGCTGTCTTGACTAATCATTTACATCCTACTACGTGTAGCACATACTCACCAGAATGTGTCTATAATTGGCATAATTTGTAGTAGGGACTGAAACGCAATTATAAAACGAATGGTCATACACTTAGGAATGTCAGTTCGCAAATTATATATTTTGACTGATCCCATATCGAAGAAGGCGTGGGGTTTAAAAAATGAAATCGTGACAAACTACCCCGTAGTGTCGATGCATGTAGGGGGTCCCACCCCCTCCGGACTAGGCCCAGCACCTGGCGAACGTGGGAGGTCCTCCACCACCCGCTATCACCCCAACCATGGTCCCGGCTCCTCTTTCGCGCCATCCCTGACAAATAAGGCCCATCCAGCGCTATAAACTCGGGGGCCCTACGGGTTATAAATGCTCTCGTTTATCCGCGCCTTTGGACGCTCATCTGCGCCTCATTCTTCGGGATGAAGCCTCCTGGAGTGCCCACCGGATGGATCTGACGTAGACTTTCGATTGCAGATGGTGGGGACCTTTCCACACCACCTTTTCATAGAGCAAGATGCTTTTTGAATAATGTTTTATTCTATTAAGGGATTAACAGTCTGACAACAATGTCGGCTTGGGGGGCTTCATCTAGCTAGGTAAATGCATTTCTGAAATGGAAAGAAACATTGCATTAATATTGTTGTTAAAATGCATTTTGTTTTCAAATATTTCTTGACCAGTACAGGTCAAGCACTGGATTAGCCTACACCATGCCTAACTCGGCTTCAACCTTTATCATTCTGCCGATCAGGTTTGCATATAGGTCACCTTCTGATATCAGGGTTGGAGTCAGCTTTGCCAAATTTTGCATGGTGGTAGGGCATGACCAGGTGGCGGTTGTAGGGCGGCCTACTAGTCCTACCAGTCATGATTCGGTCAGAGAAGACATCAATTCTTAGAAAAATGGGTATGAAATTGTATTAAAATGGATATTCCACCAGGAATGGGCACAAAATGAGCATAAAGCACAAAAATAGCATAGAGGTGTGTCAGATTGTTGCTCGTGTACCACGTAACACTGAGTTGCCCGTTCTAGTGGCACGTAAATACCAGAATGGCGTCATTTTCCAGACAACCTCTGTCACCCTTGTAAGTGGCGCCAATTTGATCCCCCAAAAAATCGCACGTAGTCATGAAGCTGGACCCGCATTTCATTTCACCATTACTCTCACTGCCGCTGCCAAGAAATTGAAGAGTCGAATCATTTCCCTCTTGAAAGTGTCATCCAGACAAATGACAGGCCAGAATGAGCGGTGGGCATACAAAATAGGCCAGCGCGACACACGACGCGACCGGTGAGAGTTGCGGAAGACACTTCGAGCCAAGAAGACATGTCGGATACAAATGGCAATCTCTTCTTTTGGCTAGACCCCTATTCGGTCACGGCCGTGTAAGCATCGGGGCTGCATTAGCAGATGATAAATCACTCCCTCGAACGTAACTTCTTTCTCTCTCTAAGACTCAAGTGGGGGGGATATATTTAATTACCACCTATGCCACATGTGGTCCGATGACTACAGTCGGATTGCATTTGGAATGAGCGGGAATGACTTCATTCGCTGGGATCGTGACGAGATTATTGGACATCCTACATAAGTCTGCAATGACGTGTGCACTTGCGAGTCAGGAAACTACGACACAATTTATTGGCTCTCGATCCGGAAGTTATTTTTTGTGAGTCTAGCACCTTGGAAAGTTTTGAAAGAAAAAAAAAGGGTGAAAAAGTCTCCCCCCTTTACTCGCTGCTCCGGGTAAAAAATTGAAGTTATGCATGGTAATAGGCCACTAAAGTCCCTTTCCTCCACCACCTCTTCCCCCACTCGTAAATCTTGATTCTCTCAAGCGATAAGCGAGACTGTACCTGGCTATAGTGCAGAATTTAAATCGCTTGTTGAGGCCGCGATTTATGTTCCTGTTCTTTTTTTCCCCTTTCTTCTTCTTCTTCTTGGTCGTCTCTTGCTTTTGCCTCGACCCCCCTTTGCTCCCGTCTACTTCTAGTCCTTCTCCCAAAAAAAAATTCCAAACACTTCGAGTATAAGGGTTCAAAGTGCAGATTTTTATGAAATGAAAATGAAAATTCGGAACTGACACTAGAATGCAGGCCGTGCAACATAAATCATGCTCGAGATGTAATAACTGTTAATTTAATCGCTACTTTGAGAAGCTAATTATTTTAATGCGCTACATGGAACCATAGTTTATGTACAGTGAAATTGTTAATTGCAGTGGACATTAACTACACATATTTTTAATTCTGGACTAATATGAATGTCAAAATTTGCTATGGAATATTTTAGCGAATTATTATTTTCATATCTGTGAAATGTTTAGCAATTGGTCCTCTTGATTATTTTTTTGGACTCACTCAAAAAATGGCGAATCCTCTTTCTTTTTTCTCACAAGCCGGACAGCTTGACTCCGGGAAACCCGAAACACAGGCGGGCCAGCTCGCAAGGGGCCAACGTCATTCATCAACCTGGGCCAAAGTTCCCTCACCTTTTTGGCGACAAGGGGCGCCGGCCGCACTCCTTTGTGCACGAGTAATTAAAACTTCTTCCGTGTCAATGAGTTATTGATGCCCCCACCGAGCCAACCGGATTCCCCCCTTTGTCGTGACCTGAGTTTGCCCATTCGCCGGACTTTTTAAAATGCCACTTGCAAACAAGAAGATGACGATGATGTAAAGCTGTTTTGCTGATCTAGGTACTATTAAACCCAGCCTTGGACATGTCCTTCTTTATTAATAAAAAAAATCGGACAACTGTTTCGATGTCGATCCTTACAAATATATATATCTTCAGGTCACCCGATGTGACATAAGTTTGACGTCATAAGTTCTTGAAACCGAACCAAGGTCAGATTGTACCTCATGTTGATTAATGGAGCTACGCGATCAGCCGTATTACAATGGGCTAGTTTTTAGTCATGAAGTCATGAACCAGATCACCATGATCCGGATTAACTTAATGGTATAGAATTAGTAGACCGATTAAGGTCGTTTTTTAACCAATTGGCGCTACGATCGTGATATATCCGACCGTGATTTTGTCTGTATACGGAACATCGACTGGTGAGGACCCCTAAAAAAGTGGGCTAGACGAATAAATAATATGTCCATCCATCATTCTGCCACATTTCAAGGGCGCCGCTACCCATCCTCGCCCACATTCTCCGGAATGCGGTCATAATTCAATGTCATCACTGCGGAAACAAAGATTGGACGCGCATGGACGACGGTTGGTGCCCATCGCGTCCAAAATGGCCGCGGCTGATCCATTTCTCTCGCATTCCGCATATATCAGTTGGTGGAATTCGCGACCCGCTGAGACAAACACTGCTCGTTTTTACTTACGGGGTGTTGTTAATTGAAATGAAGTGCAATGAGCGGCAGTTTAATGGTGGAAATGTGTGGCCCAACCCAGCGTCCGTAAAAGAGCTGGGACAAAAGGCGTGATGAATTGCGCCTAATTTATTGTCTTTCTTATTAACCTCCGCCCAGATTTTGATGTCCGGAGACAGACTCGGCCATGCATTCTTGAGGGGTAATGTGGCCTGCTGTTGTGTGTGTCTTGTATTGTGCAGGGTGTGTCGGATGTGCGGGGCTTATTCGGAAATCACACCACTTATCAATATTTATGGCGGTGGGCATCGTAGAAGAAAATAGGGGAAGTACCGTACTGTGTTGTGTGAAAATTGTTTTTAGTGGTTTTTATTGAGAAGGTAATTTGTGTAAGTCAGGTTCCGTACAGATTATTTTTTGTTGTTGTAAGTTAATTTCAGTTGAATTCCATTTTAAAAAGGTGTGTTTAAGCTCATGGATTTCTGAATTAACAATCAGGTCTTCAATACATCGATTCGTTTGGCATTTACACCAAATTGGTGTAAAAGTTCAAAAATCTTTTCATGCGGTAGTAGACTACGATATCCCTATACTACAGTAAATCTTTGCTAAATTCTGTAGCATACTGAAAGCATCATGCTAATAAAAGCCCTTTTTTTCCTCTGCTGAATGGAACAGATACACTTTTCTTAAATTATTAAGTACCGATAACTGTTCTGATTGACGACAGATTCTACGTGAGTCCATTGATGTCTTTGTACACTGTATAATAGATACACCAAGAGGTTGGTGTCGCAAACAAGTGAAATTGATCTGTGATTAATAGTCTAGTTACTTGCAACTGCAGATGTATACCCACCACTATATGCATAACTTGTGCAGTGGAGACAAACCATAATTCGCAAAATGACCATTTATATGAATGGCACAGATATCTAAGAAGCATAAAATGAAATACATACAAGAAATTTTCGGGATAATTCGCGTGCGGTAATTTTTGTCTATCTGTAAAATTGCATAATAATTATATCACATGATATTTGGCTTTCCACACCGCCCTCTCCTCAATGGCTCTGGGTAGGTAAATACGTAATTTATGGAGTGTTTACCCTGGCAATAAATTAAATAAGAGAACTGTTTCTCACGACTTCATTCACCTGCGATTGTTGCGTCTCGCTACACTGTTTGCAGCCAGGAGTGAACTTATCCATAACTTCTTCCTCTCACGCGCTATTCATTTCGATGCATGGTCAATGCGCAACCCTGTACAACTTCCCACTGCAATTAATTGTACGGAGAAATTTCTTCGTAATAACACCACGCTGTAACACAAGTTGCAAAGGTAAAGAATATAAAATTAATGACGCTAAAATGAACCACGATTCTTCCGTACATTGAGCCGCACCTGAAACTTGAACTGGTTCCTTCCCACACACTGAGATGGCAGCAGCTACTAGACTACCACCACTAGTAAACGCTACTAGATGTAATAGAAAGGTCACTAGTCTAATTCGATATTGCAAATCTGATGTGGCCACACACTTGCAAATATTTCATTTATATTATATAATATGCAAGATCACCACCCTGGAATATTGTTGCGCCGTGTGGCAGGAATATGCCAGTTTTTGGGTGGAAAGCTCCTCTCTTGATGTTCTCCTGTTAGTCTGCGGTTAGGGGCGGATTCTTACTCCCAGAAATCAATTAAAAATGCTCGGCACGTTTGAAACTCACAAAAAAAACATCTACTGCTATAAAATTGTGGGGATCAGGGTACCATAAAACTAGCAAGTAGTTGAATCAAATAGTCGCTCATCCTGATTGCGATGATGGATCACGCCGTAATGACACTCCCCATTGTGTTTTCATCAAAGTAGCTTCAGTACCCCTATTTGTGACTGCGCTTTTCATAATGACGTACTAATTTTAGTGCATAAATTGCCAATTAATACCGGTATATTGCAGCAAACACATGTGTAGTAAGCACAATAAATGTATGGAGTGCACATTCAGGTATTTACGACAGCTCTTCGGACGACATTAACGTCAAACCGGGTTACACGTGCCTTCCTCTTTATCCTGGGAATTATGCTTTTTGTAAGGCAGGCCAAATGCCATGTTCTCAACCAGTACGCTTAGCCACCGGAGAACGATACTGTTTCGTACCTGCATTAAACTAAACAAAAAATGATCTCAAAGTGAATGACACTTAATAAATGTTTAATAATATCACTCTAAAATAATTTACACTTAATTTCGATGGGATAATTACAATTAAACACGCGGTCTTCCGTACTTGATAGCACCAGTGGACTATATTAATTTATTAGCACAGTTGTGCATATAGGTCATAAGCTCATAACATAAGAATTGCTACAAAATAGTCGGCAGACACTCGTAATATGTCGTAATTTTATTATTATTTTGAAACAAAGTTGTGCCTGCTAGTGTCCTCATTCCAGCTTGACCAATGCACGTATTGCAATAATTACATCTTTCATAACGATCCAGACGCAAAGCTATTATTTCATACACAGGGCATAGGAAAACCTCATTATAACACCTTTCATTTCTGCATAAAATGCAGTGCGAATTGTCTCACTGACATCTGCCTGCACTCGCAGCCTACAAATTAGTGTATGGTCAACTTTCTCTCGCCTGTATCACTTGCTACACCTATTACCTAGCCAGAAGAGAACAAAGAATTAAAACCACCACTCCTGACACTGTTATTAATATGCAGGTATCCCCCTGTAACCCCTTGGGTCCGGTCGCAGCATCTTCCTAAGGGCGTCACTTGAGGCGCCGACCGGTGCGGGCGAGGCCATTATTTTTTGCCCTTTTCCCACGACACTATAGCTGCCCACGCATTCTCACGTCATGCGTGGGTCTTCACACATGTAACTTACACACTCGCTCTCACTTATTGCAGTCAAGTTTGCTCGTTATTTAAACCGCGCAAGTATTTCCAGCTTTTACGTTCGTAATTGGCCTCCAAGGTCCCCCCCCCCCNCCCCCCCCCACCTCCTCTTAATAATAAACGTTGGTGAAGTCAGGATTTTTTGGGTAATACTGGATAGGTAGGCCTATATTTCGCTCCGCCCAATGTTGAAAACGTGCAACTGCACCTTCTCATATATAACCTTTCTCATGAACTTTTTTTCCACCTCCACCCTCCTTCGCCACCCCCTGGAAAGCATCGTGAATACTGAGAAGCTATGTAAGGTCGCTATTAACACACGGCACGCAACAACCATATCACATCTTTTCCTAACCTATTTCAGGTATTTAAGCCATGTTTCTGAAGAGCATTATCACCACCTTCTATGTGTGTCAGTCGTGAATTTGGTGCTGCGCTACTGAGCTTGGTTTGCCATGTTGAATAAATTTATTTGTAACGTTTGGAAAGGATTTATGAGCCATTTTGAACTTTGTGTCAGCTACTTTAATGCTACTTTAATTAATTTATATTTTCCTGTAATATCGCAATTAATGTAGAGATTTCAGACCACCCGTCTAATTGCAAAATTTTATGTTGTAAAATTAATAATTTTTCTTTCCGCGTTTTAATGTACAGTACCGTAGTTCCTTATTTATTCCTATTTATTTTAAGAAATTTGAGAAGAGAAGTGTTCTTTTAGGCAATAATATTCTTCGCACAAAATGGATTTCTCAAGTACATCTTTTTATACAAATTGCAAGGCGAACATTACCTTTCACTTAGACATTGGCGTGTACACTTCGTAGTCGAGGACAGTGAAGTTATAGTCACCCATCAGGGTTGTACTGGATGCGCCTTCCCCATCGTAAGAATGAGGCAAGTTGGAATAACTGTCCATGTTTGTATTGCAATTGTTGGCCAAAAGAAGGTCAGCACCGGCCCCAAATATGGGTCCACAACTGTAACCCCCCCAAAAAAACAGAATAAGTTGGAGTCGCTCTTGAATAGCTGTTTCTACTAAAACAAGACCTTGTTACTTACTCAGGATGATAACAAACGGCGAACATTTTCTTAACAATGTCGAATTTCATCGGGTTGGATCCCTGAGCATTGCACAAAGAGAAGAGGTAAGCTTTGTCCGAAGCGACATAGTGACCCTTAAATGAAGTCTTTCCCCAGGGCACGTCGCTGAAACCACCGCAGATTTCGCCATGAGTTCCCAACACTACGACATAGGTAGGTGCGATACCGTCGCAGTGTCGGTGAAAATTATCGGCTGAAAATCCGTGCGTCGATGCTTGAAAAATCATCCTCCATCCTTGTTTCGGGCTCCCATACCACGAGTTCAGAGCTCTTTGGAACGAGTTCTTATCCTTTAAAAAATGAGGACAGTAAGATTACGATTCCCCTCACGTGAATACTCAGACCTACCTGTAACAAAATCCGTGAGCCTGGAAATAGTTTGAGCGACATCCGTGGCTGTAACCGTTTGTCTTCGGACTGCTCCCGGAATTTATTAGGAAGAGCTGCATATCTGTATCTTTCCAGGCTTAACTCCATGGGTACTGCACCTGTCGGCTCCACTTCTTCTGCAAACACCTGGCTATCTGAAAAATTCGTCAACTCCTTTAAATAACTGTAATTAAAAAATCATAATTGGCGCCAATAATTCTCCATCCCCTGTTAGTTCCTCCCATTCCCGCATCAGCGCTCTTTCTCAGAGCAACCCAACTCTGCCATCTGTTGAGCTATCCCAAAAGTACGTTGTACTGTACGCACTAGATTTGAAATCCGGCTTGTGCAGCATCAGGTAGTGTGTTCAAGCAGGATAATTAGGTTTTGGCTCGGCAGCTTATGCAATATTACAGAACAGTTTTCAGCAGGCGACAGTGCAGGCGCCTGAATGAGCATCAGCCCAGCCATATCACAAACCGCGTAATATTTATGAACGGATCATCCCTCAGCCTCCTCATGTCCACCCCCCAGGAAATCATAAATTTTCAACCAGGTTTGCTCTCTCCTGGAATCTTGCCGACGACTTAAAACTCAATTTGTATTCATCCAGGGGCATGTTTTATTAAATGAGCACAAAGTCGCGATATAGAAGACGTGAGAAAAACAGGACTTGGGCGAAACCCTTAATGGGATTATTGACAATCCAGTCAGAGCGAATCTTGTCAGCAGAAGCCAGTCCTAGTCCCTTTGTCCTCCTGTTACAAATCCCTTAGTCTCAGGAGTGTGCTCACAAAGGCAGAATCAGGAGTAATCATCCAACTTGTCCTTCCATTAAGGACACCCTCCTCAAAAACTAATCAACTTTTCCTCCTTGTCACCATCGTATTTAGCCCGATCCGAAATTCCTATTGTTGTACCCCCATACCTATAAGCAGTAGCCGGACGTGGTTGATGACCCCAGAAAGTTGCTGGCAGACGCTGACCCTTTCCTGCTCGGTCCAATGGGCTGTCGGCTGGGTCACCCCAGCTTGGAACTTGGCCCAATCCAGCATGGCTCGCCAAACATCCTCCTCTTCCACGGCCAACTGAACAGGAAATAATTGATTTCATATCGACCACCATCCGTTCCCAGAAAAAAAAACCCCACAGAAGGGTATGAACTCACATAATCAGATGAGATAAGTTTGATGACAGCTTCTTTGGACAAGTTGAGGAACGAGTTGGTTTTGAAGGTTTCAGTCGCGTTCTCTCCAATGTAGGCGATGCAACGGTCCACGAAACCCTTGCTGCCTTTGCTGCCTGCGAAAATATATGTCGTTTCTGAGTGCACTTATTTATAACAAAGCGGTAGGGCTGGGGAGAAGTTGAGACATTTTCCGAGCGCAGCTGGAACAGATCTCTTAAGTCAGACATAATTGATTTAGAGAATCCTCGTGTACAGTCTGTCTACAAAGCACATTTTGGCCCAAACCGCTACACAACAATGCACTACGATAAGCGGTTATATCACACATTTTTCCAACGTTGGAATCACGGTGGAGACCCCCTCGTTAGCATCACCTAATCTGCATTTGACTATCATTACTTTCCCCGCAAATCGCATTTAGCAGGCAACGAATTTCGGTCCTTTGCGCCCCAAAACGCAGTGAAAGAGAGAAAAAGCTACATGATGAGCATTTCCCAGCGGAGACATTTTGGATTCGCTACCACCTCGGCCCTGTTTTCTCCCCCTCCACACATCCAATCTCCCCCCACAGGGCGCCATTTTCCATCAACTTTCCCTCTCCCCTCGGCCCGGGTATTGATCAAAGAATCCCCCAAAACCACGCGCTCGGGCCTTTCCAGACCGGCATCAAATAACTCAAACACCGGCCTCCAGACTCATCGCATGCACATACAGAGCACATTAGTGTGGATAACGCGAATCAGTCTGCGTATAGGTGGAAGGGTTCCAAAAAAAAGTGGTGGCCCATTCCCAAACTTCACAGTTCATCAACAGGGTCGTAAAATCCTAATGGCCTGTAATCAACGGGGTAGTGGGACACAATATCGCAGATCGCGGATATTCGGGGATCCGCTTTTAAATAGGGTGATGGGATGAGAGATAGATTCATTTTTTGGGGGGATGGGAGCCATGTTTTAGAGTCATTTTTGCAAGCCATAGGAAGTTCTTATGGATGAATAGATACGGTGTACATTTATGTGGATTAGTCCACTTCTGTAGCCCTTCAAGGTAGGGTAGCTTCCAACTGAGCGTGTATGGCAACATAGGGTTTGGCTTGGCAGGAGTGTAACAGGGATTTCATTTAGGTGTAAGCAGGGGGTCAACCACCCATTGAGCCTTCCCTAAACCAGCTGAAAAGCGAAAATACTAAAGTTGTTTATGGGTTGGTTTCCCTCTCTCCACTAATATCCCAAAATCGTGTGTAGTGCATGTGTATACAGACAGTATTTCCTCCGTAAGCGCGACATATGCGTGACAGGAAAATACTGCATTCATACTATATGCTAATTTCCTGGCATAATTTCTACAGTGTGTTTCTTGGTATGTGTGCATCAACCAAACATATAATTTGATATTAATTGGTTAATTCTGTGTTTGTGTCTTCAAACTCTCGGTCTCATATTCGCATGCAGCCCCCCACCCACCTCTTAAACATTTATCTCCTATATCAGTATAGGTAATCTTTCACCGCCTGACCTACAGGTTACTGAACCATCTAGAAAGGCCCTATATGTAAGGCCAATTTCAGCACAGCCGCTACTCTAGAACTCCCTCTCTAGAGCGGAGAAGCAAATTGGACTTGAAACTTTTCATCCCACCAAGGCATATCTACACAGAGCCGGTGTCGGTAGTTCATTAAGTTCAACATTTTCGAACTCTCTAAAGAAAACCTATAATGGCAACTATCATCCTCAAAAAGGGGGCAGGAAATAGCGAAATCGAAATCCTTTATTCTCATTAAATCTAGCAACCGACTTCTGGCTGCCAATCGCTAGAGTTTTCTGCAGGAAACTTCTCCACCTTTGACAAAAGCTGCTTTAATTAACGTGCTGTAATTAAAAGTAATGAGGGAGCAACGTTCCCGCGAGACTCCGGAGAAACGAGCTGCAAATTTAGGCAGGCTTTATCCTGCTTCATGATGTCTACAGAATTTTCTCTTCGTGTCTCTGCTAAGTTCAAAGTGATAAAACAGATTCCCTGCAAATTCGCAGCGTTCCTCTGAGCCTGTCCCCTGGTACTACTGCTCTATAGTCTACACATAATAAGCTTAGTAGCTCAAATTTAATGCGAAATAATGTTGTTTTCATACCGATGTGGGGCAGAAAGGTTCATTGTTTTCACTGCAACTATTTAAGTCAGAAATTATGCAATGAATTCTAATGGCAGAGTTTAAAATCTTGGTCATTCACTTTAACTGTTATAATTGTGCCAACAATATGCGCAAATCAGTTACCCATGAATATATCAATATTATTGTACTGTACAAAGAACCTTGCCTGTGAGGTATACCTGCAGCATAATTACAAAAAATTAGTAGTTTGCATTTTTATTGTGGACATTTCTGTCCTATTTTTCCGCTTGAGAGGATTATTGTTGTTTACACTCTGGTGCAACATATTTGTCAGCGAGGACTGCCCCAAACAGCGGTGTTTGTTATAATCCTGCTAACTTGATATTGCACTTTTGCGCTGTGAAAATGGTTTCCATGATGCGAAAAAAAGTTTCTAATGATTCCACGTTTGGTATCACTGCTGCTCTTGACATTTTTGTAAATGTGGTTTTTGTTATCCTGGCTTGTATGGCTCCCCGGAGAGGAATCCCTCACGGTAAATAATATGAGGTGCTGTGGCTGCATGCAGCGAAAAAGATGATGATGATCGTCATCATCATCATCGTAATGGCTGCGTAAATAAAAATATGGCTAGTAATGAAGCAAGTTACATTAGTGCTATATGCGTAGTCCCAAAAAGTAGCTAATCTTAACTTCATCCACATTAATAAGGTAGGTTTTATTAACATATAGGTGTAATTATACTCATCACTTTTGTAACTCGAGTTTGTGCAATATTACTTATCAACTGAAAAAAATAATGCAGCGGAAAACTGTGCAGCCACTTCCTTTTCCTTTTTCTGTTAGCACGTAATCAAAAGAAACTGAGTTTTCTAGAAGTTTGGAGGGTTCTTAGATGTTTGCTGCCAATCACTACCATATTGACCCTTTTTTGTATCAAAGTCGTTACGCTAGTTGCACTTCCTACACCAAATTACTGCAAAAAGTACCAGATTTCTTGCTGAGAAGCGAAGCTGAAAAGGAGGAAACAGGGGACGGCTGGTTTGCTACGGCGAGAAACCAAATACTCTAGCCAACAATAAAGTGGACGTTCTAGAAAAAATGCACTGGCATGCATGGGCTAGTAACTAACTAAATTACACGGTCACTTAAGCCAGTTTTGTAGTGGGCCTGCTTTTATGTTGTTAAATCGATGGCGCAACAAAAACAGCTGCATTTGGTGTTGTTGTTGTTGTTTTTGTAGTAGAATGGAAATGTGAACTTTCTCATTTTTGCTACCATGTTTAGTGGCCAAAATGCCGAGTTCCAGGCTCAATCTCACTTCAGTGTCACATGCCACGTGATGTGTAAGGATAATTAACTATTCTTGAGCAGTTGTTTGTGTTACTTGTGCTACAGTTAAGTTTACGTTCATTTGTTACCCCAGAAACAAAATCTCTTTCTGCAGCTAGAATTCGGTTGTGTAAACCAGCATTAGGTACAACACACAAACCGCAAAGCCACAACCAGAAAATGCCAACTTGGCCAACTTCGCCGAATCCCCGGAATTGCCGACTTTTAAGCTAAACTTATCGAACTATATGGGAAGGAATGATTTATAAAACCGATCTTTTGGAGTAAACTTCCCGACTATACCCTCCACCATCAGAATAATCCTAATTGGAGGAACCTGAATATTCATGCAAAAGGGGAGCGCCGGAACCTTCATCTTCAATCAAACAAACAAAAACTACAACTGTCGGAATAGGTATATGGCGTTTCCGGAAATGCTAATCTCAGGATGCAATCAATCATAGTAAATGAGGTATAGCCATCATGCTTTCTCCTTTTTTGTTTCCTATAGTTCAAAGGAACGAACCTGCGGCCCTTTCCTGCATTTCCATGGCGGCAGCTAAGAAGGTGCAGGCATTATGCGTAGTCATAGTTGCAGTGATGTGGTCCTCGCAACTTCTCTTCAACTCTTCCACGCCCATTTCCTGAGCCAAAGACAGCATCTCAAATACGGCATTGTCTTGCAACATGAGCTGAAAAGAAAACGTAGAGGTTAAATTGTGCGGATTAGAAACATCAAACTACATATGACTATATGACTCAAAATATGGTATTTCAACTAAGCAGGTCCTTGACCTCGTGTCTCGCCGGGTACATACGAAGAAGGTTATTTGACATTCAATTATGTAGGTTTGAGGCAATCTTTACTGAGAGCGAATAAGCACATTTCCGACTAAGGCTCATTTAAAAGAGTGTTTAGCAGGAGAATAGAGCGGGCTGAATTGCCAAACTTCACAACTCTCTTTCGCCAACGAGCACTTTCTACCGGTTTACGACTGCACCGACTCAAGAAAATCCGGGAGATATTTTCCATGAAATGAAAGAGTAGGGAAGAATCCTCCTTGTCACTTGATCCGATATTGCGTCTCTTCTTTGCCAGCAGAGAGCCTCCAGGATTTTAGTCTCCACAAAATGTTGCCAGAAAAACCAAGTTGGAGTGTGTGGTTTCCGTTGTTACAGTGGCTGTCAATGTCTTATTGCTTTTTATATCAAATGTTTTTTTGTGCTACAAGATACAACCAATATTTTCCAACTTTTGTGATGCTACAGGCTGATTCTGAACACTAAAAGTTTTTTGCATTAATATTTTTATTACCAATGCTTCGGTCTGATGTCGTCATAATTGAAGTGCAAATCATTCCTCATACTTAATATTCCCGGCCATATAAATCAAAGTAGGCTGAACATTATTACTTTTTCACGCTTTTGGCACGCACATTTTTACATAGTACACCTAGTTTCCCAGTAGCAAATCCAACCTTCTCACCTTTTGAGCACGAGCTTGATTCCCGACCACGTACTAAAGCACACTATGAAATATCCGCCCATGATTTCTCAATCCGGCCATTTACTACGTCCTTATATCACGCACGTATTTTACAAGGCATATTGATAATATGTTATTAATAATAACCAAAAGCTGCTAAATTACATCAACGATTAGTTATACTACTTTAGCGACTTGTCTCATGTGCAATCTCAAAAGTTTTTCGCCGCTATTTAAACCTATTCCTTATTTTATTGCTCGAACTCCTGGCACAGAACAAGGTGTTAGAGAGCACCACCTTGCGCCAAATTGATTCGAAACGCACCATTCGATTCGTAATTTTTGCACTTCGGCGAGCGGATACTGCGCCATAAAGAAACTGGAATGGTCCCAAGCATTGACACCTCAAGCGCTGGATCTCACGAATTCAGTATCATTATAGTTTCCACACTATATCAACAACTGACTAAAATAATTCCGGCCATAGTCGAACGCTACAAAAATGAATAAAGAATGAGAGAGAATATTGCATTTTGGGCCTTTCCCCCCTTTGCGATTAAGGAGGCAGCACGAACCCGGGGGTCGCCATGAGAACAAGGGGAATTCATTTAGGATACAAGCCAGGGGAGGGTGAATTCGAGTCACAAGATGAAAGTCCGGAGAATATTTCCGTCTAGACTTTTCCTCGTCCCCTCCAATACAACAGTTCTCTTGATTAGACATCAATTTAGTGTTGGCAAGGCGGATAATGGCACGTTCAGAAACGCTTGCCAAGAATGAGGAAAAGTCGAGGAAAAAATGAGATTGGTGACTGTTTTGTTGTGAAACAGTCGTTGGCAGGCATATACAACAGACAAACTCGTGTCAAACAAATTGTACAAGTTCTGTGTTTTGACGACTTCATGTGGACCGTTTTTTTGCAAACACTCTTATTCTTTCGTCTCGCAGATTCTTTGTAACTGATCTTCTGGGAAAGAGGAAGAGAAAAGTGTCCATTTGTCCCTTTTTTCATATTAATGGAACATTTTTTGTTGGCCATGTTTTCCATTGCCGGCTGGCTAGAAAAGTGCTCTTCATTTAGGAAATTGTTATTTTCAGCTCTACAATTTAGACCTTTGTTTTTTTAGAATACCAAAGTAATATATGCCTACCATCCAGTTCTGGAAACATGTTATTCACTAAGCACTTCATTCAAAAAAGAAAATGTTTTGTGCTTTTCTGGCCTTTCTTGATCTCTGCAAAACATCCTCGTGTCTTTTTAAGTAAATATAGCTATATCATCGTTTGACTACAGTAGTTATAGACTATAGACCATGAAATAAATTCATCTTTTCAGCCAATCAAGTCAATTCTAATGTCATCTGAACTACCTTCCAGAAATGTGCACCCAACGTCCTTTTCAGTTCTGGGGTGCAACTTTTCACAAACCGCTAATATTGCAGATCAAAAGAGCTGAAATGCAGGCACAGTTTCAGACAGTTCATTTCGGAAGCCCTTTCGCTTTTGGAGAGTCGGAGCGTAATCTAATACTTGAATGCGTACAAGACCAGGGAAGGAAGACATGGAAATTGGAGGAAAGTCATTCAATTAACGTGGGGGAACTGCATTTGTAACTGACAGCAGCACTTCTGACGAAATGCAGAAGCATCTACATGGAAATATATTATTAGGTTGAACGGATCCGTTGCCTCCCTTTGTGTTAGAGCACTGAGTCATAAACTGTAAAAATTTGACGTCAAAAAGTCAGGTTGAATTTCAATTCAGGATGGCTTCATTTCCATTGTACACAGTAATGAGAAGTTTTATCAGACTTCTGTAATGACCTCCGGGTCTATCGTCCGATACTATTTCCCCCTAACTGTATACCCCACTGGACTGATAAGTACAATTAATCAAATCTGCCAATAGTCTGCGGTGTGAGATAACGTATTTGAAAGGCAGCTACCGCGCTCTTCCATTTTTATCTGCCGTGGGATTATTTTTCACCAGCTCAAAACAAGAGAGCCCCAGCGAGCGTTTCACCGACGTCATTGATTCTCCGAGATAATGTATCTTGGGGTTATTTTGCTTCCAGCGCGCGTCAGATCGAGGTAGTTATTGGAAATATTGCAGCTAACATAGCCAGCATAATTTCCCTTTTCCACTGCGGCCTTTCTGCCTCCTGGCAAAGTTGGAAACTGTATAGACTCCCGAACATGCATATTCTTACCTATGTGGGTTTTATAATCGGATTTTTTAACGGCTCGGCGACGCACGTGCTGAATCCATAAACACTCCATACCTTTCCATATCTGAGCGGGCCATTCCTTCCAAATGGATCTAACTGAGACGGAACCACTCAGGCTATTAGGAAGATAGGAGGCGTCAATTTACTATCCCTTTGTTTTCTTTTGCAATTCCGGTCGGATGGAAAATGGAGGAGCGGGCTTTTTCCCTGCCGTCCTTGTGTTCAGCAGGGGCCCGGGAGACAAAGACACATCGCCCAGCCTCCCCAAGACTTACTACTGTACATCAGGGGACAATGGCGGACTTCCCACCTAATCCTGTATCTTGCAAAGTTACGAATGACTCCCGTCAGCGAACTGACCCCAATTGTTCGTCGTTTCGACCGCAAAGGCCGATTCAGCCGGATATAAATGTGCGATGACGGTGGTCCGGCTGTGTATCAACGCCACCTATGGTTAGCGTCGGAAGGCGTCAAAGCTGGGGGAAACAGCCAGGGAAGGTTATATATAAAATTGTATCGGCGTTCTGTGCTGCAGATGGTTAGTGAGGATTTCACTTTGACTACCTGGATGAAAGAAGGGAAGGTTCTATAGTCTCGGGATCGATAGTAGCCGTTGCATTGGAGGGGAAAGAAAGTCGGGGGGAACAATTAAAGAAGAAGAGAGGGCGCCAAAAGGAGGCAGGCGAACAAAGGATGATTGATGGAGACGCTGGGCCAGGGTGTTTTTTTCAGGATCTTATGCCCGCAGAGTATATGACTGTATAAGTAAACGTGAACAACAACAGCATGGTATTCTTTGCAAAATGAAATTGAGAATCTGATTCTGCCTCTTTGTAGTCGATAATGTATTGTGCTGCAATGCGTGCTATGCCACTGTTAAAGGAGAGAACCACTCTACTTCAGGGAATGGGTTTAAACACTCTACATAATATTTGGTAAATGTTGTTAGAAAAAATTGCAAATGAGAATAACAATATTGAAACATGCTAGTCGTGAATATGACAGTTATGCCAGTCAAATTCCATTCGCCAGTAATTTAATTTACTCCTGTGGCTTTGTGGGCCAGATTATCATTTCGGCTAAATGAAGTGGACAGTGTACATGCAGGTTACATCAGAGCATACAGCGCGATACGTATGCTCGTGCATAGCGACTCAAATAATTAACAGGACGTGTTTCCCAATACTTCTGCATATGTCGCAATAAAACTCGTCATAACAAGTTGAATTACCATAGTATGCCTATGTGCATGCATTACCAGGCACTCTGATTTGGAAAGTAATACATCCTATCGGAATTGAGCAAAGGTGGTTATGACTTTACACAGGCAGTAGGTCAATATTTCATATTTTAATTAAAATCCAGAATCTATAAGCAACATCAAAAATTTCTAGCTTGATATAGCCTACTTCGGACAACAACATGAGCAGCATCAAAACACTGTATAGCCTCCAGCTCAACCTGTTATCAAGTCACACGTGCCCTCATCTAAAATAATTTTTGCTACAAATCACAATTTTATATCTTTGTTTGCTGTGGACCAAAAAAATCGATTGTTCTCTTGAATTCTGGCTCGGACCTGGAGGGCATAAAACAGCATAGGTTGTCGGTCTATCGCTGACGATAGGAAGGGCTTTACAACCGTACTTTATAACCTCATGCATGGTGCTGCTCACTAGCTATTTTGAACCGGGGCAGCCTCGGGTTATTGCTTCCGTCATCCGTCACATCCATCCGGAGCTCACCCCTTGTGTTTGAGTGTCCATTAGAGGATCTTCACCCCATGTTTTTTTCCTCATTCACTCTTGCCCGCATCCAGTATGTCCCTCACCCAACCGTAACATCTGAGGAAGGGAAAGGGTCATATGTCCAATTGGACATTCCTCGTCTCACACTGTCAGGTAGGATTACTGTAGTCCCTTCTCTTATTTTTTTTGTTCGGCAAATCTTTTCCCTCGGCGGATATTGTGTTTTCTCCCCTATCTCGGGGGGTCGCGGTTTCTGCAGGAGTGAAAAATGTGTTTGCTTTTGAAGAATTCGATATGTGCCAGCTTTGTTCTGATGGGTATACAAGTGGTCCAGTTCGCAGGGTAAGATGTTCACACAAGCAGGTGCAACGTTCCCACTTTTGAACTTTCATGATGTTGTAAATGGGGCTGGCACTGTTTATGCAGGAAAACTAGAGGTTTATGGCCCCATTTGAGGTTCAGTATTATCCTTCGCTAATTAATGTATAGTAGTTTGGCCACACCTATACGTTTTTATATGGGGGAATGTCAAGTATATAAACAAGTAGGTTGAAATGCATGATATTTTGATGAAAATGTTACACAGTTCTCAAATGTCATCAAATTTCACCAACTTCACCTTGGGTTCTTACCTTTCCGGTGTAGACGTACATGATGAACTGCTGAAATGTGTCCCCTTGGAAATGAGGTAGTCGAATCGGCGTCGGATTTCCGGGCGCACTGGGTGTGACAGTACATCCCGGAATTTTGCATATCTCCCCTCGCTTCAGGTTTTGAAAGCTTTTGCACCTATAAAGTAATAAAAATTCAGGATTCAGTATGATTTCTCAAAGTCCAAAAATGGAAACATCACTAAAAAGTAAGATTGTCCACCTGAAGTCCAAATCTGCTCCGAATTTATTAAGACAGGTTTCCATTTAGGTAGAAATTATTTTCGAGCAATTATACTGGAAGCCTTGAGAAAGGAAGCGTGCATCGCCATTCGTCTTACGGCCTTTATTACAATGTCTCCAATTAAAACAGAATTACCCTGGGAATACAGTCCAAAATGAATCACCGCTTATCATTTGGTTCCAGAGGGATCTCCCCCCCTTCCCTCTTTCATAAGTCATGCACATTGCAAAGCGCTCGCAAATATTATACGGCTCATATATCTGCTGGAACTCATCGGGGTCCGACATATTTTTTTAATCGTCTGTATTGCAATACTGCTCGCAGTACTGCGTTGCGGTCTGCTCGTGTTGTAATTACAGAACTTTTGATGGATTGGTTCGGGCACACAATTCTGCTGTGCACTCTACAAAATTATTGGTACAATTTTTTTCTCCATATACTGCATGACTTGTTTAGATATTCAATATTAGTACAGTATTTATTATCAAATCATTATTTCTATATACTCAGCCCAGAATTTGATGTGGAAAGAACGTCTGTGTTTGGGCAAGATGAACCATGCGTGACTCACAGAACTCGTATATATATGAACAACCGGATCGATGTTCAAGAAAGGTTTTTCCTCCAAATACAAAGGTCGGTTCCCTCTGTCTAAACTTGCATCCAGCTACATTATGGTTGCGTATGAGGGTGAGAAACGCTGGCAGCTGCGGTTATAAATTCCAGCAATGAACGAAATGAATGCGTGCTCCGGTTAATACCCTCTCTTCTGATGAGCTGCGAAATTCCCCCAAATTATTCACGCGTATTCCCCAATCTTCCCCCCACACTAATTCTCCCTTTGGCTTTCCTATCTTGTACATATAGGATTGCCGGTAGCCCTCGGGGTTAAAAGGGTGGCAGGCAAAATTAGAGGTGACCCCAAAGGTCGCCCCGGGGGGTGTGAATATTGCCGGAACTAATCCTTCTTAATTCCAGATAGGGGTGACCACACGTCTGATCCTATTCAGGGTGACAACGGGGTGGGGAATAATATTAAGAAAAAAAATCAGATCAACAAATCGGGCTTGATATTGACATTTGCAAATCATTCCTATTCTCCGAAGAATCCATGCGTTGATGAGATCTTCCACTTCAACATCTCACGCCGCAAACGAAATAAATCTCAATTCTATTTCCCGAGGTAGGAGATAGAAGGGCTAGACTAGAGGGAAAAAAAGCTGCAGTGATCCGAACCAATTCAGCCCAAACCCTGTCAAACTTTCTCTGCTGATCAGGTCGAAAAGCGAAGGCACGTTTCTCTTCTCCAATAGAGCATCCCTGAACGTTAAAAAAAAGAAAAAGGGTTTTCCGGATTTTCTCGGGCAATCTCGCAGCAGCCGGCCAGCAAGGAGATTGATTGATCTCCAGGGTTCAAAGGCCAAAGCAGACGACTGATCGTCTCCTGTCACGTGCTGATTGGTTGCAACTCGTCCTTTCCTGATTCGTAAAAAAAATCACTTTCCTAGGATTGTCCAATACATGTTCACGTTTTTTTTCTCGATTTCACATGAGACATGTTGCGTGTTGGAGTCTCAAAAAATGCGCCAGAATCGATTTTCGTTATCATCTTTCCCCCATATGGTCTCTTCAGAAAATATCGCAGGGGATGGGGGAGGGATCACGCGCGCTTCATGGGGTGGTAGCAGCATTAGACGTTCATAGTTGCTGAGTAATTCAGAGGGGTTAAAATCTCCAGAGGAAATAGAGCACACATACTCAATTAACAAAAAGGAAGCAAGTTCATTCGATAGTGTCATAAAATTTTCTGTGAGAAAAATTACTTCCCATCCGGAATGAACATATTATTTACAATAAATCATCCTTCAGGTACTATTATTCGCAATCATTTCATGATCCTAATTTCAAACAAATTCATCGGAATGCAACGATATGACCCTATAGTCGACTCCCTTTTAAACACAAACATTTTCCATTCCCGAGTACAAGGCCTAGGAATGGCGTGGTACAGGACAAAATTAATGATACACCTGAAACCCGCCCCCACAGACCCTGATTGATCCCCATTTTGATGCTAACGAGCCAAATGTCATTGCCGCCAAATGACGAATTTGTGGCGTATACCAATGAGCAAGTGGATTAAACCACGGGGGGGCCTTTGAGCTGGTTCTGGGCAGAGACAAAAGGATGTGACTATAGGGTTTAGTTTCCCCCCCTCCCTCCCCTACCCCTCTCTTTTCTCTTTCTCTCCCATATTCCCCAACCCAACATGACGCCGTCTGCCCGGGCGTGTTTGCGCCACATGCTGCAGAACCCAACACCCTCTCCATTTATCACCACAGACAGCCCCAGGAATAATAGCCGCACTAACCAAATCCACCCCATAACCCAGCCCACCCAGCACCCACACACTCACGCCCACCCACACACCCACTCACCTACCTGATCCCTGTCGACGGTACATATGCAATAATTATGCATCGATTCTGAAATGCACGTATGAAAAAATGGGTAAGCAAACTATCACCTGTTGTGGAATTCATGGAATTATGGTACTTTTTATCAGCGTCATAACAGGATGTAGAAGTAATGTCAGAGAATTAATTTACTTTTTATATGGAGATATATGCCGTATGTGCATGACTAGGTGATAATACCTGTATGTTCACTCAAACTAATTACTCTCGGTTGGTTCCGAGTGGGCGATGAAAACTGTCAGAGAGTCAGTTGAAAATATAATATTTCGGTGCTTGTTTTTTTTGCGCTTATATGGGCATGGAGCACAACATACTGTCTGGTGAATGCGGATTTTCGGAATCAATAATGAATTCAATTTAGGATCTTGAAACAATAGGGCTATAGTTGCAGCACTCTCTCATCACAAACACTGCATAGAAAAGCAGATTTTCATAAAGATAATGAGTAAAAACCATACATTTGAAACCATGGAATATACCAAATTGGATAGTTGGTGCTGTCCACTTTTTTATTTGAAAAGGGAAAAAGAAAAAGTCAAAAAAATTGCGTCGATATGCCCAATTAAAAATTTTAAAAGCAAAACAATCAGAATCGCATATATGACATAATTATGAGGGTTTAAATATTGAAACATCCTAAGATAATCAGCTTTTCCAGAATTTATTTGCGGGACTGTATAACTGATTTGAAGTAGAAAATTGACTTGACCCCCAGAAAAGAGTCCCGGACTGTCCAAAAAAGTTTTTGTTACTTAATTTTGACAAATATTTGACTCCGGACGTTCGTATTTCTGGTATTCGTGTTATTTACCATGAAAACTACTCTTGGAGCAGTGATATTATGATATAAGTAGACCCGAGTAGACAATTAAATTAAATGACATTTCATTACGTCCGAAGAAATAACGTTCAGTTTGATAAAATGTGTCAGTAAAAATATTGTTACCAACAAACTTTCCTGACAAGCCATAACAGAGGCCCCCCGCACCGATACATTAAGGTGGCAACAAATGTTCATCTTACTTATATTGATTACTTGGTAGCTTCTAATGCACCCACCATTCTTGTGAAATGTCAATATTAATGTCAGCATATCAAAAAAATCTATACAGGAGCGAAACCTTTCAATACACTGCAAAACGGCATGTCACCCATACGATCATGTGGTAAAAATCATATGAAAACGGGTTTATTTATAGCCTCATTGTGCCTGAAACTATGTGATACAAGTATTACCATATTATTCAATTCCCAAACTGTGCAAGTTCCGAATTCCGCTTAGTTAGCCAGATAAGGTTGACATATCATGCTGTCTGCGTGTCAACATTTCTGACTGTGTCACTGTTGACTCTCAATTTCAGCCAACAACCTCCTCCTCCTCTCTCGTTTATTTTTTTATACCTCCTCAATTACAATGACTCCTATGTTGGAGAGCACTGAACGCACTCCGAGACGGGTCATCCATCTCCCCGTTTTAATTTTTGATTAGATCAGTAAATAGCGCCACGTGGCAGAGCAACGCAAACACTCAGCCGCATTTAAATTCATTCCTCCCAAACTCACTCTCTCAGACCCAAGGCACAGCAGCATTCAGACTGGTCTCTCTCGAATCCCTTTATCGGATTGCAAGCACGTATATGTGCGTGAGGCCACGCATCCAGCCCCGACGAGTGCGTGCCAGTTCAGTAAAGGCTTCCAGACGTAAGCAGCGATACGACGCTTCAACTCACTTGAAGGACGTCTCCAACCTGGGGAGTGCCATAGGAGGGGGACTAACACTCACAGGGGTGAAACTATGTAAGGGATGAATTACAGGCTTACACGCTTGTACAATTCCCACGTGCTGGTTGGACGCTTGCCTTGATCACTATCTTGGGTTCACGCACTTTGCGTAGTAGTTTGCCCCTGCCTGTTATGTGGCCGGTTGGGAAAAGGAGGCACATGGGTTATCTAACAGCCAGGATGAAAGCTAAAGCAACATGGAAATTAACAGCATTGCTAATGAACATCAGTACATTAACGAACACAAGTGAATACCTACAGGCAATCGCAGCGATTGTTGTGTTCATATAATCTGGCCTATAGTAATATGTGGTATGTTCAGTGGGTGGGGTGGTATCAAGCTGGGGGTATTGTTGTGAATTTTAATAGTGTTATTAATGATGAGTCGGCTTATGCTTCATTAAATTTTGAGCGCACTTCATGGCTCATTTGAGTTCGATTTGTTGGTGGAAATGGGGCGTGAAATATCTAACAATACACAAGTTTGACAGTAATCAATATGTGAGGGGCATGTAGGGCAAAAGACGATAATTTTCAGGGAATACGGTTAATTAATTTGGATTAGATGTTGACTTGCTCTATAGTGTAAGCCTGTGACAAAGTATATTTTTAACCACAGCAAGAGACTCGAGTGTTATTAGTGAAAAATTAGCAAAGTGTGCGAGCATAATAATTATGCTAACAAGTATCTCGTCATGACCGCGATGGATGGAGAGGATGTGATTGGCTTTAGACACTAAACAACAACCTGGGTTTAATATTCGTTTAGCCGTAAACATTCCGCCATGTTCATGCTAATAGAGTAATATTGGGTTGAATTAAAAGCCAGAGGACAAACGCCGAGAAACACTGTTGGCCATTCGTTGATTTGTGTCAGTGTTTTTGATTACCAGCTTGTTCGACATGTCAACATTTTATATACCCCCATTTCTAATGTGCAAATGTCGGCAAATATTTTCGTACTTTCCCCATGGTCAGAGTGCAAATGTTTTTACCCCCCACCATTAATGCATGGTTGATGAGTCAGCTTGATGGCATTTTAGTGTCGAATGTTTTCCCGGACTCCACCATCAGAATTATGATCTGTAGCATCAACCTATCATCGCCTCTACTGCAATAAACACTAACACATTCTGTCACGAGTCCGAAAAATCGCATTTTCCTGGCTGATGGAAGACTGCCAAAAAGTGCTCCAACTACCCCCCATTTCTCCTCTTATTATGACATAAAAAATGCGGTTCCACCTCACCCACCCCCTTCCCCTCCCGAAAAAACGTTGGACGTGAAACTTCACTTTGTCGCTATTAGGCTTTCCCCAAGGCTTCTTGTGTCGCTGCATCCGAGATTGGGTGGATGGTGTCGGTTGGAAAAACCTGGCCTGAAATGTACTCTCCGGATGAGAGGCGACAGGTACAGAAGACTGCATTAAGAGGGGAAGAACGCCCCGGATCTAAATCGAATATGTCCATCACGAAAAGGAAACGGAGGGGGGTGGAGGGGATGGAAGGAGAAGACGTATTTGATCGATACAGCCATCGATGCAGGCTTTGGAGCGAGGAAAGTATATAGGGATGGAAAAAAAAGTCTCAACTTTCACTTCCGTGAGACGCCATCGGAGGAAGTATCCGGATGTAAATGTGCCAGACCGCAGTCGAGCCTCAGGATGAATTGTCGTGCATTCGGGACTCTCTGCACTGTCCAATTTCGGCGACCTTCATCATTCGTAATCAATAGGTATTGATCTTCATTCTACCAGCATCCCTCCGACGTCTTAGCTTCTCCCCTACTTCCTCCTGCAGTGAAAGTTTTCCAAAAGAAATCCTAATGCAAACATTCAACGGTACGCACTGTACCATGGTGAAGATCTGGTATCAGTTACGTGGGTTAGGTTTTATTGGGTATTTTTGTTGATCAAGACTGTTTTCTGACAGCGCAATTACAGTGTTATCATGATTCTTGAATAATAACTTGCTGTGAATATGACGGAGAATAAATTTCAAGAGTGGTGGTGCCAGGACATCCACGCACTTTAGGTGAGCAAACGCCCTTCCCTGCATATAACTATAGCAAATCTCCTCCAATGCGAATATGACGGCAATAATCCCGCCAAATCCTGGGCAAGGGAAATTCCCCGCTCGCATGAAAATCCCAAGATCACCGCTCCCGCGAGTGGAGAAATCCACTGGCATAATATTTGCGTGTGCATAGCGATCTGGAATTAACCCTGCTCTGTTAGAAATGTATACATACGGCAGGGGAATTATACATGAAGCACTCCCACAGGCTATTCTTGCATGACGAGTGTATATAGGACAAAAAAAAATGCGATTGGTTTTCTGGCAGATCAGTGTTGCAGAAAATCATAGTGCAACTAGAATATACCGTAATAACTTTCTGATTTAAAATTGCATGAAATTAATCTGCTATATATGAACAAGTGTGGGGTTATGCCGAGAATTAAATAATTTTTGTGTACATTTCATATCGTTGTGAACTTGCAGTATGTGCAATAATAAACTGTATTAAAACTTCTGAAAGTGACAAAATAATTTACGAGTCGAAAAACCACCACTTCATAAAAAGAAGTCTTACGTGCATAATATGTCAAAGCTGTGACATGGACGCCACTATAACCTAAACTGAATAGCTGCAGGCTTGAAGAAAGGAACCAGCCAAGTGCACAAAATTTGATTCATGAGTCATCCGCCAACATAATACGAAAGTAGCCTATCTCCCCCTCCCTGCTTTTCTTTTGGAGGGTCTATAGACCCCGAAGTGATCTAGATGCGGGTGTGACACTCCTTGTGTTTGCTCCCAAGCCGTTATTGAGTGTCGAGCGGGCCTTGATGAGCAAACAAGGACCCGGGTCCGAGATCACCCCAAGATCACCATGAATGGGGAAACCATGCAGAAGGACATCCAGGCATCGGGAAAGGACATCATATTGGATGCTAAGGAAATCTGCAATAAGGTGCTGGAATTGGCAATAAAGCAAACATAGCATGACAAAATGAACTATAGTGATTGGGAGACATTTCATGTATGTGTAATGAACGTACTGGATCTTAGTGAATAGAATCCCATTTGCATTATTGTTGCCTTGCAGAAGCCCATGTGTCGCATCTCTTGACTCCTTTTGTGGTCTGAATTTTATAAGAAAACTTGGCAGAGGAGCAAAGAACCACTTATCTGGAGAGCCATCCAGACTGACATTTTCTACGTTTGAATGCTTTCTATTCAACTGCTAAAATGGACGCAGGAGTAGATTTGGACCATGCTTCAACTTTTTCCTCCACCACCACCACCCTTCTTCCTCAGCATCACCAAGCCGAGCCGCCACAACCCTTCGTCTCTTTTAAAAAAATCTAGACGCACTTTTATTCCGTCCTTTTTCCAAAGGTTGGCAATCTTTCAGTAGATGCTCACCATTACTCTAAAGCTCTCAAAGCGACGAGGAATATCGGGCCAAGAAATGATCTCGGAGAAAGCCTGGCAAAAGCGTGGCATATGCTGGGAAACATTTTGAAATATGTGAGAATCGCGAATTCCGCTAAGTGTGCAGTATAAATTTTGGAAAAAGGGCAAGCACGACATGCACATGCATGAATAAAAGATGCGACTAGAAAAAACTAGGTTTTGTTGACACAACTTTTTGGATCATGCTAGATTCCAGGAAGCAGCAAAACCGCTGTGTTAGCAATCCTTGGAATCTAGCTGACTGTGAATGGAATGAAAGGCCATCTACCCAGTACACAGAGTTTGAACAAACTTTGCGTAAGAAACTTTGGCAGGATCTCAACCCCTGTAGGTATGCAACCTACTGCTCGCCATTTGTGAAGAGTCCCACCAAAAATAACGGTCTTCTCACCCCCACCACTTGAAACACGGACTGAAAACTAATATTGGAGGAACCTTCCCTAATGTCCCTGGGAGGCTGATAGAATCCGTGTTTTCGACTCTCACGCAAGGTGATGCCTCCTGAGACATTTTGAGAAGGGAGGTAAAGAAAAGGGGTCCCCTTTTTTCAGCAGAGGTGGAAAACCGTCGAGAGGCTTTTAAGGGAAGTGTTGAGAGGGTCAGAAAACGGGACAAGCAACCTCCCCAAAGGAGACTTCTAAGAGCTCCTCCGGAACAAAGCGAAAGGAAGGGCTTTATCCGGTGCCTTCTCCGGATCAACTGGCGCCACTCTCCAGACGACGAGGTCATACTGACCGTAAAGAGCCCAGGAAGTAAAAGACCACCAGCCAGGATGGAATGGCCGCAATTGGCTTAGGAGAAGAGACTAGAGTAGTAAAAAAGAAGAGTATAGAAAGAGGCAGAGAAGAAATCCGGATCTACAGAAGTTGCCAATCCTAAACTAGCACCACGGGAGCTGGAAATGTCCAATCTTGTTGATTGCCCAAGATGACGACCGCAATACGTCACCGCAATCCAGCAGTAAACGACGATCACGTAATTACAAGGCGTGACAATGCATTCCGGTTGAAAATTTTTGCAATTAGAGAGCAGTTAGTAAATGGCGAGCGGTTAGGAGAGAAAAAATCGACTCGTTCTTCCTAAAAAGCACCCGTGACACCTAAAAGTGCAAATCCGGAGTGGAAGTCTCCGGAGCGAGTAAAATTACCCAAACTTTTCTCCCCACCTCTCCACCCCCCTGCCTTCCCTCCCTGGGTTTTCAGCTTCCCTTCCCTTTTCCGGTAACCAAGGCAACAAAACAGCCGTTTCGGTGAGAATTTTTTTCCCCCACCCCTCCTAGTTCGAGGGAAGCGTTGTCATGGCCACCCGAAATTTTGTTAGCAGCTGGGGGTACTGAGGGTACGTGGGTTTGAGGGGAGGGAAGGAGAGGAGGGGGGGGGGGGGATTCTGACGGAGGGGATTACAGAGAACAGCGGTGGATGCAAATCGAGGCTGAAAGATGGCGAATGTACCAGAGTGGTTGGGTAAAGGGATGGAACTGGGGAAAGAGAAAGGAGGTGGGTGGAGTGGGTGGGAGGGAAGTGGGTGAGATATTGCTGAGTTAGAATATGTTCGTATTGAGATCATGTTGGGTTGAGTTCAAGCACGAACGAGGAGAGATTAATATGGGTGCGCAGCTTCACAGCCAGAATTCTAATTTACGTATTACAGATTTTAAATTATATTAGGCTACTAAAGAAGAACTCTTCACTGTAAAATATGATTTCTAAATTTTTGTCTGGAAATATTCCCATATTATGTATTTTGTTTATTCTATACTTTGCCCATGTGGAAACAATAAGGCATAGACAACCCTCTATTCCTAGAAGGCACCCCATTCTGGTTGGTAATAAATATGCAGAGGCCATCATATTTTATCCTGATAGGACGTTTATATCACTATCTGATGCTATTCATACAAACACAAGCGTTCTAAATATAATAGCGTACCACGTTTTGATTGCATGCTGGAGGGTTGGTCTGAAGCGATATGGCTTCTGGAACAAGCTTGTATTTTGAAGCCCCTTGCTTGCTCTTGCTCTCCCCCGTAAAGTTTCCACTGTACATAAGAGAGGGGGAGATGCGGGAGGTTACTGGACCTTCTTTGAAAACCATCGGTGATTTATTATTAAACTTTGGAGAAATGGAAATTTGGCATTTTTTACATTCACATAAGAAAAATATCGCAAAATATGACGCATGCTAAGATATCAGAAAATAATACTTGTTTTCTTCAAATGCAAGAATTCTGTGTGAAAAGGGGACGAACAGTGTTGCACTTTACGAACCTTTTGCTAATTTTAGAGACCATTAGGCGTCCTCATTAGAGTACGCCATAGAGGCGGTTTCCCAGGCTTGTTTCCACACTTCTACCAAGTACACTTAACTTGCAATCCACTCCCATTATGGAGTAATATGCTTAGCCCTTTCATTTGATCCTATCCCAAGACACCTTTCGCGACAAGGTCGTCACGAATCGATGACCTTTTTCCCCAACCAAGAGAGCAATTAGAGTCAGCGTGAAATTATTCCCAATCAAGCAGCCCTACATCCTTCACCCACAACCCTTGCATTCATAGTAAGTCTAATCACAGGGTTATTGGAATTCCTGACACGCTAATTTCCTCCTCCCTGGATCTCTTCCACAGCCTGCAGAACCCATATAGCCAGGTGACCAAGTGAAGGGGGGCGCTAGTTTGCAATAACAATTAGGAGCAGCGGAGTCAGCTCTTCTCGAAAAAAAAACTAATATTGTACCGGTACACGTTTCAGGTACGGGAACTTTCATGCAAACTGTGCTCCACAAAAGCCCAAACTTAATTTGAGAGACGAAGAGGTCACGCTCCAGCACCCGTGGCCCCCGCAAAAGTACAAAATTCTGCACTCCGGGCTCCGGAAATGAGCCCGGAGTCAGCTTGTTAGTCGGCACGAATATTACTCCCAGATTGCTTAAGTGCTAATCCTGGCCTGTGCCTGGCAGATTTATCGTGTGGGCAGAAACACCGACTGCAAACTTCAAATTAACACCCGACCCTGCCCGGATTCATGATTGGCGCTGGGTATGCAGGGGGGCCGCAAAAAAAATGGATTTTCTTGATGTGTGTCGAGGACAGTTTCAGCGTGTGATTAAAAATTCCGATTCAAATTTTCCATGCAGTTTTTTTGATGACAAATTCACTGTGGAGTCCTGAGCGTAACGTCACATGTGCAGGTATGCGTTGCATATATTCAAGGCGGATGATATGCAAATGTCAGCATGCTAATTGGTGGGAAATGTGCCAGAAATTTAATATATCTGCTCAAATTCACAACGGCAGAAAATGTAGTTATAGCCAATCTTGTTAATATTGACTTTGTGAATATAGACCTGCTGCTAAAATAAACCAGGTGCACCAGGTGCTCCTAATATAATCACCATGACAAGTTTCATGCTCGGCTAAAAGCTGTCGCTTAATCTCCATAACTAGAGACGCTAATATGATTTCTGATTAATTCTTGTTTCTGTTGTTTCCAAACTTCCCAACCTGTAGTACTGTAATGCCCCATAAGGAGCACTAGACCAATTATACAGCCCCCTCAGTGAACATCATGCGCACCTAAGCACCTTCTATACTCTATGCAAACCATAATCCCGTTCATGTCAAAGTCACTAATGAACTGCATTGGCCTACAGCCAATAGACAATGAGGAAAGTCCTCTAATGCTACAAATGCCTAAAGACAAGACGCCAACTCGTATTTAGAGCCGGTATAATGCGGCAACCGCAGCCAATGACTTTCCTCTTAACTACCATTAAGCAAAAACACAAGACGTCGGAAAAGCTCCCCCCGCTTAGCAAACACTATTAGGCCAAAAATTGGGTAATGGGGAAAGACTATTAGGTTAAACAAGCGCGTTTGCTGGCCGCCTTTTATCCTAGAGAGAACAATAGCGGAGCCCAGATTTTCTGCTCTGGAGTAATCGGATGCAGGAGATGCAATTGAGCGGCTAACCTGTTTGCGATTCATAGCTCAAGTGCAGCTACGAATTAAAATTCTCTGCATTTGATGGTTACTGGCCTGTTACTCGTTACGTACAGTGTATTGGAAACCTTACAGCGCCGCAAATATGCCCTGCATAATAGGACCGCCAAATTATTTCAATTGCAAAAACTAGCCTGGTTAAGCCTCTCAATTTTTAAAAAAACTGGTTGCATGTGTTTAACCCCCGCTTTTCGGGTGTTTTCACGGCATGCGTTTTTGAATTACATGCGCATGCTAATATTGACGCGCCCATTGTAATTCGAAAATCCTTCCTGAATATTAAAACCCATGCGCACTGTCCATAACAAAACGGGGGACTCCCTAGAGACCCTAGTTTTGTTTTTACCGATATTTGCGGTAACCCCCAAGCACTTCAATATTTTAAACCCCTCCAGGACCGTGCATGACAGCTGTATTTATGCTCCTAATCCTACAGTGCATTACTTTAAAAATACTAATAACACGGTCGCACTTCATTTTCAGTCCATAATCAGCTCAACTATTTATACCACCCCATAAATCCGGTCCAATGTCACCAGTTTTGACACCCGGTAACCGTGAATGACGGCCTTCCGATCCATCCTGGCACATATGCAATCCTCCACGCATTTCGCACCACAAGAGGGTGGAAATTCCACTGTTTCCATCCGAATGAGCACACGCCCACAGGAAAACTGGCCAGATTCCCCTTTGGTTTCACTGCGTTTATGGGCTAATAATCGTCAACCTCTGCACCCCCCAGCGCCTTCCCCCACTCCCATCAGCCCCTTTTCCAAAATGCCATCAACTCGCACTTTGGTGCTCGGGGCCAGCCCCTGGGCTGTTGGCCCCAAGCTGAACTGCATCTATAGGGGGAAAATTGGACATTCTTATACAAAATAGATCACCTTATCAATTGTGCTAATAATTTTTTGCGGTAGTATTACTATTTGAAAGTAATGTTGACGTTGTGGAGTTTTAGTGCTTGTGCAAAGTCGGTTGCGAGTGAGTAATTGCCGCATTAATTAGGACAGGTAATAAACTTGGCTGGATGGTACTCGTATTTCAAAGCAGGCGTTTAAATCCACCCCCTTTCCAACCCTCGTCCCCACACCCTCTAACCCAAACATGGTCAGGGTTTTGTTCCTGAATACCAGAGCACCAGGGGTACACATGAATTTCTGTACCGTGTCCATTACAAAATTCCTGTTGTCCATTACCACTGGTACAGACTCGTCAGATGGGAATGCCCACCTTGTAAAATATGCCAGCCTGAAGCGCATTTTTAAAAACTACAAGCACGTTAGAAACGTCGCTAGCAAACGGTACAACATTCATATCATATTTGAGGATTCCGTTGCACGGAGGGATCTGAATAAAATTCTACGGATACTACCAAAAATATTTTCAAAATTAGTCTGTCCTGATTTTATATCGTTGTAAAACTTGCCAGCACGTTACTTTCTCATACCACAAAAATGTGGCCTAGCAAATTGCGATCTTGCAAAATCAGTTCGCAGTTCGACACCTCAGGCCTAATAATTTGAAAGCGCAAGGTTTTGCAGAAAAGTCCTCACCATATTTCCCTTCCAGGCATTCTCTTCAGATTCGATAACAGTTCTGGATGAGGATTTTGTTTGTGCTGCTGCAGAGAAGTTAGTAGTAGGCCTTTCATTTTCGCCTTTGATAGCACAGCTCCATGATTGTCGCCCGTACTCTGTGCAGTTTTTTTTCTCCTATTTTTATTGCCAAAATGAGAAAAGTAATGTAATTTCCCAGTTGGCATGTCAAAGTTCGAAACAATAATAACTTTCCTTTAGAAATTGTCTTGAAAAAACTTTCAGTAGTTTCAGCTGTCGCACAGCAATAAAGAGAGACGGGATGGCATACACTTTGTGACCCGAGTATGGACAGGTCAGAGGTCAGATATTAGGAAATTTATTCGGTTTGCGCATCATTAATTTTGACTGTGTAAGTGTAGAATCTTTGTAGGAATAACTCACAGGGCCGGCCATTCCCCAAATTATGTTTGTCATACCAAGGAGAAAACACGGCACTTTCGGAAGATGATTTGTCCCGGAATGTCCGTGGCGCATCCCCAAGGGCCATTGATCACATTGCCTGGGGACAACTCCCCCACCCCTTTCCTCTCCATCCCCCTCTCCATCCCTCCCTCGACACCCACATACCCACTCGACCCGTTTCCCCCCACCCAGTGCAGTGATGGGAAACAGACGAGTGGTCGCCGGATTGGCAATTAGCGCCACCGATACAAAGTGGAATTGCTCCGGTGAGGGCGCCGCCATCCGGTAGACTCAAGTGACCATTGTTGCGAATACATACCTCATGTGAAAATATGTACTCTCTCCCTCAAAAGAACCGGGTTTCGCTATACGTTTCATGTCAGGCTCAGAGGTGCACTTTGCATGCAGCAGTATTTTCACGCTCTAAGCATCAAGCAGCATAAGTTCTCATAATTACTGCCCATTTGAACAATGTACTTGCAACAGAATTACATACCTCCGACTGCTTCGGATTGCCCTTAATTACCTCCTAATTGGCAGATCTACGTAGGGTCCGCACTACTCTTTGAGCCCCTTCAACACTAAAAAGCTTCACTCCCTAGGAAATTACAGGCAGATGGAAACTGGCGCCTGGCCCTACTAATTCGAGACCCGCCCACTGCAGCCAAAACGCGGTTCTAAATTACGACTTACCCAACTGTTATACACTAATCAAGGTGAGGGCGAGGAAGAAAACAGTGGAAGTAACCCAACCATTTACACATCCCAAAAAAAAAAAAAATCCTCCGGGCCTCGAGCTTTTCAAAGGAAGTGGTGGCGGCCATCTTGGAGCGGAAACTGCGGTACAAATGCGCACGTGTTAAACGGTTATTTATTGCGTCTAGTAACGTGCGCCTGCAAGAAAGATAACCGCAAGCTTGCAAATGTCTGCAAAGTGCAGGCTGCTAGGGAAAGTGCAAAATTATGCAGAGCTACAATAAAACGTGGGGAAGTTGCGTCGTTTCGCAGAGAAATGTGTCAGGGTTGAAATAATTCTAGATATCGTGTTGAAATTGTGGAACATGGTGTCGTGTAAAACTAGGGACCTTTTTTAGATCATGGCTGACATGTAAGCATTATTTCTGGTATGGATTAAGCATCACATTGCTAGTAATTTAAAATCATGAGTTCCAAATCTGGTCTGCTGAACGAAAAAGCCATTCGGAAAAGTTCATGGCGAACCGCCGAAATCATATATCTTGCAGCAGTACTAGCTAAAATAATCAATTCAGAGTCATATTAGTGTCACCTGCAGTCTGCCAAACCTCGGGAGATTCAAAACTTGTGTAAGAAAAATGGGCTCCATCCGTGTAGAAGGTGCTCTTTCCAAAGCCACTATCCCTCTTTTCTAATGGCCAACTTCCTTCACTTTCCAGCCTCGTCTGCTCTTTATACAGCACATCCTGGGCTTAAAAAGAGTATCCAACATTTCTTCCCCTTGGTCCATCCTTCCCTTTTTTTCATCTTAGATTCCCCCACTTTTCTGCAAGCTCCATCTCCTGTGGAGGCACCTTAATGGTCAAAATCTTGGAGTCCACTTCACTCTTGACCCTCCTTCATTAGTCCACAAGAAGCGAGCACCAGGCGATAATGGCTCTTGCCGCCATCATCAATCTCTAATAAGATGATGGCTCCCACGAGAGAGCCTGGTCCAAAGTGCTGGAGGAAGCTTTCCTTTATTAGCCAGAGAAAGGTTTTAGTGATATCTAAAATTCAGTAGGTCCGACAGTTGCAAAAATTATTAACCAGATACCTCCTTTTTAGCTTTAGTTTCAGCTAATGGAACGAGTGTTGGGATAGTGTCTATAGGTTTAATTCAGCGAATTAGAGCATAGATACATTCTGTAGACTATTCCTTCTTTAAAAATTGAACAGTGCAGCACAAAAAAATTGGCGTACTTTCGACTGCGAAAAACTCAAAAATTTAAAAGTTGCGGTGTAGTCATTTTCGTTACTGCAGTTGAAATTTAGGGCTACTGCAATGTGGCGAGAAATATGTGCATGGTACACCCGTTTTGCTGAGGCATTTCCACGCAAACGGTTCCCGATCATATCACATTTTACGATTTTCGGTCTGGAGGAAAAAAAAAAAATCATGGAGATTGTATACGCCAAGTATTAACTTGCGTAAACATATGTGACATTTATGGTAATACATCTAGCTGGCGGTGATAAAAGTCCTGCATCTTGGAAAATCCTACCGTGTTTAAGAAAACTTGGAGTATAAATCACAGTAAGATGTCGTTTCCGCCACGACAAAATGGGCTTTCCTTTATAAACGGATGGAACGTAAACTAGTCCAAAAGTCTGATTTTTGGGAGAGGCGGAGGGAAATGTAGTGTAATTCCTCTTGGTACACCATCATTCACTGGGAGAGGTCATCAACATGGATGAAAACAAATCCGCAAACTAGAAGCCTGGAATCAATTAACGCACTCGCAATGTTGTAATTACTTCCTCCTGTGTATGGATTACATGCATTCATATTCATGGTCGCATGCAAATTTTCCCCCTGCAAACGTATCTGCAATTACCGTTCGTCACGACTGATTGGCAAAAATGATTAAGACAAATAAACTTCCATGGTTAAACAGGGTGTGAGAAACTTCTTGCCGTAAAAAAATTACGTGACGAGCTAAATTTTGCGCTATTAAATCGTAAATCATGCTGCTGTCGTGATAGCTCATTTAATGGTAATTTTGAAACCTGTTTATCGCCGAATATTTTTAACAGCCTGCTATGACTTAATTAGAGGATTAATGCATTACAAATAATCAAATCTTCATAGAAACGACCTGACATCATTTGCATGGATAATATCGCTCTGGTTGCTAATATCATTATTTTTGAATCGGATGCTCTGTCATGTTTCGTTCGGTTTTTGCAAATAAATTTGCCGAGCATCATGCCGCAATAATTAACACAAACCGTCCTGCAAATATTAATGGTCGTCTTTGATTACATCGAGTAAAGGTGATACATCTGTTAGTTGATCTCCAGAGGTATTGTCCCTTTAACTTTGGAATCAACGTGAGGAAAAATTAGTCAATAAAATCTGCATTAGCAAAAAAGTGACCACAAGTAGTTTCACACTCTATGGCAATAATGTGATTAAATTACAGTCCAGCCATACAAATGACGATGAGTGATTAGGGCAGAGTTGGACGTATGGTATCGCACATTTCACACATCCTGATCACGTCTAGCTCCCCGTATTACCTGGCCGGCTTATCTCGCGGGTAAATTATCCGGAAAAGGTGACGTAGTGAAGCCCAAGTTCCGCTTCGACTCGTATCAGAAGGCGTGAGAAGCCTAATTTTCCGATAAGCGGTATTAATCATCTGAGGCTGTCGGGGCTTTTCGAAGGCCCTCCAAAATTGGGCCCGGTGGATTCTAGACCACCTGAGATATACTCTTTAATCCTGCGCAAAATTATTCATAGCACGATGAAATATTATGTCATTAGCTGGTATTAAAATTATTACAACAGTAGGCTGTAAATTTGCAATATAAATTTTTCACAGATTGTCAATTTGACTGCTTTCAGCGTATACACTGTTGTCGTACCTCTTTATTAATTTATAAAAAGCCTTGCTTTTATCATAAGGCAAAGGACACTTGACCTTATTTGGCCCACGCCTTCGTCTATATCGTATTTCTCCCTCTAATATCACCAGGTTTACAGTCCTTCGCTATTGGGTGGCAAGCCATAAACGGAGATAAAACAATGCCCTTCCTTTCTCAAGACCCAGAATGCCTGGCTGTTAGGTGATATTACTAATTAGGTTTAAGTGCTGTACGTCCATTTCTTCCCCTCTGATAACTAAGCCTCACTATTAACAAATTGCTAGGCTGCATTGCTTATACACATATTTTGATGAAAAAAAAGCATAACCCCGTGAAATTTCCTTTGGGCCATAGAGTTAGCTGTCGAATAGACGGCAGCCTCCGGATATTTCCTCCGCAAAATGCCTTCTGGATTACAAACCCTTTGAAAGTAGCTGAGCCACGATGCAATTCCAGCCATTTTGATCCATTTGGGGTGGGCGAGAAAGCAACATCTGGTCCAGACGTTTCATATCCACCAGCAGTGTACAGTACGGAGCAGCAGACGGCTCTGATGTGAAAGGGAAACGCGTACCTAGCTAGCTAGCTAAAGCTATAGCCTAACTGCAGAATGAATTATTCCGGGCGTATGTTTGCCCCCGAAAAGGGTCACTTGGTTTGCCAGCAAGAGCAAAGCAAACTGAGTAAATGTCGCAGCAAAAGTAAACTCCAGGACCATTAGCTTTAGCAGCAATGACACGCGCATTGCTGTGGAAAATCAACACTTTTCAATCACACCCCCTTTCAAAAAAAAAAAAAAGTCCAACCCATCAACGCTAGGAAAGCTCTTCAGATAATTCAGAGGATTGGATGTAATAACCCAAAGGGCTGCTCGTTGGTGTTATTACTTTTTCAGGGATGGGGAGTGTATATTCCAAAACACTTGTCTGACAAAGAATGTGGCCTCAAATCGCTTTAAACTCTAGTTCGTTGAGTGAACGTGACGGACGACTCAAAAGAAATGAGCATCCCCCCATACCATGGATGCCCCCATCTTTTTCCCCTTGCTCGCATGAAAATTTCCGCATTTTCTGACTCTCCCTTTCTCTCTCTTTCATCCCCCCACCAAAGACGAGGCATGTAACCAAATGAGCTGTCACTCACGTCAATCCCCCCCACGTTTGTGAAGAAGGTAATTTATCCGGCCATACCCGGCGCTGCATAAAATATACGAGTAATATAGTGTGTTATAAAATAAGGACAAGAACTAGGGTCGTCAAATAGCTGGATGTGAGAGGAAATATTCAGAAATCACACGGTTGGAACGTGGGGGGTTTTCAAAGAATGATGTGGAATGCGGCAATAATATACAGGGTGTGTCGTAATGACTCTTACAATATTATGGAGTCAAGTCATCAGAGGAGCCTCGACAGTGGTGTACTGTAATTAATAAATTGGCGAATATCTATTAAATCAAAATATATAAAGTTGGAAATTACATTGTAAAACATATGTAATTACAGTATTTCAAATTTATAATTCAAAAATTAATATTCAACAAATGATGCGGAAGTTGCAGGATATTTTGCACCTTCCGTCTTAATAACAAAATTGACACTTCAACCTGAAATGGTGTCTGAATCAGTCCATTGTAATCGTACTTTCTTTTATGAGCATCGCTTTTAAAACCACAATATTAAATGCGAGCGGAATTTTTACAAGTCGAGACTCCTAAATTTTGGATGAAATTATTCCGGACTGAATCTGTAATCTTGTAAAACAGCTGTTAAAATTCAAACCACGGCTCTTCTTTTGTTACTGGAGCAGGGGTCTTTTTACCCGTGATTCACTACTTTTGTATCCGTGGGAATCGTTCCTGAAATTGGACCAAACTCGTGAGTCATTTATCGGAGTCATTAGGAAACGCTAAAAAGTACTTCCGAAGGATAAGTATCCTGGAACGTGAGGTATCTCACTGATGATGTCGACCCTTCTCTTCTCTTGTGTGTATATGTGTCCAATCAACAGCTGGAAGGGGCAAAGGTTCTATCATGACTCATGTCACCCAGACAGCTGTGCTCATCACTTTAGTGCCCTCCATTCGTGAATAAGTGGGCAATTTCCAGGAGCCATGTCAGAAATCCGCAAGACGCGGAACGATTCGTAATTACAGGCTGGTAAGTTCATATATAGCGCGGACAAAAATTCAATCATGAGGTGTTGGCGATGATAATGATGGTCTTGTGATGAATCGTAATTGAGAGCTCGTCAGTTCCCCTCCAAGAGATGCTTTCATCTCATCTTGACATCGGCAACGAAGCCAATTGGACAAACTCACTCCCGGCGCCCTTTTGCAAAAGAGATTTGACTACTGTACAGTGTACATTCATTCGGACCAATCATGGCAGTAAAAAGGCCCGTTGGATGATTCCATCGCTGTTCCTGTGAAAGGTTGCGCCATGAACTGGACTGCCGGCAGCGATAACCAATTTCAAACGTCTGGCTTGTCTCCGGATATTTTTTTTGCAAATGAGCAAATCCGGCACGTTCGCCAGTGATAAATGAGCATTTGGTCAACTAACGTGTGTACTGCCTAACACGTGTATGAATTTTTTTGTCACGCCTTTGCCTGCTGCGTGCAAAGTTTATAATGTGCAAGTCATGCAAATAATTATTTCCTGCAAATAAATAAACATAACATAAATTTGGCACATTGTAAGTATTAGCAGAAATAACACTGCATTAAAATGCGTCAACTATAGGAAGCACAAAAATTGTGAATAACTTTGTACTTGTTTTCAGGCTTCCGTCCTAAATTGAATAATACAGTGTTTGGCACTCCCATGAGGTGGCTTTTGTCTTCTTTCCAGGAAAATCCCTGCCTCGCCGAGATGCAATTAGCAGCAAAGTGCAGAGTACATGCTCCATGTTTTGCATTTCACTAACAAGGGCATTAAACGGGACACTTCATTATCATCGTGGTTGAACGGCTGCCACATTTTGTCCCAACATAGAGGAAATGGGCGGGGAATTTCCAGGAATCTTTAATCTTCAATGAAGTCTCAATTTGACAGTAGCATGTCTGCTGTACTGCGCGCTCAATATTTTTCGCCTGCTTTTATTTAGGCCATTTATTATCTTGTCATGCTTATTAAGCGTCAGTCAGGAGCATTGCACAAATAACTACCTCATACTCTACATGCAACAAAGGTTGAGAGACCTTTGCATAACATTCGCGTCTCATTCACTAGTCATCACTTAGCTTAAGTGATTTCTTGCAAAGCGCTCATTGGTATGTCCAATGATGGACTGCTCAACTTGTTGAGCCCTTAATGAAGAGTGGCAACATCATTGTGCAGGGTGTCCATGTCCTCCTATTGCCTCGGACATAAGATAAATGGGCGCATTAAAGAAGCCAGTAGCAGAAACAGGCCAGAGGTCGGCCAAATGGGCTACCCTGGCCTTAATCACATCGGGTGATTTCTATACAAATTCACGCTAAATATTTACTTGCCTTAGAAACACTCGTAGTCCCGAGAAATCGAGCTCTGCATTATTCTCCGTACAATTTATTGTCAGCCGAGTTCCTCGAAAACACGCCTATTATGCAGTGGGTGAGCCATATCCGCACTCTGTACTGTACAGTATTGTACAAACGTTTTACATTACGGTCTGATAGAGTGGTATATCCCAGTGGCGAAAGCATATTCTAACATAAGCACAATCTACGCATGCTATACCGGTATTCAGCACAAACACGCTGGACTGACATTGCAAAAATTTCAAACCATCTCAGTACACTATCACTTCCTGGGCTGGGCACAAAGGCAGCATAATAATTGTGTTACTAAAACATTGTCATTTATCAATTCTGTAACGATATACTCATGCACCAATATTTGTAACTATCGTGTTGCCTGTACTGCGCAATCAAACCACTTATCTCACCTACAGTTATCTTATCTCTCTGGGTCACAAACTATCACCAGAGTACTTGTTCAGCGCTGTCAGTACACGCTAGTAACATTGGTAACAAAAGAAACCCTACAAGCAAACACTGTCAGGTACAAGCTCCTGTTTGAAGAGTCGCGACTACTTCGCTCTATACTTTGCGATAACGCATTGTTTGTTGTCCTATCAACAGTAAACAACACTGCTCGGGTGTGATTTGAGGTGTGTATTTATAACGTGAGCTGATGAAGATTTTAGTCAAGCCGTATCTTTGCCTTCGCGAAATTGCTCAAACTTTCGCATCCAATAAACTTGGTTCCCACCCCCTCTGAAGTGGATAGACCATATTGCCAGGCAGCTTTGGTTATCGCAAATCAACACCCTCTGCGGATGTGTACGACAAGAATGCATTAACAGAGCTGAAATAATGGCTCGTGACACGTATACGAAGACACTGCAAGGATGAGCCCAAATTAGCTCGCAATAAAGTAGGCATTGTTATGGCACATTCCAGCTCACGAAAGTAGCAGGACCTAGCTCTACTTTTCTTTCTGACAGCAGGTCTGGGCTGAAGCACGCTGTTCCTTGAGGATTAAAATTAGAACATATTCAAACCCTACCTTTATATATTGGAGGGTGTTATGCAATCATGAGTCAACCCACATATCTACAAGTAGATCAAATACTTTGTCTTTTAGTCGAGTCTGCAAACGAAAGTGGGTATTGCGTTTGAAAATAACTTCGTACAAAGAAGTGTTTGAAAATTCCACTCGAAAGGGGGTGAAATCAAAAGGAATAACTCCCAGACCCCTGTTTTCCACTCCAACGCCACTGCCTTCATCTGAATGCAAGTGGCGAGGTTTCCATCCTTTAGAAGAAGAAAAAAGGCTTTCTACTCTGGAACCAATCACCCAACAAAACGGTGAGCAAATTCTGGTCCGGAGCCCAGGCAAGCTTGGTCTCTCTTTAACGCCGCGACGTGAATAGAAAGTAGGTGGCAAATGTTTCTCCGGAGTGAATATCAAAGTGCCATTGGAAGATCGCGCTCGTTTTTATATATATTTTTTTAAATTCTGGAATTGAAATGGCTGACCTGGCCATGAGTATGATTCGGTGAGCGTAGACAGGAGCCTCTTCTCTTCCCATGAGGAAGAGGACATCGGCCGAGTCTCGGTCTTCGGCCAGGCGCTGCAGGTCCTCCAGGAGCTTTGGCACTCCTGCCTGGCTCTTGTCTGTCACGTGGACGCGGCTGCCCATCACTGGTGCTGGTGCTGATGTTGCTGCTGGTGCTGCTGTTGATGATGCTGATGCTGCTGCGCTGCCACCACCACCTCCGCCTGCACCACCTCCTCTTCCTCCTGCCGTCGACGCAGCAGGTTGACGGGGATGAGGTGGTGCTGCACGCCTCCTGATGGTCATTGACGGCCACAGAAGTATGCAAGAGGAAGGATGGTCAACGCCCGGTATGCCACGGTAAGTTGAGGTACTTATTCAAAATGCCAGTGACTCTCTTGAGTTGCTGCAGATAAAATGATCGAGTCAGAATTGCACTGCAGCACAGCACAATCGAATTGAATTGGCCACTTAGAATCTTAGATGATTGCCTAGGTCCTAGTCTGCTGGACATCGGAAGTAACTGGGTTATGAAAAGGTGTCTAAAATATCATAAGTACACAAGTTACCCATGACAGGTTACCTCCGATGTCCATACAGCACTACACTGGTATTCAGGGTAGTCACGAACTCGTCGTCTGCCAAAATGATACAGGTGGTAGCGAATGAGCATGGAAGAAGCATGGTATGGGCCCGAAAGGCCGGCGACGACGTCGACGTCGACGATGTCCATCCTGACAAGTATGGATACCCCCGTACATGCCAGCATCGCTGGTTTCCGGGGTCGGGCAATGGTGTATAGGCGGGTGTAGGAGTGCGAGCGCCTGGAACCGGCAACCAGCAATACAGGCATGTATCCATATTTGCCAGGATGGACATCGTCGATGTCAAAGTCGACATCTCCTAGACATAGCGTCGACGGCCATTTGGGCTCATGCCATGCATTTACCTTATACGCACCCGTATCATTTAGGCAGACGAATTCGTGACCACCCCGTATATGGCTGTATGTCGCATAAAATCGACTTTACGCGTATAGTTTGCAATGAGTGGCGCATGAATAATACGGCGATATAAACAGCAATTCCACATTCCAGTGTAGGAAGTTGTTTGTTGATATTTTGATCAAGTCGATGAACTGTGCATGGACTAATAATGTAGACAAAATAGTGATGAACAAGCTGCAATAAAGCTTTAAATATTTGCTTTTTCAGCATGAATGCCCAAGTTGGCAATAATTTATTATTGGATAATGTCCAAAGCTTTCGAAGTCCTTACTTATTGTTCGCATCATGTGTTTGTGTGGCAGTGTCGTAATAATTTATAATGACAATATGATTTACACGCATTCTACATCAATTGTAGAACTGCAATCTAGAGAATACAGACACGCCTTCCCTCATCTACTTACACACTCCCCCGAAGCTCTGCCGGTGAAGTAGGCAGGTGCCCAGAGGGTGAGGGAGAGACTTCAATGCCCTAATAGCACCCGGTCCTTCCAGCCCCCAACCAACCAACCAACCAACCGCCTCTCTTGCACCTGTTTCAAGGACAAGACACTGGCCCTCTTCAAATAATACAACTCACCTTTGCGTCTTCGTTTTCTCGGCTGAAATGTGACCTCGGGTTGGAGACTAGCGGCCTTCTTGGGCTGCCTGATGATGCTGCTGTCAGGCTCGATTGACTTCTTAACAGGCGCGTTTACCTGCAACACACGTCCGATTCACAAGAGGCGAGGCCTCCATTGTTCATGGTTGCCAGCTCCGCAATAAACTGAAGAAAGTGGCATTGCTGGGGGTCAAGCAGTCTTGGAACTAGAGGCCGGTCTGGGTGGGATGGGTCGGCCACCCTTGGAAGGAAAACTGGAAGTTGAGGTGCTCTGGGCTGGAGGATGAGGCAGCACCGGTGGGTAGACGCGGCCATTACAAATTTTCCTGTTTTAATATTTCAAATTGTCAATAACTCCCGATTTTTTTTTCATTTCCCTACCGCCCTGTAAAAAGGACACACGAAGATAAGCATCTTCAAGTGCTCTTTTTATTACACCATATCCTTCCATTCCAAGCGAAAGGCTATTTTTGAAACTGCCGTTCTTAGTGTTAGTGGAGCTTCCCCTGGTCAAGGCCTTAAAAGGTCATGTGTCAGCGTTTAGGCTGTCAATCCTGACTAGCAAAAGCACATAAACAAGCGAGAATTCGAAAACAGAAGGAGCAGACTTCCTGAGAGATATTTTCCGAGCAAAATTTGAAGAAAGCAGAAATTATCAGGAGCAAGTTCTCAAAATCGCAGTGTTTGCTGATTATGTCCAAAGGCGCTGATCTTTTATTCATGAATGTAGGGTATAAAATCAGGAGTCCTTGGTGCGGAGAAAGGGGAGGAGGGTTGCAGGGGAAGGGTGTCGTCAGCGGTCATCATGCCTCATTTCGCCCCCTCGTTTTCTCGTTATTTTTTTCTGGAGCAGGGTTCCAAGATATGAAAAGGTTGGGGTGAAAATAATCTAAATTTGATCTGAAATTCCCTGATCTATATCTAATATTTGGGAGGAAAATTACGTAGGTTATTTAATTTATACTAAGTTTACAGGTAAAAAAAGCACAAGAATCCGTAAAAGCAAAAAAAAGTCAATATAAGGTAAAACATTAACAATCAACACCACAACAAGGCAGGTGAAATAAGGACGACTTCAATTAGGCAGGTGGTTTGTGCAATCAGCAGTGGGTGGATAGGCCTACCTCAATCTTTGGAAAGTTGAGAGACTTCTGGCGTCAATGATTAGGTTGATTATAGACTCTTCTGTGGATTAGCGCAATAGCTATATAGGGTACCAGGTTGTAGTTTTTTTTAGAGTAGACCCAATTTAACCATATATCATGCCATACTTCCTACATATATGTAACCGAGTTTTTAGTTTTGACATGTAGTCTAAAATTAACTTTATAGTTTTCTAAACACCATAGCAGGACTGTTAACCGGAAAAAAACGAGCAGGCCAAAAAGTCCTAGGTTATGTGAAAATATGCAGGTTGAATGAAACGCACCCGGGGGCTGTGTTACGGCCTCTTTTGTGGCCGTGGGCGTGTTCATAAGTAGGGTTGGAGAGGTAGAGAAGTGGAGGGTGGGGAGTGGTGGTTCGCTGGAAAAGCGTTGACATGGGAAATGTCAGGACCAACTCTGTCCGCGGTCTCCACAAAAGCAGCGGGCAGTATTAGCCTCAATCTTGTCAGAAGCTGTCGCGCCCAGACAGTTAGTTTCACACTCTGGGCCTTCTCTTTTGTGCACGACCAAAAACTCCAGTGTTGTATCGCCCTCCAACCTCACACATCCCCCCATACATACCCCCTACTGGGCTTTTAGGGGAAGTGATGGCAGTTTCCAGCTACGGGCACCTAACATGTTGCCATACTGGTGACCGCAGAAAATAATTTCCAACTGCGGTATATACGGAACAAAATTCACTTGCTGAACATTGTCGAAATTGGGTGCAACGTGCCTCCAAACTTGAATAATGGAGAAAGTGTGTAGGCAGCAGGAGAGGCAAAACCACATCGTAATATCTGGTTTCCCAGGAGGAAGTTGTTGAGCTTCTGGAAATGACAGTCATTCTTCCGCTATATTTGTTCTTCCCAAGGTGGTACTCAAACCCGCCTTTTTTCTGAATTGTCTGGAGAATAAAACCACAAGCTTGTCGCGTTGCTGCTTCAAGACACGCGTAAGGCTAGTGACAGGGAGTGACATTTCATTTCATTGAGGGTCAAGATCTTATAAGACTAGCTGTCCGGTAACATGTGCGCATCACCTAGCTCATCGGTGACTTGGAAATGAAAGACAGAGGACTCTTGAGCTGAAGTGTAGTCCCTGCGAGAAAGTGCTTGTCACTTTCTAACTGGTAGATATTGTAATTACTGTTATGTTGTTGTTGAGAGATTCGTCCAGGTGACAACAAGGTGTGCGGCTGAGTGCCCGTTCTAGCCATCTGTGCCTCTGAGTAAATACGTGTGTCAACAGGAAAGGTTCCAGTTAGTCCCAAAGAAAACCTATCTCGAGAGGCCCTCGAGGACTGTCTCCTTGAGAATAATGTAATGACTCGAGAGAGTTGCCAAAACCTTGTCATTCACACCAACCCTAGCATTCACGTTATATTTTAATGACTTTTAAATGTAACGTGAAATTCAGTATATAGCCAGAGGAAATGTATAGACTCGAGTCCACGAGTGAATCCTGAATCCGAAGTGGAGATTGTAAACCTAATCGCAACTCGGCAATGGCGAACACAAGCGGAATAAACCGTAATCGGATTGACGAAACAAGTTTCCGAGGTCCACAAGTCCAATTATGGTCCAAGGAAGATAAAGGAACGGTACGAAAGACTTGGCCATTCCGACAGCGTCCGAATGCCATTTCCTAGAGAGTAACTAGAGTTGTGGGCAAATTACCCTACTCAAAAAAGGTGAACACGAATGTCGCTTCTTATTTCACAGCATCCATCCATCCTTGCATTTGCATAGCAAACGACTTAGCGGAGCCGCAACTATCAGGAAATGCCAGCGGTTTTCCCCCCCACCTTCCCCCGCCCCCTCCTTTTATCAAATCACTTCATTATGGAGCATGCATAACAATAGGGCAGAATCCAGTGGCCATATTTCCCCTGGAGGAATCTTTTCTCGGCGTGCATCCGGGAACTTTGTAACCCGAAAAAAGGTTCTGCTCTCCCCCGTCTCTTTTGTCTAATCCGCCCGGGAGGATGCCATTAAAAGGGCATTACGCTGAATTACTCTTATGATGATGGCGGCGACATTCCTTGGAGTAAAAATAATGAAAAGAGGCGGTTCGTTTGCATGGGGATAGACCTAGCCGCAGGCCATTTAAGTTTGGTGATTTGTCTGGGAGTGCCTAGTTGAAAGAGGACAAACGACATGGCCTATAAATGATGCGATCCGAGCGCTCCAGGTGGAAGCGTCCTGATACTAAATATGAGTAGGCCTATCTCTTTAACCTTACCAAGGTATGCAACATGAGCAGGTACTTTTTAAATATATTCCTCCAGTGTCGTAAGCTGGTTGACTTTGGTGTTCCGCTTCCCCCAACAGCTCCCTCTCCCTGTTATACCTCCCACCACCATACCTGCACCCCCCACTTGGACCATCTCCCCACCAGTCGCCGCACAGCAAGCACTAATTGAGTAGTGGGAGTAATAGGAGATAGGGGGCTTTTCCTTTGACAGTCCCCCTCTTCAAAGGAGACGGAGTTGGGGCTGTAATGTTGGTCTCCTTGGCAACGCCAAACTCTCCCCCCCCCTCCCTACCCTCTCCCCCTCTCCCCACTTTCTGGAGCACCTTGCAGCACCCCCCTCCCCTCGCCTTTGACTTTACCAATGCCACTTTATTCAAAGTTGTCAGTGCTGTAGGCGCTGATAGGGACATAATGGAGAAAATCAGTGTTTTGGTGTCCTTTGCAAGGTATTCGCCTGTCTGTATTATCTGCATCTACTTTCCTCTCCAGCCGTTTAATCCAGTTGTCTTTGAGCACACTTTCGCGAGACATAAATTACACCTACTTACATCTAATCCCTAAATCAGTAAAAGTTATTTGCCCAGGTGTCTCGTCAGGTTTAGGGTTATTGACTTTGTGTTCCAGGCTAAACTGGAAAAGTTTTACGTACCCTTGAGTGGTAAAATTTGGCCCGGTGCCGAATCATTCATATTAGATTTCCTTCTTCCTTGCTCGACACCCAAACAGAGAAATGCCTTTGTCAAAATTTCTTCAAAGGCATGCAAAAAGGGAGCAGCCGTAAGTTTTTTGGAGGAAGAAAACTCTGTACAGTCAATTCCAGACTGAATATTCCTCTGTTCTAACATCCGCCGAACTTTGGTCAAGGCTTTGCCAGTGGTGATGTGAAAAGTTTTCTCTCCTGGAAGGAAAAACTTTCCCACATTTTTTTCCCTCTCTAAGGAAGACGGAAATCATAATATTCCTGCTTTCACTTTAGTTTTTAAAGGTGCAGGAAATGATGATAACTCGAACAGTACATTGTGGTGAGTTATCTGAATGTGTGTGATAATTGTACTTCAAAATTTAATCATTTGGCCCTGATTTGGCGTGCCAGGGTGCCCCAATTTTTCATATACAATATTATACAATATACTTTTAGCCAAGTAAGCAATGTTTGACATAAGTAACATCAGTTCTCTCTTTTGAAAATGTCAGTAAAGAGCTTGCGCATTATGTAGAGGTCTGTGGGCCAAGACAATGGGCGCCACTGGTCTACAGCACTACTCGGCGTTTCGCCAGTTAGTTGAGCCTCCCCCTTGAGTCAGTTAGACCTGACGGAAAGTACAGTGTAATCTCGTTGAAATGCAAACAAGCCCACGGAGCCGGTGAGGGAAGGAGGGTGGCAAATGACAAGCTCCCAATTGGTTGCTGGCCAACTAAGGCCTGCAACCCCTTTACGCTCTAAAAGCCCAGACACAGCAATCCTCCTCCACGGCTATAAAAGGGGCATTTTGCCTTATTATGTCACACGGGGAAGGGTAGCAGTGGACAAATATGAAAAAACACTAGGTTCGATACATTTCCTTTGGTATGGACTACATACGTATTGTGTAGTAGGCATACATGAACTTATAAGACAATGGCATTTGGCTCAATATAATTTGTATGGTATGAGATTCAAATGTGCAGTACCTTTTTAGATAACTCCGCACGAGTCTCGAACACAAAGTATAACAATATCCGTCCTTCCAAAGGTTTTTACTTATTCAAAAAGTCTAGCCATAAACTAAAGTTATCTGCCGTAACCCCCAATTCTTTCGCTCCGCCTAAGATAAGTGCTTAGTAACGCCGGTCGTAAACCTGGTTATGAGATGACGCCAAAATTTAGTGAACAGGGAAACTCGTGCGTGAATAAAAAGAAGGCTTTGAATTAGCATACGAGTTGCCTGCATTTAAAATTCATTAAACTAGACGATACCACGGAACACACAATATGATGTTTCCTGCATGTTCCTGATATCAACATAACTAACTTGCATTACTAACTTACGAAAAATATGTAAGACTGCATGCTTGTGAAGCATGTGACCAAGAAGGGCACAAATTCTCTCAACGTGACCTTTTGCTCCACACTGCGAAGCGTCGAAGTGCAAAAGTAGATCACCAAGTTGTATCCCCACCGACCGTATCGTGTTATCTACTTCTTCGGTCAGTTCTTAAAATAGAGCCTAATTAATTAGTAGCCCATATTATAAGATTCCCCCCTCCAACGCCCCGCTTAATTGACACAGTATCATAGAGTATGCGAAACGAAGCGGGGTCCACGTCACGAGCCAATCTACAACCGCCAAGGCGTCATTAGTGGGATTAATACAGGGCCGGATATTAATGAGGAATTTTCGTCAACCCATAGGAGAGAGAAAGGCTCGCGTGATGAAACTTCGTTCCCAGGCACGCTAAAATGTACTTCACGAGCCTCGGTGCGCAAATTTGGAACAACAATCCCGACACTTGTTGGACGACTTAATGAGGATTTATTTTCTCCGATAGTTCGGTCCAAAGTTGGGCGCACATTCCGACGGTTCAATGGATGCATTGACCTGTGGCGCAGAGACAACTGTTGCCTTGTTTCCCGTGTTGGCCAGACTGTTTTAATTGGAAGCTGATTTGACATAATAAGGAGCATTGCCCTGTCAAATATTGGGAACCATGCAAAAGGTGTCGATGAATTTATGGAAGGGGGAGGGGGGGGGGAGACAGTCTACTTTTTTTTCCACGTTGAAGTGAGATACAGTGCACCACTCTGTACAGTGATGCTTGTGACAGCTGCCTGCGCCCGTGTTTTCTAAGTTCCTCAAGTGTTACCATGTCCATTGAATTCTGTCACATCTGAAGATGATAATGGCGGCTCGGAGCAAACCCTTCGGTGCCGGCCCCACTTTTCTTTTCACCATTTCCCAGCCCCCCATCCGATCAGAAGGCCACGCTCTAATTGTCGCAGCCGCCATTATTGTCCTCGGATGGAGCGTCACGCCCCACGGTCGCGCTCATTTTCCGCTTCGCTACTCCTATTACTCCTATGTCCCAAAATAAAGGGTAGGTGCAGGGGGGGGGGGGGTGGAAGATGGTAAGGGGGGATTCAGATTTATATACTCGGGGATCCCCATCAGTCCATCCTTTCTCGCTGGTCGAGCTAGGGATAACTAATTATATGGATAGGGTGGTCCAGCACGAAAGCAGTGATTTTATATAGGTGAGTTTGGTATACTAGTGAAATAGGTACGACGATCTGTTTTTATATCAACCAGTGGTACTGTAACTGTAAAACTTTAATAGTACAGCACTACCACACTGGCAAGTTGCAATCCGGCGGAGTATTCTCAACTGTCGGGGAGGAACTAGGACTCACGTACTTTCGCGGGTTGGGAATGGTCCATTTGTAACCCCCGAAAGCATGTGCACTCTGGTTTCTCCCCCACAGTTGAGAACACGCAACTTGCCAGTGCACAGTTACTGTGGTCGGGCTAATACATCTGCTCCATATGATGCGTAGGTTCAAGTTACTTAGTAAACACAACGTTAATTACTGTCTTGTACTTGCAGAATTGCCTTCAAGTGTAGGATAATAATATGCTATAGTCGAAAACATATATATATATATATATATATATATATATATATATATATATATATATATATAGACATACAGTATTGTACAGCATTTAATTAAAAGCAACTGTGCTTATTAACTATAGTCACTTAAGCCTTGTTACGTGTAGGCTACGTTATGCGTATAGATGTCAAGTATTTTCTTCTGGGCTTGGTGATACCATTTTTCTTTCAAGTATTATTTCTAGCAAGAGCAGAAGCCACTTCTAAGCCATATCTTGCCAAATGTGATGGAAATCCATCAGATGAAATATGATATACGCGCGGACGATAATTAAATGACTAAAGTTTGAGCCTTTGCATATGGCCTCACGCACTTTGCATCAACTTTTTAGATAATTCTCTTTCCGCCTTCATTTCCTCAGGAAGCCAACAAGAATCATGCACGAACTTCTCCCTGCCACCGATGGAACAAACGAGAAAACAAAGACTGAAAGTCTCTCTCTGTCTCCTCCGCCATCCTTTTTCCCCCGCATGTTACCACGAGCCACCAGATGGAGCGCCATGTTGCAAGTCAAATAAGGACCATTCATGTGGAAATGACGACCCATCGATTACAAATTAGATTTTAGCGTATGCTGAAAATTTATCACTTAGGCGTGCTATTTAATTTTTGGAAAATTCTAGCTGAGCCTGCTGCATACTTTATGGTTGTGTTGACATTTTTTTAGTAAACGCTCGTTAGGGTTAGCTAATTAATTCGAATATCCGAACGGAGGTGGTAGTTTTTTTTGTGTGTGTCGGAAGCCAAGTGTCTAATTCCGGACGGGATCTATAATTTGGCCGTCACTGAGCAACCTAATTTCCTTCTGCCCAATTCATTAAAACCTGTTTGGCTTCGCACCACAGTTGAAAGAAATGGCATGAAATTGCAGCCCGTTGAATTTTTTTTATCAGTCCAAAGGGAAATAATCATAACGAGCGCAAGCGCCATCTGTGATATTGCCCTTTTCCTGTGATCACTAATAGCTGTAATTACTTCAAACGTGATCTTTTGACCACTCCGACTTCCTCCTGGCTATACTGAATAAATAAAAACAAAAAAATAAAAAATAACATAATTCGGGTGTTGAAGAGTATATCGACAAATTATGAGTTTGCTTTTTTCCTTTTCCGCCGAGTTAAAGGCCAATCAATTGTGAAGTACCCTATTCAGACCTGCTGCAACAATTAGAATAATGGTCATTGTGAAAATATTGCCGTGTAAACTAGGTTGTAAATCCTGTGAATGGCGGAGGGACAACGGCGCTTTTTATGGCGGAGGATCGGAGGGCCTCTACTTCTGAATAGCATCCAGAACAATTTATTTGCTATCTTCAGATTTGATATGGGAATCAAATGAAATAACCCAGTGTCATGTCTAGGCTCATGAAATATAACTCAGGTCCAATCGGGTCCAATCATCCTGCGCGTTGATGAATTGGCATTGATGATAATAATAGGGATACTTCTGATGTTGATTAATTTAATTGCGTATTAAAATATTGCTAGTTAATTGGCATTGTAATTACGGTTTATATATTCTTGTTAAGTAATACATTGAATTAATATTGTTGGTATTTACTAAATAATAAATAATACCTGTATCAGTTCCAAATATTTACACAATGTGACTTTGTTGTTTACTGTATAAAATGTATGCTATGCTAACAGGATTGGTCACATAATAAATTATTGCAGTCATGCTGAACAATAAATCGTAGCGACTAGAATCAATAAGCCATCAAATTATTTTGGTCTTCCCTTCAGAAGGTTTGAAACTTGAAACTCTGCCAGGTCGTGGCCCCTGCCTTTATACAGTACAGCTCCTCTATTCGTAATATTTTTGCCCCAAAGGAACAGCTGCAATAAAGTTTCTCAGGATGTGCATGTGCACATGCAATCAGAGAATAACAATTTAACGAATTAAATTTTCACATCCTTGTACTTCTTTGGGCTACATATCCTGGGGCTGGCAAAGGTAAATGTACGAGTTATTTAGAAACACCGTGTTGTAGACATTGTATACAGTAGTCAGTAGGCCTTCTTATGTTCATTTTGCCAGGAAAATAAAACTCGCAATCCTATGTGCCTATACAAATAAAACAAAAAAGCATACATATTTTAAACGAGTCAACCAAATATGGGAAATATATCACTTATATTTTGGCCATAATAGTGATTCATTTTTTGCAATAAATTCACAAAGTTTTGATAACAATGTTTTCCCTTAGCACAGTCATGATCTTATGCAAGCCTACAACTGCTGTACAAAATCAATGGTGCCTGTTCCATCAGTGAGGTTAGACAGATTTATCAGTGTATTGATTTTGGTTTTCAATGCATCGTAATTATTATTAAATTATATAATTATTTCATTTTTATTAATTTAATCGAGTATGTCGGGCGAGATTTATATCCATTTTGAGTATACAATGAGCGGAGGGGATTATTACCTGGCATATTGTCCTATACGTATTGCGTATAGGTTTATTGGGATGGTACACATAGGCACTAATTCACGTTGTACACGTTTACCGAGCGTAACCATTACCCTGTTAATTAATTGCCTGGTGGCACAAAACGGAAGACATGCCGCATGTTTACAATACGTGACCATCACTTACATTAGGCGTTACAAATTTACTAGTGCTCATAAATAGGCTAACCTCACCGTCAATCTTTTGTTGGGCAACCCCATTCATGCCTTTGTTATTATCTCGCATGAATTTGACACTAATCCGGACGGCTGAAAAGCATCCTTTCACACAATAATAGCCTTGACGCTCATTTTGGAAGAATAAAGGGTCGCCGCAACACAAAAATGGTCGGACGCATAAATATTTCCAAATCTGGTTGTTCTAGAATCCAGTCATCCGGGAATTGAAACCTGGAATAATAGAACTGCAAAACAGGCTCCGAGGATATGATCCGTGCAAATCGTAATGATCCGTTTTATTACTATGCGATTCAATTTGCCCATAAGGATCGCCATTAGCCTGATTAGAGGATGAAGCAGCCTGGCAACAATGGTTTTATTGGAAGTAGAATACCAGGGCTTTACCAATTGTATGTCCTCCGAAAGAGAACAGACCCTCACTGCAACAACAAAAATAGCACTTTTTCGCCTCAATACAACGTTCCACCACGGTATGCCCGGAACGTTCCAATAGGAACAAACTGTAAAAAAAAAAACGCGCGGAACGTTCCGAAAAAAACCTTACAATACAATTAAATGTACCTAAGAGCAAGAGCCATTGAGGCCACAGTATGCACACGCCACACACCCATACCAAATCCTCCCCCCATTTTCTTTTTTCCCCAACCAGTTCAATAAGTGCTCCCCCAGCTTTTGCAATCTGCCGTCGCTTTGATTAATGAAGTCAGTGTGCATCTTGTCTCGAAAAACCCTCCCCTACTATTCTACGCATGTGTCACATCGATCCGACCAGAGTTGGCTGGGGTGGGAGAGAGGGAATGGAGAGGATGGGTGGGGGGTAGAACCGGCACAGAAAGTGGAAGGTCCATAGCACAGTGGCGATAGACCAGCAACCCTGGGCGCCATCACTGGAATTGGGGGATCTACACCGCACCCTTGCAACTACCACGATTCTTGGGGGGTAGATGAGATAGAGAGGACTGTTGTGTACAGCGGGTTGTGGTGACTGGGGGGTGGAGCTGGTGGCTGTTGAGGTCACGCGAGCGCCGATTGGGAGGAGAGGTAAGGGAGGTCATTTGATGTCAATGTCAGGGGCTGGAGGTGTGTACCTGTTCGCATGCACCACGTTTAGATTGAATGTGGTGGTGGGTCTGGTACTGTACGTCAGCTTTATGCAGCTGCACAGTCCTGAGCGCGTAATTAAAATCTGCATTTATTATAAGCATATCAAATATTTAATAGCGTTTGTTATTTCGTGCATAAAATTATGTTGGGTTCTTCGATGAAAAAGCTAACGTTTGAATGTCTCCAGGGTCAATGGCACTTCGCACTTGTTTCAAGACTGGCATATTTTTAAAGGAGATATTAAGTTTGGTACAGCCGGCAGATTATTTCACACATTGTCACACGTTGTCCCGTTGTCAGAAATTTAATGGATGCCGTTTTACTTCGTCTGTAAAATATTTATAACCCTCACATGTGATGTAGCCCTATATGCAACCCACAGGACAATCTGATACACATTATTATGTTCAGCGAGTCGTTAATACACTTAATAATACCGAAACATACGCAATTCCTCTAGTGCAAATCATTGTTGAGGAGGGCACCAGTTATGCATCAGGTCTAAAGAGTAGGTCTGCACGGGTGCAATTTCAATCTCATAAACTTACTCGATATTGCATTGTACACAACTGTCAGGACGGAGAGTGTTATTCTTGTGCCGGGCTTTTTTCATATAAAAACCAGAGATATTACACGGCGGAGAATATTCACAAAGGCCACAGTATAATATTATTTTGACTGTACAGTAAAAAAAGAGCTGCTGGGTCTTTGGATAAGAAATGAATAGAATGTTTTTACTATATTATAACAATATTATACTGTCACCGCTATGTAGACGTTAATATAATGTAGCCTTTCGAATTTTTCTGCGTAAATGAATCATGCAGCAAAACACTGAATAAATGAGGCAATGATCACCCTGAATCAACTCATTTAAAATTAACTGTCAATTAAAGTTGATATTTTAAATTCTTTTGTTTGGTAAGTTAAATATTTAATTTACTTTCATTTTTATTTTTGGTACATCGGTTTTTTTTACCGGAGGTTTAATTGTAGGACATGGTGAAAATAATATTTTTTCTATGACGGGCCTTTTTTCATACAAGCTATTCTAACCTAATAATGATGAACATTATGTTCGAATTTTGTCCAGGAAATGGCTCCGAAACTACATGTAGGCTACAGACTCTGTGTAAATACATTATCAGAACATATATGGAAGTATGAATGAAATAGTAATGTCTTCATTCAGAATCTCTTTTGCAGTACTAGTGGAACTGCAAACAAGTCAAATATACTGACTTTTCCCACAAAGGAGGCTGTATTCGGTATTCATAGGGCACCCACTGCATCATATAGGCCTACTGTAAAGAAGTACAAAAGTAAATGTTGGATCATGCGCAATTAGGAACAATATCATTATTTTGGACTGCTTTTAGTAATGATCAGAATTAATTTTCCATATAAATGACAGTTTTATACCAATACTATCATTATGCGGTCATGTAATTGAGATAAATAGGAACTGTTAGGGGCTGCAAGATAACTAATAATGGCGCCCATAGTTGCAATTGACGTGTTTTTGTATCTATATATAGACCGGTATGTTGACATTATAAAGTTGTAAAACACCGCAAAATTAATTTACAAAGAGGATTCACATATTGAATGTAACTGAAAAGTGCACACTAAATTACAGATGCCGTATATTATTATTATTATTATTATTATTATTATTATTATTATTATTATTATTATTATTATTATTACCTGGTACAGTAATAGCACACAAGACCACTGCACCACAGTTTATTAAGAAATGATCATAACTACGTGAATACCCTGCATGCCCATTCATTAGGTGAGAAAGATAGCAGATATCCGCTATCCGATACTTTCTTTTGCAATTACGGCAGACAGGTTGAGAAATCCGTTATGCTGAGAGCCCCGGTTGATTAGACAAGGGCGAAAAGAGGCTACTTCACCCGAACAGGGGGCGTAGCTCACATGGTAGAGCGCTCGCTTAGCATGCGAGAGGTACCGGGATCGATACCCGGCGCCTCCACTCTCATTTTTTATTTTTATATCCCATTGTTTTGCACTAATCATTCTTACCTCTTGTCGCATCGTACCGTATTGAATTCGCGATATAATATTTTTTCATGGCTATTTTTCCCTCCGAAATTTAGCGCTAACGGGTACGCTCTGTGAGCATCAAATATGTTAAACGGGATATAGTTATCCTCACGAAAATCAATAGCTTCGGTACGGTATTTGATATTCAAGCAGAAAACGTGCTGAGTCTGCCCCCTTGAAAAGACTTTCGGCGGAAAAGGGGTTGCAATGAGGGCGGCACCGATTTCAGGTCTGGGGCGATAAAATGGCCCCATTAACGTCGCTCCTTGCTCTTCTCAAAGCTTCTCTCCAATAGAAAGAGAAGTGGTTAAAAAAAGAGAGCGAGGCCCAAGAGTCTGGAATAGGAAGTGACTAGATTGAGCCTGAAGCGTATCTGCCTATCTAGGGTATATGTACTGGTGTGCTAAGTGGGCTGCTTCATTACCATTTTTGTGAGGACATTATAAGTGGTCGTTTGCACACCAAGATTGATGGACATTCAAGTGGACATATTGCACCTCTCTTTCTATTGTTAGAACATTGCAACATTTACTTGTGAGGATAATCCGCCTTGACTTAAGTCGCTTTCTGAAGACCTCATTACTTAGGGTGCCAAATGACTGCTCACGGGGGTCCGACTTGATATCGCACTTTCCCAGGCACGTAGACTGGTAATCAATCTTTCTCCTGACACATGAATACGATCGAAGGGAAACCCACCAGAGAGAAGCAGGAGGGGGAATATAGGGAAGAAGTAGAAGAAGAAGAGGGTGGAATTGAGGGTGGAAAAAAAAGAGAGCCCAACCACCCCTGGCTCCCTTAGGAATGAGGATTTTTCTCTTTGCCCGTCCTTCTTAGACCTGCTTTGGTCTTTGATGAGCAAATTTCCAAGTGGAATCATCCCTCCAAGCTCTCCCCCCCCCCCCTCCCCCCACAAGCCTCAATATTGCAAAAGGGAAGCCATGTCATCAATATATCATCGGAGGATGTGGACATTGGGCGCAGAAATATGGGGGGAGGTATTTGTTACAAAAAGTAGTGGATTAGTTCTTGTAGAGGATTAGTGTTGCTGACAATGGATGCTGAAGTTGTATTTTGTCAAGTTTACTGAGAGGTGGAACATTATTACGGTATACTGGAAATTGTTACGGAAAAAAATCGACAATATTTTCCTAACATGCGATTTTATTTTGGTCATATTGTGCAGCGGCGTTGGAAAAAATGTTAGTGTTACTAGACGATACCGACGCCATCTGTAACGATTTATCGAAAGTCGATGGTGAGAGATTCTCGAAAGACAACTGCGGATCCCTTAACAATAAATATGGTTTTGGCTGAATTCCTTTTGGGACTTCTGGCTTTTTTTTTTTGTAGGGAACAACATCCCAGGATAAAATAAGAGGAGGATTTAAAACCCATTTACACGTGTTTAGTATATAGTCTGGAGAATAAGTGTCAGGGTTTTAGGCTTCAGACAGTTGAACTCGGTTTGACGGTGAGACTTGCCTTACTCGAGGACTTACCTTTGGGATGCCTGGCTCGTAAAAAGAAAGTTTCAATTACGGGTTGGCTGATGGAAAGTGTGATGGCAGCTATCTTTTATACGGCACCCCAGAGACTTCACGTCTATATTTCCCCAAAAAAATCCCTGTGGGCAAGGATTTTGGAACCAGTCATGGTGAGGAAATGAAACCTTCGGTAAAATTATCCAACACCGTAATTGAATATAAACTTTTGGCTGGCTTCAACTTTGTTAGAGCATGAAATCCTTCAGGGTCCGCCAACTTCCTTAACAAAACGTGCCAAACTTTTGTACAATAGGCCTACACTGCCGCAGCCTACAGTGCAGCATGTGCAGCAGTGTCACGTTGCAGCAGAATTTGCCAAACTAGAGCCGAGCCATCCTAGCGACAAAGCTTAACTTGATCAACCTCACTGAACAAGATTTATTGGTATGATTTACAGCCCCTTGGTAAAAAAAGTGAAGAGCAACTAAGATATGGAATCCCTCAAGTTCTTATTGACTGCTAATCGCTTAATGCCGTTACATCGCAGTTTTATGAACTTCCCGAGTCCCGGGTGATTTACACACTCTGCGACGCCATGTTTGGTGCCATATATCTAGTGCGAACGACCTATTGTGCCTATAGTCTGGATTATGTGGAGTCAAAAATATCTGACCTCTGAAGATTGGTTACCCTGGTAATTATGCATATTTCAAATTAGCAACTTGATGGAAACAGCTGTTCCAGGATAAGGCCCCTGTTAGAACCACCACTTATGTAAACAGCGTTAATCACCAATTTACACCCAGGCCGAAGGGTCAAGATAATGACGCATTCTTTATTGATAGGGAAACTTTTCTTGTCAGAAATAAATTATCGCTAGTTCAAGTGTACAAGTGTTCGGGTGCCACGCAAGTGTCAGGAAGATCGGGAGAAGTGATGGAAAAAAAACTGCTAGTCTAGAAACTATGCACTTGTACTTTGATCATAACAACTATCAGCAGTGGCTACCATGAACTTATGAAGAGGCACTCAGAACCGATAAGAGTACCAGGAGAACACGACTTTATCTGACTTTTGACTGGCAGATGGGTCGAAAAATTTTGTCTCCTGACTAGTGATAGGCTGGAAGCTAAAGGTGAAAGTTGTGCTGTTGGCATCGGTACTACACTCGTAAGTTACAAACCATCCTTTTATGCAGTGACTGATTCAATTGAAAAGTCAAGAGCTTTGTTCCTATACTGTTGTCTCCTGCATCTGAGGCAAAAAAAAATGCCATTGTATTCCTCTGGGGTTGCTGCTATGGGGATTATCAGTTGCAGGGACTCCCGATAATGTAGTCTCGGTGGAGACGAAGGAACAGCTGTTGTATTCCACACTGTGCCAGGGGTTTTCCGGCTGAATCCTCCTGATGTCTTTAGCATGCAGAAAAGGCTTCTTTTTTTTCCCTTCCCTCTCTCCACCGCTCGTTTTCTTTCACTGGGGGTATTGTCAATGGGATGCCTCGTGTTGTCTTTAATAATATTATTTTTATGTCGCCCACCGCAAAACTCTTTATTCGGTGGAGGTGCGTGGGTGGGATGTTTTCTTAACCCCCGCCTACGTCACTGTGGATAAAATTGGAATGAGAGAGGGTGTTTCATCTCATTTTGAGAGAATATCTTATCAGAAGCTCTGGGAATTATGTTGCTTTTAGAGCAAAAATAGCAGTGCTTAAGACTTTTCGAAATCCATTATACTGAAATAATAGCTTAAATTATGGTTCTTGGCTCATTATAGGAGCCACAATGGCAGTGAGAAATAGACGGACGATTTTAGTCGTAACAATTACAGCAAATAATAAAATGTTAATTTTAAAATATAAAGGTCAGTACCCTGCCATGACCAATTTCGATGGCCACACTACCTTGGTGATAAAACGCCTATGATAATAACCTCATTGCACTTTTAGGAATGAGACAGAAAAGAAAACACTGGAGCGAAAAAAAGTCATTACGAGTTAGATGACTGATAGGGCATCATCTGTAGGTCTGGAATGTGGGTTAAGTAAAGGTCTCGGGCTTGCCTGCTCTAATGATCAAGATTGGTAAGGGCAGACCTGCCACAAGAAAGCCTTTCTCATAAAGTCCATGCCCAGGCGCAAAAACAAACAGGAATCCTTGATGGAAAAAGCGAAGACAAGCCCTGAAGCTGCCTCTCTTATTTCTCTTCCCTCCTTCCATCCACCCCACCTCCCCCTTCCCATTTTTCCCTTTCTTGGTTACCATGGTAATCCCCCTCCATCCTTCTTTTTCTTCCTTCCCTTTTTTCCCTCCATGCATCCGAAATCCCCCCCTACTGTAATAGCTCTCGGAACTACAAAGTAATTAAGAGTGATAAATTACGTAGATTACTGCAGCATTATTAGAGAGTGGCGATATGGGGAGTAACGGAAGTGCCTCTTGGTTATATGACACCACATTTGTTTTCAAGCCAATGAATGACCACAGGTAGCCCATACATGGCGAGCTCATAAGTACATGACGCTCCAGAAAGGTGGCAGCAGTTGGATCCCCCCCTAAAAATGTGCATCATGTGCAACCATATTTTTCCCCCCAAAAGGAGTCCAGTGCCTCAGGCTTGGGGATTTTCATGGAGATTAGTGTAGGCCCCCATCCTTCCGCTGTGCTGCTAAATACGGAGGCTCTCTAATAATACTCTTCCCTCTTTTCCACCCTGTAGTGCAGTGACCTAGCTGGAAATTCCCAATAACCTGCTCAGTCCCCCTCAGTTTTCGTACTCTTCCAGCACATTTTTTTTTTCTTCTTCTCACCCAGCAATCCTCCCTAGCAACTGAAACCAACCTCACACGAGCATCAGGGAAAAAAAGGGAGCTTGGGAATTCATTAGTGTCACTTGTCCGTCCGATTGCCAAGTGAGGGGATCGTCATTTGTTTTGATTACATGGCGTCCGTGCTGCTCGATGGATCGATACATATACAGTTTGCTGGTGTCGTCACTTTTCCGGATAGTACCCGGGATGATAACCATCTAAATTTATCCCCTTGATTTTGATTGCGACCTTGGATGTCAAAGTTCGTGCCATGTGTTGCACAATGTTCAGGGTACAATTTTATTTATGAAATTATTCCAGTAGGATTCAAGGATCTGCTGGACACGACATGGCCTAGCCCTAGATCTGCTCTAGCCTAGGACCCTGTCCGCATTATTAAAAATAAAATCTACTCCGCGTGCATCGAAATGCCTACTACTCAGGATATATACGGCTAGTTCACGCTCCACGCCATGTTTATTACCTGGTTGATAGCATGGACCATGAAAACGGTCATGATAGTAGCTCATTAGGAGTGGCCTGGAATTCCCACTAGTACTTTTATCTGATTGGTGTGCAGACCACAAGATTGGTGAGAAAAAGGATTAGTCTAGCGTAGCTGTGCAGGAGAAAATCCGCTCAGTCAGATTACACCTGTCAGTTTAGACCACATTCCGGAGACGACCTGTTACTACTAAGAGCAACTGGACTAAGCTCTCACTAATAGTCAAGATCTGCTCTAGGATCTAGTTCAATGTACAGTATACCTGTGGGTGTAGTACTCTGCATGCTTCGCCTAGCAGGGTAACTGATACGACTAAACAACTTCATTAGTCTCAACGTGGTTCACCCTTTGCATATTGTGGGTGTCTCGAAACAACAGTCGCGTATCCTCTAAACGCTTACGTTACATTGTACCCTGAGATAATCTAGCGGAGTGGTATCAAAAATGTTAATCGCCTTCATGAAGTTACTTAGGCAGAATAAGCACTTAAACGCGATTAATGCAGAAATAGAGAATGAACTGCATCAAAGCTCTAAAATTCAACAGGTGCAAATGCTAATGGCTGTATAGGGTTGATGGTAAACGTAGGAAATTAACTGCTGTTGCACATTTTGCGCACTAGAAATGTGCTTATTTTCTCTGATGGTCCTTGAAGGGCTCATCATGCAGATTAATGAGCATCATCAAGGCTTTCATAAATTCGCTGTATCAATAGAGCTATTTGATTTTACTCTAAGCGTCCCGGTAGAGGCAAGGCGTTTCCCCATTACACTTCACTTATAAAATTAGTATTGTAATAGGCTGATAGCGGAGCCTGTCATTTAAGAACGATAGAATACATCATACGGCATACAGTCTTGCATGATTGACATCACTTGCCAGTCACAAGTCATAAACCTGCCATTTGTGTCACGTGTGCTGAAGCCAAGTAGCTTCACTGAGGCGACACAATCAGTGTAATAAAACAATATAATGATTGTTCATATAACAGCAGGAAAATAATGCACAGATTTGTCAACGTGTCAGTCACATCACTTCTAAGGTCTGAATGCATTCTATATTTACAAACTGTTATTTATCTGTCCCTGTGATTATCTTCGACGAGATAAATTGCTTCACCCCACTTCATGTCACACTGTCCACATATCACTTTCACATATTTCCCCATCTTTCCTTCTGCAATGTTGCTAAGGCGCTCATACTCAGTCTACCTCATTACAAACGCGTTTCCCACAGTAGTTGACTGCCCCCACAAATAACCCTTATCCGACAGATCCGACAATACCCATCAATAACAATAATTGCACTTGGAGTACTGCACGCTTCAATTTCATATTGCAAAAAAAAATACATATCAAGGTGATGATGTCGGGGCGTGGCGTGTCGTACGGTAGGTGTAGGGAGAACCTCTGGATCTATGTCCCCCCCCCCCCCCCCCCCCCCCCCCCNCCCCTACCCCCCACCCTTATCGATCAGACCTAGGTTTAGGTGTTGCCCCAAAAGAGGGAGGGGGGAGAGGCGGGAGGGCTGGCTGGGCTGGCCAACACTGCATGGCTCAGAGCGAGAGTGGTCTCCATGAGAGACGGGTCGGTCCGTGGGTTTCTCTCGTGTACTAGTGTTTGTGAGGTCAACGATGTGGCCGATTGGTTCCGGTTGCTGGACTCATTTGCTGGTATGGATCAACAGGCACGTATGGGGGAAATTGGATTTGAAATTGCCGCGCCGTATTTGGGGAGGGTTAAATCACTGTTTGGCACGTTTTGGCTAGGTGTGAACAGTCATAATTCATGGAGGGAAAGTTTGACCTGGTGACCATGTTCTGTTGACACGGTGGCGAGGGCGATTTGTTTCACTGCCGTTTCGTAATAGGAACTAATTAATCGTGGGGAGGCTGTGAGACTGTTGGGGTTGCCGGTAGATTTATTTTAATGTGTAGGTTTCATGTGGAGTGACGTTTAATGGTGGGTTTGGTTTGAAATAGTTGTTAAATTTAGTTACACAGACATATTTCAAATCGGTGGTGTTTTATCAGTTTAGAGTGGTTCACTAAGAAGCGACAAAGGTGAGTGGCCTATGGCCTATGGCCACTGAACCCTTTTTCTTGTAACTCATATACTTGTTTATTGCTGGGGTGATAGTGGTTTATTGACTGTTAAAATATATTGAATGCATAGGGCGCATATTTTTGTCACTATTTGGCAGCAGAATTAATTCAAACGTAATTTGTAGCACTACCAAAGCACCCGTATCATTCATTACCAAGTATAAAAAGAACGTGATTTCATTAGTTCCCGTCCTGTTCTGTTTATAATAATTATATATACGCTGTTATCAAGGAAAGAAACGACCGCAGTCACAAACACATCGCGAATGCTATAACAGCGTTACCGGATAACCGATAGTACATATGCGAAAAATGCTGCCACAATTAATGCAAATAACACTGACTGACAAATCACCATAACATAATCATCATCCCTATAGTAACAATTAATTTAAATTTACGGCCCAAATATTTACGTTGTATAACTGCACGTTTACGAGACTAATATTACTCGAGTGAAATAGTGTGGACTTGGGACATATTTCTGTCTCTAGACATACTTACAAGCCTCTCCTGTCGCCAGAGCCATTAGCTGGATAACGATGTAGGCGACATTTGAGCACTTTGGATAATCCAATCTATTTCAAGCTCGCCTGTCTGAGAAGACTGGAAAATATGCGATCATAATCGACGCTTCAACCTTGAACGCCATCACGTCTTCTGACAATGCCCTGATAATGTCACCTTCGTCTCTTGTCTTTTTAGAACCCACAGGTGCATTTTTTTTTAAAGACAGAAAGAGGAACAACAACAAAAAAATTCCAAATTTTGCTCTCCTGATTTGCCCTGGAAGTTGTGGTGTAATTTCCACTTGTCAGACCACGTGCTTAAACAGGCTGTGAATATTTATGCAACAATATAACTCCCTCCCATAAATCAGACTCGATTTGCCTCTTTTTTGGGGGCCACGTGACACTGATGAAAATTCCACCTTGTAATGCAATAATCACAGGGCAAAGCCGCGTGAAATTGTGAACTGTCGCCAGAAACTTGGCCTCAATTTATGGCGCTTTTTGTCATTGCCAGGCCAATAATAAGACACCCATAAAACGGGGATGTGTAGCATGCGTGACGTTATTACACGCGCTGACACTGCCTGTCAAAATTTTTGCAGAGCTGGATTCATTGCAACGTCTGTCATGTTTCGGAAGTTCGTTTATCCACCAATTATTGTTGTATCATTTGCTCATGCTGGGAGGTATTTACATTTGGTACAGGACTGACAGCGTAATTGTGCGTCAAGTTTTATTATAATGCGGACCTACCAGGTGGTCCAAATGGTTTATTCTAACAATTTTTTTTCTAATGGGAAAAGCAGGTTAATTAGGCGTGTACTAAGAAATGTGTGCAACAAGTCCGGGGTAATTGGAGCAGTTTGCGCACGCGCGTTTTCAGACGGAAGTGACGTCACCAGCATGCGCGGATGGGTTCGTGGAAGGGTCAGATTTGCATTGCGCATACACAGGCCATACACGAATCTTAATGTTTTTCGCATATTAAATTTTAGTGCACGCAATCAATGTACCATGAATAATAATTAATTCATTTTGACATGAATGTGGACGCATTTTCAGTCACAAAAATGTATAGTCACTGACCTGTAAAATTGTTATTTTTTTGTTCAGTATGGTTCTGTCTGTCTGCATTAGAAAGGACAAGCAATACCTGACCGCAACCATATATCACATGGTCAGCGACAATTAAATCCTCAATCTGCCATTCCAATCCTCGCCCTCCGTTTCTGGTCGGTCATAAAAAGACTTCCCAGTGTTCAATAAACCAGCACTAAAGCCGTAATTGCGGCCCACTAAATTCTAGTTAACGAGAACCAGAAGGACAAGGACCACTACACCTTAATAGAGAACTAGTTCCTCGCACATCGTTTGCTCTTGGGCGATGAGATCGTTTTTCAACCCCCCCTTTTTTTTTCTTAAACACTTCAGCAATTTTGCAAGCTTATTTTAGGCCTGCATATTTAAAAAGGATGTAATAGGTTCAATGCCTCGTACTACCACTTTTTTTTAGCCCAGTCAATTTGGGGTGGAACAGAACTCACATAATAACGCAAAAGTGATATTGACGAAACAACCCTCCCGGTTTTAACACAATAATATGAGCACGGAAAATACGGCTCGTAATTTATCGTTCAATGTCGTGCTTTATGGCAATGCAGTGTTAACAATTACAGTCTTTTATGACACGCGGCCATAAATACCTGCGCATGGAAATATTGCAGCCTGAGAGCAAACTATTTGTTCGCTTGTACGTTTTAAAAAATCGGTTTGGAAGCGATCCAAATCAAAGAAAGAAAAAAAAAGACTGAACCCAATTGCTGTCGAGTTTAAGAAGAGAACAAATGGGGGCGTTGGTCGGATAATCTTGTTGTTTGTCAATCCGACGCCGGACTTTTCTACTTCCAGTCGCCTGAAGCTGGTTGTCATTCCGTTAGATTCTATTGTTTCACGATAAGAGTTTATAAATCAAACTGGAAAGGCGTTCTAGATAGTTCAAACACTGGATTGGAAACTGGAACATTAACGTAGCGTTATCAATTTAAGTGAGCGTGTGTGTTGACCGTGTAACTACTATAAGAAGCGTTCATAAATTAGCGTCTTGGCCATAAAATGTTTTTTTTCTATATTAGGTCAGGTGCTACCAGTAGTCTCAATAACCTTGACCCTAACAAACGGTCATCGTGGGAGTGTTTTCTTTATTGCTTAAACAACCACAGATTTACTACTCAGTGTTTCAATAATACGGCGTTAATTAACACCAACTCTGCAATATAACACCTCAGTCCAGGCACCATACCAGTGATTTATGCAGAGCAGTTCACTAACCTCACACTTCGAACCTTCATTGTGCCATACCACTAGAGCACAAATAGGCATCGCCCGTCGTATCTAAATATGGAACTTAACATCCAGCACTCTCGCCACTTAACCTCTTTTCCCTGATTATGGGACCAATCCTGCAACTTTCCTTCCTCTGCCTATTCTAGTCAACCTTACTCTACTTTCTACTTTCTAGCTCTATACAAACAGTTTTCAAAGAAGCACACAAAAAATGTCTCAACTATTGGAAATGCTCTGCCATTTTGGCTTTGAATTGTGTGTCCACCTGTGTTAGGCTGCCTATTCGTCATGGCGGTGACCATTGAGTAGTATCGTGTCCCCCATCTTAACTGCCCCTAGCAAAACGTTGATCAAGGACGAAAAATTCAGGAGTGGAATGAGAGCGCTTTTTTTAATTCCCCCCACTCCACCTTTCCCCTCAACTTACCCCCACCCCTTGTATTGAAGATTTTACGTGCTTCTCATTCAGAAGTTTGCCGCACAAAGGCCAGACTCGGTGGCGTGAACCTATCGACAAGGATTTTACTCGAATCGATCGCAAACTCTGTGACTCATCAGCAAATGGAAAACCTGTGCTATTCAAAAAAAATTTGTTTGAAACCAGCCGCTGCCTGACTCTCTTTGTCGCAATTTATGTGCCGTCCCATGTAATAACAGTATTTGTAAAAAAAAATAACTGGTTAATTAGCACCCTATTTTTACAATTATTTAACGCAAACAGAATGCGAATTCCATGTACATATTGTAAATTATTGATTACAAATTCGGGTTAATAATTAACTTTCCGGATCATAAATGTCGTTATTACTGCCGCATTGTCCATCAAATTATTACATGCTCGTAATACCTGGACGCCCTTTCCTTTTCAAGAAACCCCCTTTTTTTCTTTTTAAAAGCATAATTTGCCGGATGAGATTGGCCTGTTATCACGTGAAATAAATGGCCTGGGCACCCCGTCTGGCGAGCTTCTGCTGAACATGTTGCCGCCCTGTGATCATGGTCTCTTATACAAACCTGGCGGGCATGCTCCCCCCCCCCCCCNCCCCCCCTTGCTCAGTGTGGTACAAAAAAGGGGTTACCGGTAGATTTTTATTATTCACGAGGGAATAACGTGTAGAAAACAAGAGCTTTTCGGACCCACTCAGGGTGGTGTACAAGCCCCATTAAAAGTTGTAGTCGGAACAGTCCGGCAACCATAGGATGAAACCCTCAGAGGCGTCGTAGTTGACATTATGGCCAAAGTTGGAGACACGTAGGGAGAGTTACGAGGTTTGGACTAGGAACGTGTACTGGGCATAATAGGTGTACCTGTACAGTACAGGCCTGTGAGGCTGACAAATCCAGTATACGTGATCCTCTTCAGTAAGGCTGGAGAAATAGGCGAAATGCCATAGAGGGTGCCAGTCTCCTCCATATTGACACCCACCCTGCCAAGTCAATTCCAGTAGGAAAATCTCTCGCCCATTTCATCTGGTAAGTCTGGCTGGATGTGAGGGGTTGACTGGCTCCTTGGGGTGCGCGTCATTGGGGCTTCCCTAGGATCCGACGTGCTCGGAAAGCCGCGGCTGGCATGCTTCACCCATTAGTGGGGTAGTTTCAGGGCATATACCCAGGAGCGAGGGGGTGCACTGGTAGGAATAAGGTGAGGGAGCAAGAGGACTAGACGAGATCACGTTCTAATGCAACTTTCAGAATAGGTTCAGAATGATGGGTCCCAACTGCTGTTCGGTGGGATATATATGTCAGTGTTGACTGCGAAAAGGACGCTCTGGGGTTGTTGCTACCAGAAAAACACTTGTAGGGCTGGGCGTGGGATTATTCAGTCTGAAAATTACGTAAACATTTTTGGTGTAAAGGGTGCTGGCTTGGAATGCTCATAACATATTCATTATAACTTATCGAATATACCGTATGCGATATTTTTCTCCATATAGAACCTCGGGCGGACCTGCTTTGCTCTATATAACGCCGTACTTACATATGCAAGGCTCTAGTGCAACGACCTGAATGTTCATATGTGTGGGTCCAAATAATAGGCTATGTGTCCATTGTAATGGCATACATATATACGAAATAAGGATTCTAACAAGTTTTCTATCTTGTTCAGGTTATTGGGTTTTTTTCAGTAATACATTTTTAATAGCTGTTTCTTTCATTTCCTTGAAGGTTTCATGGGAATAATTTCTAAACTTTTAAATCTCTCCCCAGATTGTGTGTGAGTTTTTATAGCGATGGTACATTGCACAAACTAACGATGTTCCATTCACACAATGAAGATTTTATAGAGTTTGCGTTGATATTTTTACAGCATGAGCTGTCACAAAGGTCAAGAACCTTCCAGTTCCAGTAATTCTCAGGAGGGTGGGCGTTTTTGTCGCTTAACCTAGCACATGAAGTCGTCTGCTTGATTATTTACATTGCCAGAAAGCGACTTTTAATGCCTTTTACTGCCTCTTCATTCATGTTTCTAGCATTTGCCTAATGCCATGCAGTTGCATGCGTAACATTTTTTCAATACCCTAGCTTTGATATTTTACAAGTGTAATAGACTATACCTAAGTACGTAACCTAAATCAAAAATTTTATCTAACAATGACCTCTTTTTGATCATGAACCCTCGCTGATGTCATATGTATACTGTAGATGGGAAGGTCTCAGCACTTTTTCCATATGCATAATCGGTTAACTATTCCGTTGGCGTGCACGACATGTCTGTGAGTAATACGAACAATAAGCCGCGTCATCATTCGCCTTCTAGGCCGTACATGCTGCAGTTCTATTTTCTGTCCACAATGCCGTGTTCGTCCTCTTCACCTGGGCGTTGGAAACATCCTCCCCTCCCCTACCAGCTTCCCAAAAAAGTCCGGCGAGAAGGTCTCGACACGCGCTGATTGGGAGACCCCCAACAGGGACATTTACACACAATATGCCCACCCGGGTTTAATGAGCAAACCTGCGGAGCCCTTGTCATCCTCTTGGGTGGGAACCTGAAACAGATTTTGGTCCGGATATGGTCCTGCACGTTTCGATTTTTTAAGCGCATTGGCAGAGAGGGGCCCAGAGTTAGTTGGCAGTAATGGAGATAAAAATGCATTCCACTGTCAGTTTTTCAATACCAACAGACACCAGAAAATGCGGGCAGCATTTGAAAAATTAAATAGCAATTAATACATTTTGGTACTATCCGGCAGTGTGACTATTTTAGTGCAACCAGCCAAGCGGCACTACAATAACACTGATGGTAACTGCCCCAGAATATTTATAGGACCCTGTCACTATCAATCCCCAATTGAATCCAAATAATCCTCGGCGTTCCGAGCGACAAAGATTTGTTTCACGTGCCGCCCCCGAAAAGAGGGGCTTTGACTAGATGGAAAGTGTGGTGTGGTCATCAAGCTCCCTTTGGGCTCGCGTGGGGGGGTGTTCATAAAGCGGTCATTATCTCCCCGTAACTTGTCACGTGCGAGCTCACCAAAACCGACATGAAAACGGAGTGACAACTCTCCATTGGAGTGGAGCGCACGAATACGCTACGTTTCATTCGGTAACCACGGTCATTTTTTTTGCCCGTGAGTGAAAAGGGAAGTGTGCCATGGAGGTGGGGTAACTCGAGCTTCCAAAGGGTGTTTTTATACCTGATGGGATTAGCCAGCAGAAGGGAAGAAAATTTGGATTTCATGAATGTGGTGTACGCATTTAACACCTTCCATTATTGGGGGTGCGCCCCTCTGAATTTTCCAGGAGAAGTGGCATTCAACACCTCCGGGGCCTCGTCTTTTCAGGGGGTTCTCTCAGAATTAATTTACCTGACCCGTCAATCAAGCCATTGACATGGTGGTGCCCTCCTGGGGTCACATCCCCATTGTCCTAAATCCTCCAGGCTTGGAAAAGTCCTCAAGAGAACTCCCTCCACTGTCAAAATTGTAACCTGACATTGGACTAATCTCCTCTTTCTCGCCTCCTTTCAGATCTCCCTTCTGATTTGGCCTTCTGGCATTTGAGAGAGAGACCAGCAGTCGCCCCCCAGTGCCCACTCCAGGTGGTTGGTTCTTCCTGCTGCATGTAGTCATGGTGTGAACTGGGTGTGCAAGATGGGCTCCTTACCGCTGGTGCCGCTGGTGACACTGCTGGTGGCGTGGCTGCCATGCTGGTGTGTCGCCAACAAGGGCAGCCGCTGCGAAGAGATCAACATCCCGATGTGCCGAGGAATAGGGTACAACCTGACCTCGATGCCGAACCAGTTCAACCACGACACGCAGGAGGAGGCAGGGCTGGAGGTGCACCAGTTCTGGCCCCTGGTCGAGATCCAGTGCTCCTCCGACCTCAAGTTCTTCTTGTGCTCCATGTACTCCCCGATCTGCATGGAGGACTACCACCAGCCGTTGCCGGCGTGTCGCAGCGTGTGCGAGCGCGCCAAAGCTGGTTGTGCCCCCCTGATGCGGCAGTACGGGTTCGCCTGGCCCGAGCGGATGAACTGCGACAAGCTGCCCCTGTTCGGTGACCCACACCATCTGTGCATGGACGCCAAGAACGGGTCCGGCCCTGAGGAGCCGGCGACCCCCTTCCCCAACGTGCGTCCTCCCTCCACGACGCGCCCTCGCACTGGCCAACAGGGGCCCAGGGCCAAGAACCACCCTTGCCTGTCCAGCCGAGAAGGGTGCCGCGATATGAGGGACAAGCAGAGCTGCGAGTGCCGGTGCAACGGACCATTGATCAACATCACGCAGGACAGCCCCTGGTTCAACCGCAGCGTGACCGTCTACAATCAGGACAACTGCGGTCTGCCTTGCGGCGGAACCTTCTTCGAGCCTGAAGAGAAGGAGTTTGCGCAGTGGTGGATCACTCTGTGGTCCAGCCTGTGCTGCATCTCCACCCTGATGACTCTGACCACGTTCCTGATCGACATGGAGCGGTTCAAGTACCCCGAGAGGCCCATAGTGTTCCTGTCGGCCTGCTACTTCTTAGTGAGCGTGGGGTACTTGATCCGGGTGATCCTGGGTCCGGAGGCCATAGCCTGCGACGGAGGCATGATCCGGTACAACTACACGGGCCCCACCTTCTGCACAGCCGTCTTCCTCTTGATCTACTTCTTCGGCATGGCCAGCTCCATATGGTGGGTGATCCTGGCCCTCACCTGGTTCCTGGCAGCCGGGCTCAAGTGGGGCAACGAAGCCATCGCCAGCTACTCCCAGTACTTCCACCTGGCCGCCTGGCTAATACCGACGGTCAAAGCCACGGCCGTCCTCCTGATGAGCTCCGTGGACGGCGACCCTGTGGCAGGCGTGTGCTACGTGGGCAACCAGAACGTGGACAACCTCCGCGGGTTCGTTCTGGCCCCCCTGGTGGTATACCTCCTTCTGGGCACCACCTTCCTTCTGGCCGGATTCGTCAGCCTGTTCCGCATCCGCAATGTGATCAAGCAGCAGGGACGCACCAAGGCAGACAAGCTGGAGAAGCTGATGATCCGCATCGGCATCTTCAGCGTCCTGTACACGGTACCGGCGACCATAGTGATCGCGTGCTATTTCTACGAGTCGCAGCTACACGACGTGTGGATGAAGCCCCTGGTGTGCCACTGCGAGGAGAAGCAGAAGCCAGTCTACTCAATCCTCATGCTGAAGTACTTCATGGCTCTGGCCGTGGGCATAACCTCCGGTGTGTGGATATGGTCGGGCAAGACTCTCGAGTCGTGGAAGCGCTTCTACCAGAGACTGACCGGGAAGCCCACCTACCAGCCCCAGCACAGGACGCTCAAGCAGGTGAACTACCCGGCCACGAGTGTGCCTAGTCACGTGGGAAGCGCTCCCAAGCAGCCGCCCCTCAGTCACGTCTGACAGAGTGAGGACCCCCAGTTGCAAAGCGTGCCCACTCCCCTCCTAGGGGCAGCAGGCTCAGGGGCCACCCCGGGGCATGGGAAAGGGATGGGCAGCGCCTTTAGCAACGTGGAGGGTACACCCACTCTTAATAACTATGGCCAGTTCTAGCTAGATATCTAACTAGCAGTGCTTGCTGATGCGATTGCCCATCGCAGATATGTATACATACATATACTTGTGGTCCCTCTCTGTCTGCTGACACATTGCTCTGGAGATTTGCTCTGGTCAGAATTATGTATACGATACGGTCGTGTGGTTTTGTGCGGGAAAAAATTGTTTGTTATTGCGTACAGTGGAACTCGATTCATTCAAAATGGAAATATTTCGTACCGAGAATTTGGCACCTATTCAGCTACTGCGTGTGGAGAGTCCTAATGCTACAACTTACATGTCATTTCCAGTAAGATTGCGGCTTTAGAAATTCTTGCGAAAATTAATAATTAATTAATCGGACTTGTCATGTAGATCTGCTAGTCATAAATTAATGAGGTAACTCTCCACGAGGGCAGCAGGCATAGGGACTGCAGACAACAATAAAAGATACTCAGAGGACTTCAAGCATACATATACACACATCCTCCCCATCTGTACAGTACACATAAAAAATGTTTTCTTTTTTTGTAATTTTGATACCAGCTTTCGATGGAGCTATGATACGTACTCGGTGTTATATACATTGTTGGACATTTTTTATGCGTCAAATTCTTCGATGTGTCCTTCCCCAAGTCATTTCAGTCCATCTATTTGGTCAAGACTGACTGTGTTGTTAATTCGTTGTTCCTAATTTCGTCAGATTTTTTTTTAAACTCCTATTTCGCCAACTGTGTGTTCCCGTCATGTGGTGCAAAGATGTGAGTGCGGATTCGAAAAGATGATGGAATCGCAAGAAATGTTTAACATAACTAATTGAACGAACGCATCTTCTGGAATCAGCAAAAAAAACGTTTGCAAACGTTTTTCGTGTGGGAAAATATGTGCCATATTTCGTAGCTTCTCTAACTGTATAATAATAATACATTAAGTTATTACAGACATATCCGTTATGCAATCACTTTACACAAATGCATATCAAATCTGAAAAATTTTGTTACATAATTATATGATCAGTGAATCGTTTTCAGTTGATCAGCAAATCATTGTTATTGTCTGTTTGCCAACGGTCGATATACGTAAAATTGGTGATAGAGTAATAATTCTACGTAACTTACAGCCCATGAGAGTTGACTTAAGGTCTCGTTACATTGAGTGGAAGTAACCAACTTTCTCTGCATAATAAGCGTGAAAGACGTGCAGATGGTCCCATGTGCATTAATTACCCTCATTTACGTAATTAGCTGATGTATTCCACGAATCTTGGTTGCATGGTACGTTTCCTCTTTAAAATGTATCTACCTGCTCATTAACGCCACTCAAATTTTTTTGCCCAAATATTCACATTTTGCTCGGTTTCTGTCCACGACTGTACGGGTTATCAGAAAAACGAATCAGCCCCAAGCGAAATAACCATTTCCGACTACCAGCCAAGCCGTGTTAGTAAAGCACGTAATTATCGGTCTTACGTTCCTGAGGTGTTGCGCTAGAAAACATAATGCGCCCTTTATCGATTATTGAAATTCACTTACCAACTTTACCCAATTCCTACACATTTTTGCTCTTACCTGCCCAAATATTTTTTCACCAAAAAAAAATTATTGATCTAATTAAGAATCTGGCCAAACATTCACGAACCAAACCGGAAAAATTGGGGAGGAAAAATATTATACATAACGGAGGTGGTCCTTTGATAACGAAATAGCCCGCCCCTCTTCCTTTCTGAATCATAAATTCCCTTCACTTCCAAAAGCACGCGATCAACAGAGCAGATTGAGCTACCTCCCACCCCCACCTCCCTGCTCCTCCCCCCTTAAATCAATATCGGCATGTGCGCTCCCATACCCACTCACTCAACCCAACATGACATATTTGGTCTCGGCAACAATCGTAAACAAAATAAAATATACATGAGTACCAGTATGGGGGGTGGCGAGAGGTGGGGTGGGTGGGTGGGTGGAAAGATACGGATTTGCGATTCGCGTTAATTGCGGCACCTATAAAATGGCTGGCCAGACCCCTTTTTACGATGCGACACGTTTATGACCACGCGAGTCACTGAAAATGGTGGCCCATGTGAAGATTTCCATCGTTGTTCCCAGCTGGTGGTATCGATTAGTTGATATCCAATTGTTGTGTAGAAACACGATTCCTCACCTGGTTGGTCCGGTGGCTTACCATTGCAAAATGGGGCAGTTCTTTGGCAGATGACCCACCAAATGTTACAGTCGTTGTCCCCAATTCGACCCTCCCTTTTGCCCTATACGGTGCTGATTAAACCCAGTCTGTCCCCTCCTAGTCTTCCAAAAGGGTGGACAGTTGAATGCACTCGGTATGGTCCGCACGCCCCACTACATCTCAATACCCCCCATGGCTATCCTGGAAACAAAGGGTTTGGTCGGATTGTCAACCCTGTGCGACAGGGGGACAGGGGGCGGTGGAAGGGGGAGTCAAAAGGCCATTCATTCCAGTTTTCCAAGAGAGGGGGGGGCGGGGGGCGGAGAGAGAGATGGAAGAAGGGGTTGAATTGTTGTCAAAGTGTAACAAGCATGGGAAAAGTGGGTCCCAAAATAATTATTTTTGCCTGGGTGTTTGAGTCCGTTGATCCTCAGGATCTGGGCTAAATTGAGCAAAATGTGATTTCAACAAGCTTTTCGTTGCCTAATGACTATTGACACTCCAAAATTGAGCATAAGAGTTAGCACACAGCACCTAAATTTTTCGTACAATTTTGTGTCTGGGTAACAGTTATTCGAAAGTAAATTGCGCAACATGTTCCCCCCTTCTTTTCACCCCGTTTTTAACGTGCTCCACTCGAGGGAATGAGAAACCCAGCCGGACTCTCCAAGTCCCACTCATCCTGTGACACATGACAAGCAGATGCTGTAGAACCAGTAGGTGGTAAATTGCAAACCTGAAACTCTCAGTAGAAAAAAAAAGATACAGACCTGTGTCCACAGTGCGTAAAGTAGGGGGAAGGGGACATACTTTTTATGTGTATCCAACAGCCTCTCCGATTCGCATCTCGTTTCGGAGACAATTATCCAGTTGATTCAGTGGAAGAGGGGCTGATGTAATCTGGTAGGGGTCGAAAATGCATATAAAGAGTGGAAATCGATAGGGATGAAGAGGATGGGGGCAAGCTTTCAAACTGAGAATTTTTTTAAAAAAAGTAGTGTTCGCAACTTTTCATGATTAAGCTGTAGGTGTGTATCTGGTGGCTAATGATGTTGTGCTAAAAAGTATGGAGGCTAGCGCACATGGGATTTGATGTTGACATTTTGAGGACGAATCGATGCGGGTGTGTATATCCCCAGTCGTTAATTTCACCATGTGAATATTCGTGTAGTTTAAATATTGGTCTGTGGGCTGGTGGTCTGATTAAGGGTCATGGACTAATTATCTGCCATTTTTTACTACCATAATTTTGTGTAGTAAGTTGGATACTTCCACCATGGGCTAAAGTGCTAGTCATCTTTTTTTAAATTATTGTTTTACCAGCTGCATCTAATTTATTTGCATCTGTCATTATATAAATTTGTTGCGTATAAATAATACCTGTTCATTTCCAGGCGTATAAAATAAGATGTATACGATGCGGTCTGTGTAAAAGTGAATAGTTCTAAAAATATATATCTAAAACATTTTAAAGCTTATTCTGTTCATTTTGACAGGGTATTTTCCAATCTATTGTACTTAATGCTCGTGTTAACATATCATACTGTATTTCGCATAAAAATTTGTCATCCTTTGTAGACCATATTTCTTACAACAAACAGGGTAGTCTGGAAATGTTCTTTATGTGAATAATCTCTGTTGTACATAAACGCCGAAAATAAGTCACTGCATTAAAAGTGTTCTTTATATCTAAAACATTAATTTCAATCCTTGCATTAATGTAGGTGTCACAAATGCATGAAACCTCGTCCCAGCATTGTTGTTGTCTAGAAGTCAGTTTCCTCTCTGCAGGCCTATTCTTTCCTCCCACATTTCGGGAGCGAACTGGAGTGCATCACGCCAGGCCACTGTTTGTTTGCCTGGATGGCAGTTTGACAAGACATTCACCGTCCTTCCTTCCTTTCAGGTTCTAGTGGCTAAAGCAAAACAAGGGAGCTTCTTCCATTAGCAGACCAAATTGTGTTTCATTGTCACACTTTTCCGAGTTCTTATTGCTGATATTTTATGGGAAAAACTGAATATCATACTTCAATAACTGTTAACGACTTCTTCGGTAACAGTAAGCGACATTGGATTAAATTTTCAAAGCATATATTTGTCATTTTAGAATTATCTAGTAACAAAGAAAACGCTCTGGGGTGTTGTTAAGATTGCAATGGCAATGTAACAGAATGTACTGTGCCCATGAGGGCAATGATGATTTTTCTCAGCTAACTAACATGCCCTTCATAGATTTAAAAAAAATCAATTTGTTAATGACCAAAATAACCAGCCACATAAATAAGTGGAACATCTGGATATTTTCTGAGCAGCTAGCTCATTCCGCGGTTGCCTCAAGTCATTCTCTTCCTCTCTTCTTGGCCTTTGCTTTTCCTCAATACCGTTCATTCTGAATGAAGATCTGCAGATTACAAAGGCAGCTGTTTACATTCTGAGGCTCAATAAATATTAACAGGTAGACATTTAAGCCAACATCCGTGATAATGTTTCAAGATAGAACAACAATAAATACAGTTAGAAAATCCTCACCTTGTAAATTAATATCTGGAGCTGTTTAACTGTTTCAGTTCAATCTGTAAATATATCCAAGCAGAGTATAAGCTTGAGGCATGAAACTGCTGTACTGGAGGATTATTTTATGTCGCATTGCAGTGACCCGTGGGCCACGTGAAGACTTATCGTGCGAACCAGTATGCTGTAATGAATGCTGGTATTTTTAGAAGAAGGTGATTTTCCGCATACTTTACCTGCTGCAAGAACTGAGACTCTGATTTTCTGCTGCAGTGCTCGTAATGAGCTACCCGCTACCATGTCAAGTGCCTTTCTTTATTAAGCTGCTTCCACTTCCTGTCTACTAATGCTTAACATAAGGCAAAGGCATGAAATATGAAGCTACACTAATTTTGTGATAATGAATTGTAATTAAAACCAAAAGGGTGAGTGTTTCTTTCTTGCAGTCGTCATTGTCATCCGATCCGAGGTGACCAGAAACCAGTCGAACCATTTGGCCTTTCTTAGCAGGCATGTGTTGACCTCTCCACTAAAAGGAAGCCCCGTGGAGTTGGTTCGTATTTCGTTTCCACGTTTTGCATCGCTCCTTCACCATACCAGAATGACAGGCAGAGAGGCTGGTGCCAGTATAGTCTGAGTAGAACAAAGGTTTTTTTTTTCTTCTTTTCGGCGAAATGCAGACGGTATATTGTGATTATCTTTGCAACTAACTCGAGAAGATGTGAATAAGGACACGCGTGAACATTTCGCCTACATCGCGTTACATTTGAAACGTGTTGATGAAAATAGTGTTAGAAGAGTTGTGTGTATACGATTTCAGTCATATCAAGGGCCTGAATATACAATCAGAGTCTACTGATGCAGACTTGAAGTCACCACGATTCCAAATGTTTACTGAACAGAGCTGGCACACCCTTGTAGGGCACTCCATCTGCATCTTATTTTATCGGTGTGATTCCGGTGTGATCTGACACAGGGTAATGGCAACATACACTGGTGCCACTTGGTTTTAAGGATGAATACGGTTTGTCCCTTGATTTCTACGATGTGGACTAGATGACATCTTTGAATTTTTGACAATCTCTTTTGGTAGCACTAGAACGGAAGAATGTCACAATGCCGGAAAATTTATAATGGTCACCGCCCAGTAGCATTCATCTTCCTATCAGCATTCGGCTAAATGACAAGATTTGAGGCCTGCATAAGATTAATACATGACATATGATTGTGAATTACTATCATTCAAGAATATGGTTATCACCGGAAACCAAATTATTTCCAGGAATAATGCCAAAATACTGTGTAGAGCAAAAGACGTGCGGAAGCTGTACATTTCCGGCACGTAATTTAAATAAACCTCCAAACAAATTTTCATATTGTCAGCCTGGAAGTAGTTAATTAGACTAATGGATACGTTTGAATTTATACATTCCTCTCATTCTCAAAATGTTTGTGGCTTTCAGAAGCCCTCTCTAAAAAAATGGGCTGTTTTGACCTGCTGTTGACAAACCTGTTATCAACGGGAAATGTTGATTTAAATTTTCCGCTTCTGTCTCTTAAGTTTAGTTAAGATAATACGGTTCAAATCCGCTCTGATAGAATCTTCAGCCTTTGTCTTGGTTCAAATGTGCGCGGCGGATAATGATGTCACCTTTCCATCTGGCAACCCGTGCACCATACCACCTGGCCACCCTGCTCTACATTTGATGATTTGAAACATCTCCAACATGGCTGCGGACACGGGGTAACGAGAGGAATGGTAGGTGAACTTGTGATATAGGCAGCAGTTCATGTATTCATACCAGCACCACTTGCAGGGAAGGAGAAACCAGTATGGCAGCTTGAAGTTCAGCACATGTTAGGGACCGAAGACCATTGTTGTCTCCATCTACACTTTCAAGTTGGTCTTCAGGTTACATCAAACTCTAGTAATTGGATACCTTGAATGTATTCTTGTGTAAGTTTACCTGGATATTGATGTCATAGATGGGAGACAACTAGTAGTAATGAAATAAGCAGTATTACAGCTTTGCCCCATAGTTAGAACATCACTAGTGTGCAGCAGCACATCTAGGAATCATCAATATTGCCACGAATGTATTTTGTGTCCAATGGCTTCACCTTTGTCTTTCCATGTCATCAGAAGAGTGTGTTCCTTTAAGTCACACTGAAGTGTTTCATTGGACATAACATTTTTGAAAAAAAGGGATGTAAGAAACCTGAGAGTGTACAAGTTACACTCCACTTTGTTGCACATTGGAATTGCAACATTTTAGGTGGGAAGCCCCTTTTCAATGCCTTTTCAACAATGAATTTTTTTCCCCCGTGGGACAGCAAATGCAAGTGGGAACTACAAAAATATGAACACCTCTAAAGTAATGACACCCCTGTAACCTAAGGCCATCTGAATATCCCCATAGGTCCATCAGTGGGACCAGATTCTGCTGGGGTCAGGCCATAATTTAGTCACAGTCAGTCAGGTACACCAGAGAGGATAGTTTGCCCATTCAACTAGCACCTGGCACCCCACAGGAACACACCTGCCATGATAGCCTCACAACTCCCATCTTCCTAGGTTACCCTGTCTCCTTCTGGGCTGGTGGTGTGTGCAAGGCCGGATTATCCACGGTCCCACGGAGCAATGGAGCACTTGCTCCAGGGTCCTAGCTACGTCCAAGGGGGCCCTCGCTCATGAAGAAAATGGCAACACATGCAACAGAGCCAGGTGCTTATTGGGAAAAATCGAAATCCTGAATACCGATTTTATGACTACCTTGTGGTTTACAGTGCTGTAATGCACATATTGATATTGTTATTGTAAAGTCATGCGTCACTGTTGATGTTAAAGTGTATTGATTATTCTGGTTGAGTATGGTAACGTGGTGTAACCAGGGGTCTTTCGTTGTTTGTTTTACTTTCCTTGGTTATCGTTGCTCAGACCCCTGTGTTGCCCCACGGTACTGTAAACGAACCGAGGTGTAAATAAAGCTATCGGTGCCTCGGTAAGGGCAGTCAGTGACTAGCAGTCCAGGAGGAAGGTTCTCTGAAAAGGGAGCTCTCCCCTGCGACTAGTGGGCTCACTGATCCACTTGCCACTCCGTAGTGAAAAATAACATTCTTGTGTTTTATTTCATACAGAGTACGGCATAAATAGTAAACTGACCAGGGGTCATAGTTGGGTAGGCGCCACCCAAGTATACTCCCGGCAGGAGGAACGGATACCTGGGCCAGCAGGCTCGCGCCGCCTGGGTCATCCAATCCGACTATTTATTCCGCTTAGGCAATCCCATACAACCTCCGTTAATAATACTTACAAGCATCATACTTGGGCCAGCAGGCCGCGCCGCCTGAGTATACGTAAGTAAGGTAAAGGGAATGATGTCTGGGCCAGCAGGCTAGCGCCGCCCGGGTTATCGGACCCAATTATTTCGGAAGTGCTTCCTCCTCACGATTTAAGAATCGCCGGGAGCCGCCCGGACCAGGGCGGAGTAGGTGCCTATCAGTCAACACCTTGTGTACCTACTCCTGTTACCTTTGTGATCGCCGGAATGTAGAACCTGACGTCACAGTGCTGGAAATATTCGACGCGACAATTGCAGGACAAAACCTGGACAAAACTCTCAATGTGTATGTTGCAGTCAATCTCGTCAAGTTGATGTCTACCCGACTGTATCTGTGTGATCGTTTTGACACATTTGAGCAGCAAGCACTTGTTGGCATTGACCCTTCATGGCCCCTGGTGTTGCCTCTATTGGTCACTGCCAGCCCATGGACACTTCTATCCCAGCGCAATAGAAAAGGCCGATCCGTTATTCCTTCCCGCAGCGGCGCTAGTAAAACAATGGAATCTCGCTGTGCGTGTCGTTCATTCGCCATAACAACTATAGCGACGATAGCGACCCTCCTCCCGATTACTAGGTTTATCAGCGACCCCCCTCCCGATTACTACCGATCACGGTCTTAGCCGCTACCGATAGCGTATACCAAGATGGCCGCAATATGGAGATGTTCACGATCCAGGTCACATCATGGCCACCTCCAGTCAGCGCCACGGCGGGAATGAGTAACGGAACGCAAAATGGCGGCGAGTTTCCCGACCTCTCCTTCTAAGACCGTGGTCACTGCACTGCTGAGTCTGACTGCTTGACTGGACTGGACTGTCTGCCTGCCCTGTACTCTCCTTTTATCCCCAGGTATGCAAGGCAGAACAGGACCCTGCTGTTCCAGAAAGTTGTCACTGGGAATGGTTCCTTCCTGCCTCCATAGTCTTTTCAGCTCTACGTTGCTCTTGGTTTCTCCTACTTTTATCCTTTGAGCTGTACAATACAGCTCCATGCTCTTAGAACTCCAGTGATTCATGAAAGTGTCCCAAATTCATGGACGATTTAGGCACCATATGTGTCTTACGGTTATCAAATTTTGGCACTATCCTTCGGAATTTTTTTCGCTAAGCACTACGAGGGTACACTTGGGTACAGTACTAATATTCAATATGGCGAATGACATAAGCTATGTTCAATGAATTAATAATTAATGTATTTAGTGATTTAGTTGTGAATTCATTGCCAATCACTTGGTGAAACAGCAACTTCCAGTGAAAGGAAAAAATGCAAGCTGGTAACATTAAGAATTAATTTATCAGAATTTTTAAAATCATTGCAAGCAGAGCAGTCCAATGTGGGAAAAGGGTGCACCTGGATGACAATGTTCAATGATTCCATATATGTCGCCTGAAATTCATTGCAACTATACAGGGACCTAAAAATGTTTTCCTTTCCACCCAATTTTTGGAGTTAATAATTACCAGTATCACTGCCATAAAACCTGCCCAATTTGTGGCTTGACAAGCATGGCATCACTCCGTGCATGACATTACTGGTACACAGTGTTGGGCAGGATCTAGATCAAATGATCTAGATCCCAAACGCGTGATCTATGATCTGATCTAGGTACTTTTAAAACAGAGTATCTGTACTTGTATCTAGATACTTTTTTCATGGGATCTATGATCTAAAGATCTGAATTTTCCAGATCATGTCTTTTTTTCCACATATATGTTCCTGATGCTCAATTCATCTTCAAAAGATTATGTCAAGTCTAGGTAAAAAAGGGGACCGAAGATGGCAAGTCAATGTATTATGTCAAAATTTGAAAGTTTATATTATTTTTTAAATCACTGAATGTATTTAAAAAAAGAACTGTGTAGGCCTGGCCTATTAATAGGATAAGTTTGTGTTTTTCAATTATACAAGTTCTCGATGTAATTCATACTTGTCAAAATATAGACTAATTTATTACTAATATGTATGGGACATGCTGGGAATTTTATGATTTATTGACTAGGCCTGTATGTTTTAACTATTTTTGTGTGTGTGAAATTATTCTGTGTACTTATTATAATATTTTCAATTGCAAGGTCATTATTTTTGACACATTCATCAATGGATCTTTTCTCAGTGTTTTCTCTTGCACTTTAGCAATATGCCCCTGGGGCGGGTGGCAGACAATATTCAAATTCCCTGTATCCCTCTTCACTTGAACTAAACTGCTAATTGACGTAAATCACTTTAGGTTGTGTGATCTGAAATCTGATCTAGATCATTACCTAGATCAGTGCCGTATCCAGGGGGGGGGGGGGG